>CM053581.1:302059343-302155564 GCA_028627135.1 Pseudochirops cupreus | reverse complement strand
CCACAGGCTCCACGTGACCCCATTCAGCCTATTAGGGAACAGAGTATACTTTCAAATATCCAAGGGTCCTCAGTCACGTAGACACTTTAGCAAAGGGCCTAGGGGCAGGGAAGATCTTCAGATTCCCATAACAGCATCTTCACTATGTAACATTTGTGCTTGTGTCTTATTTTCCTACTAGACTCTAATCTTCATAAGGACAGAGATCATGTCTGATCTAAGTTTTGTGTCTTCCTAGCACATAGCATAGTAAACTGTATGCCAGTAGATATTTAACATTTATTGAAATGAAAGAATGAATGGAATGAATTTCCTTGTGTATTACCTACTACTCTACTTGAAAATAAGTGGGTCTTGATTGAGGCAATCTTTGCAACCTAACGGATGTCCCCGCTTCTATTCCTGCCTTTGTTTTTTCCCCTCATCTCAAGTCAAAGCTACTTCCTTGAATTTTTAATTCTAGTTCTGGGGACCATCTCCAATCATCCTGATCCATATCTAGCTACTGGACCCAGATGACTCCAGAGCAGAAAGTGAAGCTGGTGACCTTGCACAGTCCTCCCTCATTTAAATCCAATTCACTTTCAAGTCATGGCATCACCTCACTAATGTCATGGTCCTCTTTGAGAACAAAGGAAAAACAACAATGCTAGTTTTACCTTCTGAAGCCAAGCAGAACAAATCAATTCTTTTTCCTATGGAAAATCCATGAACTTATTTGAAGGAAGAATGCTGGTGGTAATCACGGTGGTGGTAGGTGTGGGGAAGGGCACCTGACCACTACATTTTTTCTTCTCTGGACTAAATATCATCAGTTCTTTTAACCGATCCTCCTAAGTTATGACTTTGAATCACTTTACCACCCTGCTTACTTTCCTCTCGACATGCACCAATTTTTTGAAAAGCATCATAGAACGGGGAACTGGAAGGGACTTTAAGGATCATTTGATAGAAGAGGAAATAGATGTTCACAGAGACTGTGACTTCCTCCATATCCCACAAATTGTAAGTAGTGTTTCTTCCTAAAAATGTGACTTTTGGTAGTTAGGTGGGACAATATGTAGAATACAGCATTTGGAGTCTGAAAGAATCTGAGTTACTAGCTGTGTGACTGTGGGCAAGTCACCATCTGAATACCTCAGTTTCCTCATCTGTAAAATAGGATTATTAACAGTGCCTGCCTCCCAGTTTTGTCGGGAGGATAAAATGAGGTAACATTTGCCAAGCCCTTAGCAAATCTTTGAGTACTGGATTATTGCTAGATGTTACTGTTGTTGTTGCTAACGTATTACTCCAGGTATACGTAGATGGCAGAACTATCGTCTCCTTCGTTATATACACAGTCTACCTCTGTTAATGCAGCCTAATGGGTGACTTCTTATGTTTCTATCTGATCAAAACAAAGCACTGCACTTCGTATTCAGTCCAGGCTCAGCTGGCTTCTGGAGTCCTTTTACATTGCATTGCTGCTCCCTACTCAGCCCTAATGAATAGGAGAAGAGGTGGTGGAGGAGGAGGGAGGGAGGAGGTTTGGGAACCTGTTCCATGCTCGGACACTTAGGGGAGACAATTTGCTAACAGAATGGGTCAGTTTTGAGTGCACTTTGAAACTCCATGCTCTAAGCTAAGCCAGGAGTCAAGGGTTTGGGCACGAATAGGAATTCAGCCCTGCTTAGTTATTGATTGTTTAAAGCTTCACAAACACAATTAAAAACCAAGCCACATCTATTTTTGTTGAGATAGCAGCTCTACTCTCTTTAAGTATTTTAAGGCACCTGTAGAATTTAGGTAGATATCTTTATTAACTCACTTTCCCTGGGATACTAAGAATTCAGGCAATACCATTTGACCAAAATTAGAAGGGCAATTAATTTCTCACTTAAGGGACCAAGGATATGGGAATACTATTAGAAAACAGACTGGTCTCACATAACCTGTGGACATGAATAATGATTTTTTTTATGACAATTTTGATGATAAACAATTATGGACATTAGGGATCTTGGTGGACACTTGAAGCAAATTAAAACAAAAGAATTGAAACAACTGACACTTTGAAAATCCACTGAGATATTTAAAAGAAGCTTCATCTGAAGGAAAAACAAGTGCAGGAAGAAAGTAGGGAGAGTGGAACAGGAAGCAAAGGGTAGAGAACGAATGCAAGAAATGCCTTGGCAGGGGTTATCAAAGGAACTTGACAACTGATTGCCCATTAGAGGGGAGGAAGAGGAGGTGATCAAAAATAACTACCAGGCTTCAGAGCTGGGAGGTGTGGCAAAAGCTTAGTACTGACAGAGTGAGGTTAGAAGGATCAGCAGGGTTAGGGAGAAGTATGGAAGCTGAAATGAGGAGATGAATTTGGGAGAGGAGGAGGGAGAGTGAACTGCAGAGGGGGAGAAGGAAGAAGGGAGAGAGATATGGAGGGAGAGAGACAAGACACTGAGAATGACCAAGACAATGGATGAATGGACATATGAATGAATATAATCTCTTCGATGTTATCTCTGGGAGTTTAAGACCAGTTTTTGTAGTAGGTAAGAAATGCTGAAGTTGGCATTGAGAGGAATTGGGGATACTGTAGCATTGAGAAGAGAATATTTAAGATGGATATGGTAGTAGTTGTGTTCAAGCATTTGAAGGGTCATGAAGAAGGGGAAGTAAACTTTTTCTGCTTGGTTCTGGGGAAGAGTTCGAAGCATCAGTGGGAGATTGTAGAGGGATGTGTTTTAGACCAGATGTCAGGACAAAGGTAACTATGAATGCTATGCAAAAGAAGATGGGGCTGCTTCAGGAGGTGGAGGTCGTCACTGGAGGTCTTCAAGCTGAGTCTTGACAAGGACACTGTTTAAGGAGATTCCATTTCAGGGATGGATTGGACTAGATGCAACAGTGGTAAAAACAGCACAAGTATAAAATGGATGCTAAATAGACTTTCCAAACTAAGAGGAGTACCTCTCAAGAACCAGTGTGTGGAGTGTGTGGAGGCAAAATCAAACTAAACCTCTCACTCCAAAGCTTTCAGATGCTTGCTTTCCTGGGGGTATGTTGAGGGACCTCAGCAAAGAATTAAATGAGACCAAACAAAAGCGTAGCATGGTAAAGTTTGAAAGCATCTCGAGTCAGCATATAATTCAATCCCCTCCTTTTGTAGATATACAAGACTCAGGGCCAAGTTTATACAGATAGTAAGTGACAAGGGGTTTTGAACCTAGGTGTTCTGATTCCAAATCAGCACATTGTTTTACTTAACCCCACTGCCTCAATATTTTCAGGACCTGTGATTTTGCCAGTGTGGATACTCCTTCCATTCACACAGCAAAAAACTCCTCTATGAAGGCTCTGAAAACTCTCACTTCCTTTATGGTGTGGTATTTAAATTAAGTAAACATTGGTCAAACTTGGACAGGAAAAGAAGAGGTAATAAGATATTCCACTGGTAATAGAATGCCAAAAAGTAGAATATTGGGAACAGACACAGACTGTTTATGAAACAGTGAGAAGTCACATTTTATTGGAATAGATGGTTTACATTGTCCACCTATCAATTCTTCTATCTCAAAAGGTCCCTTTGTTCTCTATGAATGACTTATCCAGTACATTACTAAGTTTCTTCTGTAAAAATAAGTTTGGGATGGGAGAGAAATGGAATTCCTTCAATTCCAGGAAAATCAGAATGTATACAAGTTCATTCTAATCATCTCCAAGCAATTTTGTCCAATTACCCATGTCACATCTATGCTTTTTCCTGCAAATTCAAAGGCAGAACACTCATATGAGATTAGAGTAGTCCGGACACATTTATTTTTACTGAAAAAGCAGGTGACCATTTAAGTCTTTGGTCAATTCTAATTGTCTTTATAAATCCAACTGGCTACTGAATTCCCACTTTTCTTCCCCCTATCAAGAGACCTCTGAATACTATAATGCTGCCAACTTCATCTTCTTGGTGCTCCATCAAGTGTGAAAATCAACAGAAAAGGTAAAATCCAAGTTCTGGAACACAATTTGAAGGACAAGATTGCCTATTCTTTTTATAATGGCTATATATTCTACAAGGCGTACACAATTATTATATCAATTAAATGGTTCCAAACTTCATCTGTATTTGGAGTCTCTAGATATGTTAGATCTCTTTCTAGCTGGTAACCTGCAGGTATGTGCAATAAGCATGGGCAGTCTAACAGATACCAGGGTCTAATTAAAATACAGAATTAAAGCACTATCTTAATACAGCATAGCAGTCAGCAATTCTGATGTTGCTTCTTTGGAAAATACAGAAGGCCAAAGAGGAAAAATTCAGATTAGGTTTTGCAAGCAAATGTACATGTATGTGGACAAGAATGTTAACCACCTGAGACTGGTTTGCAAAAGTCCTTAAGAATAAGTGAATTATACCAGAGCTCTTTTATACTATTTTGTTTGCCAAACTTTCAATCCAGACAATACTTTCCCCCTTTTAAAAGCTTTTTAGTATTTTATTTTCTTCCAGTTATATGTAAAAGCAATTTTAACATTAGTTTTTAAAACTTTGGGTTCCAAATTCTCTCCCTCCCCGTTCCCCCATTGAGAAGGCAAGCAATTCCATGTAGGTTATACATGTGTAGTTATGCAAAACATATTCATAATAGTCACGTTGTGAGAGAAAACATAGACAAAAGAAAAAGTAAAAAAAGTATGCTTCAATCTGTATTCAGAGAGCAACAGTTCTTTCTCTGGGGTGGATAGCATTTTTCATCATAAGTTATTGGATCATTGTATTGCTGAGAAAAGCTACCTCATTTATGGCTGTTCATCTTACAATATTGCTGTTACTTTGTACACAGTACATTTCACTTTGCATCAGCTTGTGCAGGTCTTTCCAGGTTTTTCTGAGAACATCCTGCTCACCATACAATAGTATTTCATCATAATCACAGAACACAGCTTGTTTAGCCATTCCCCAATTGATGGGCATCCCCTCAACTCCTAATTATTTACCCCCAGAAAATAGCTGCTATAAATATTTTTGTACATATATGTCCTTTTCCTTTCTGTTTTTTTTTTAAAATCTCTTTTGTGATATAGACCTACTAGTGGTGTTATTAGGTCAAAGGGTAAGCATGGTTTTATAGCCCTTTGGGCATAGCTCCAGATTGCTCACAACTCCACTAACAGTGCATCGTAGTCTCATTTCCCCCACATTCCCTTCAACATCCATTATTTACCTTTTCTATCCTATTAGCCAATTGAACAGGTATGAGGCAGTACCTCACAATGGTTTTAATTTGCATTTCTCCAGTTAATAGTGAGTTAAAGTATTTTTTTCCATATGGCTATAGATAGCTTTGGAAAAAATTTTTTTTTTGAGACTGGATTGCTAATCCTAGCTCTGCCACTAATGAAAGAGATACCTAGGGGAAAACCAAATCCCATCATTGTACCTCAGTTTCCTCAATTATAAAATAATGGTGGATAGATTAGATGACAGCCTCTTTAGGAAGACATCAGGGTCCTCAACTATAAAATTAAGGGGTCATAGGAGATGACCTCTCAGGTTTTCTCTAGTGAAAAATTTTGATTCTGTGACCTCTAAGTTTCTTTCTATTGCCATAATCCTATGGTTTTATGATTCTCTGGAGCTGCCTGCCATCCTTCTAGGGAGGACAACAGAAGGGCCATTACTATGCTTCTTCCAAGATATGGGAGGGGATTAAAATTTCTGGGCAAAATATTATCATCAAAAGTATTTTCCCTTTTGTTTTAGCAGAGAGAAAAAGCAAAGAAATGGATCCAGCTCCCATAGAACTGCTTTTAGGGTTCCAGATCCATGTATTATTAAATTCCATATAATTGGGATCAACTAACCATATTAATAGTTCATCCTTTAACCTGTCACTTGATTGATTCCCATATTTGATCTTTTATTTGATTTGAGCTTTAGAATAATCTAAGAGTATATTTGGATATTTTCTTATTAATAAAATTGCAGCCTCTTTTTTACTAATCAGTTAGGTCAAACCCTAATACCACTTCATTAAGTATTATTTATTTAACAAGCTGGAGGAATTTCTTTTTCCATTAGTGATTACTCATATACCGAATTATATGACTTAATTTCTTAGAATTCAATGTTATCTAATATGTGGTTTGTTAATAATAAAATCAATAATAAAACAAAGGCATAGATAATTATTTATAGTGTTTTAACTGTGTGAAAAATCACAGCCAGAATAACCTTAAACTCTCACTATAAGGGTAGAGACAACTTCTCTTCAGATCTGGAAACAATATTCCACCACTCAATTTATTCAAGTTGCTGATTAAAATCTATGAAGAATCATCTTTATATTTCTCCTCAAGACAAGGAATAATTCAGTGTCTTAGAAAATGTTATTTTGATCCTTTTTCTTTGTTCTCTCTTCAACCAGCACAATTGACAGTGTCTCCAAGATGTACTATAAAGTATAATTTCCTTACAGATTCTAAATAAAATTCTCTTCATAATGTTTCTTCATAAAGTAATTGTTAAGATAGTTCTCATAATAAGGCTCTCCTCATTTTCTTTTTCTGTCTTTTCCACAGATTTTTCAGACAAAAATATAAACACACACTCTCCTTGGCTGTAGGGAGATGCACATTTGCAACTGTAATTCGAAACTAAAAACCACACTGCTCTTTCCACAACATCTCATTTGTTTCTTAAAGATAAAGCAACAGTATCTGCAGTTTCTTTGGGAGAGCTTAGTGAAACAAATGAGAGCTAGAAGGATACTTAAAGAACAACTATTAAACCCTCTCATTACTTGAATGGTAATTGTAATGAGCTTATACAATTTGAAAGCAAATGCTTAATTTGGAAATAATGAAGCAATTAATCAGAAGTCAATCTTTTTTGCCTTTGAAATTGCTAGGAACTAGTTAAATGAAAAACTTCATGAAAAACTTGTTTTCTGAGAGACCTTCCTGCAATCTTTTCTTTTAAAGTTTCTCCATATCCATCAGGCTCCAGATCATAACATCAGGGATTCTGGGAAGTAATTTTCCAAGAGAAGGAGAGATTGTTGGATTGTGAGAGCTGAGAAATAGGCTACCCCAGATTGACTGTAAAATCAACTATGATCTCTAGGATTTGGAGCTTTGCTTGACTTGACTTGATCCACCTAAGGAATGATTTTTCTGGACAAAATTTGACATTTGTCTGAATGAACCTACCATGAAACACTGCTGTGACCTGGTGAATTTATCCATCTTCTACTTTACTTTGTCTTCCTCAGCTCTGATACCAAGAAGTTGAGGTCCATCTTCTTTCTCCTCAGTCTTTTCCTTTCCATTTGCTTTGGTGGTCCTATCATTTTATGTTGCTGCTGATAGTTTGTAAGTTTCATTCTTTTTTTTTTATAAGATGAATTTGTTGGCATTTTCTGTGTTCCTGTTGTTACTTGTGATCAGAGGGTATGTGAGGCTAGAAGAGCGTGGAGTAGAAACCTTATTTCTGTGCCATTCTAGTAGGAGTGGTTGAGGAAGATTTTAATTCCTCCCATTTCTGGTTGGGAAGGGAAAGTGAGGAGAGCACAGCCTTCTTAGGCTCCACAGCCACACCTACTGTAACAATAACACTTTCGTAAAATATTATACAATAACGTTAACAACACTGTCACAGATTTTGGGCTGACAGGGACTGCAGAGACTACTTGGTCCAGTGGTGTCAAACTCAAATAGAAAAGGGGGCCACTAATCTGTACACAAGGATCCATGAGGGTCACATACCAATTTAGTTTTTAAAATATCATAAAAATAATAAGTAGCATTTATGTAGGGCATACTATTTGCTAGGCAGTATCCTAAGTGCTTTATTTGATCCTCACAACAACCCTGGGAGGTAGGTGTTATTATTATCTCCATTTTATAGTCAACGAAACTGAGTCAAACCGAAATTAAGTGACTTGCCCAGGGTCACAGAGCTAATAAATATATATGAGGCTAGATTTGAACCCAAGTCTTCCTGAGATTAGGACCAGGGCTCCTATCCATTACCACCTAGTTAATAAATTGTTTTCTATATTTTATTGTCTTTTTATTCATTTTCTTAATTGTTTATTTATTTTGTTAAATATTCCCTAATTACATTTTAAGCTGGTTCCTGGGGAGTATTATGGGTTACAGGGTTGTAGATAGCATGTTTGATATCTCTGATCCAGTCCAACCCCTTCATTTAGGAGGAATCTGTGGGGTGGGAAGGTTAAAACAATTTGCTGAGGTCATCTGGGTAGAACTTGAAGCCATGTTATCTAACTTCAAATCCAATGCTTTCCCATAGAACACAGGAGAGAAGTTACTACATTTGTTTTTTTTTCCCTTTCAAAGTATGAAAATGTATTTGGATTGGCTCTTTTAAAAATGTGGTTAATTGAAAACTTGCTCTTATATTCCTATGAGGTAGACTAGTAAGCGTCACCAGCTCTTAACATGGTTGAAAATGGTAGATCATGGTATCAACTTAATTCTCAATATCTAGGGGAAAGAGCACTGAGCTAAAGGGTGGGCAGGGTAGGGGGAAGGGGAGATTTGAATTCTAGCTTTGGCTCCTCCACCAGTCTTCTGTAAGATCCCTTCATCTCTTTGTGGTTGAGTTCCTCCATTTAAAACAGAAATAACAAACCCTGCCTTCTTCTTTGAGATGTTATTTTGATTCTTTGAAAAATAAATAATTTCACTGGCATAGACACTTCATCCACACTACAGAGCCTGCACATTTCATGAGTTGTTAAGACTGAAAAATTCATCACCTGGTGTGTGTTCTGAAGATTCAATGGGTAAAGTGAAATATCTTGGAAAAACATAAATGGCTCTATGAAAGTAAAGAATTATTAACAATCTACAGACTTTCCAAGTATATATACCTTTTGACATTGGGGAATTGATCTAAGAAAGTTACATAGGATCATCAGATTATATATAGCTCTAGAGCTAGAAGGCATAAGAGGTCATTAAGTCCAACTTTCTACTTTTACAGATGAGGAAACCAAAGTTTGGAGACATGATTTCCTGTATCCCCAGAGTAAGTGCCTGAGAAAAGATTCAAACCCAAGTCTTCCTCACTCCAAGTCCAGCTCTTTAATCACTATGCCAGGTTGCCTCATTACAGGTAGGAGAGAGATTTACTGGTCTGAATGTGGAGAAAAGTAGAAACCTAATTACTTGCTTTTTTTGCCGACTATATGCTTATTTTGAATAACTTGGATATGATATTTAGACTGTACTTGCTTCAGAGTAGAGGGGTTCTCAAAACTTTTGGGACAATCTTTATACTTTCTTTCAAAGGATATGACTTTATTTACTGTAGAAAGGATCTCTGAATTGCCTTCTTTTTATTCTTAGTGAACATCATCTTAACCTCTAAGGCTGTTCATGACTCTCCCCAGCCAACTCCAGATCCATTTCCCAAGTTAAAAGCATACAAGTGTTGCTCTTGGTGAGCCCACTCAGAGCTTTCCCTTCATAGATAATTACCTTGAAGACACAGCAAAAAAAGAGCCTGGAGAGGAACAGCTCTATTTATTCAACATTCCTGCTGTCTGGTTTTAATGAACTTCTGCTTGGTTTCCTTCAGGCCAGTGCTTATTTTCAGGTCTGATTCTTTTTTTTTTTCTTCCTAGGGTTGCTTCCATTAGTGCAACTACTACCCAAGCATTCCATTTGCAGACTGGGATCCATAAGAGAAGGTGAATGACAACGATCTCTCTGGAGGTAGCAGGCTAGTAGAGGGGTGCCAGACACCTTCGAAGAATTTTAACTTGCTCCATGTCTCTAACCCCTTTCAATTCATCCTATGACTTGCATGTCACACTGACATTTTCCTGCAATTTAGGCAGTCTGCCCTCAAGGATTTTTCTTTTCTTTTCTTTTTTCCTTTTACCTGTGATTTCACTGGGATAGAGAATTCCAAATAAGGAAAGTCCATCCACCAATGCAGATCTAGACTTGCTTTGCAACCTATTGACTTAGAGAATTGGTCATGCTGAGAGGTTAAGGGATTTGAGTATCCCAACCAGTAAGAGTCAAAGGCAAGACTTGGACCCAGGTTTTCCTGACTGATGCTGGTTCTCTATCTACTATATTACACTATAGTGTACACTATAGTACATCTCAAGATGCTCTCATGTGTCCTAAATATTCTGTTAACTTTTGACCATAATCCCTATTCTTTAGTTATGCAATTCTCTGACAACTTTCTGTCTTCCCCTTTGGCTTATTCCAACTGTTCCTAGGCTTTTCTGTTATTCAAAGTGCCCAACAAGTATAAACAGAATAAGCATCGCAATACTTTGGATTATGGCTCATTCTATGACTCCTTCCTTCCCCTCCTCTCTATGATAATTGGGAAATGGAGGTTGTTGCCTCCTTTTGGACTTGTCTCTGAAACCTGGTCTTCTTAACCCAGTGCTATAGAGTGAATGCAATACCTTTGAAATCTGTTGAATTTTGTACAGCTAGAGCTGTTCAACAACAGAAAACAAAATGAAACAAAACAAATAACAGAGCGCTTGTCATCGGAAGGGTTCAAGTAGAACTGAAATATCTACTAGGTAGACATGGGGTGGGAAGTTAAACTAAGTGACATTTAAGGTACCCTTAAATTCCACGATTGTATGTTTCTATTTTGGGGTAGCCAAGTGGCACAGTGGATAGAGCACTGGGCCTGGAGTCAGGAAGATTCATCTTGCTGAGTTCAGATCTGGCCTCAGACACTTACTAGCCGTGTGACCCTGGGCAAGTCACTGTTTTCTTTGGTTTCCTCATCTGTAAAATGAGATGGAGAAGGAAACAACTAATAAATCGCTCCAGTATCTTTGCCAAGAAAACCCTAAATGGGGTCATGAAGAGTCAGACAGGACTGAAACAATTGAACATGGTTCTATATTACCTTCCTCACTTTGTTTCCTCATCTGCAAAATCAGGAGTCTGGGCCAAAGAATTTTAGAGATTCTTTACAAGCTCAAGTCCTAGAATCCTAGAACCTCAGAGGTCATATAGTAAAACTCCAGATAAGGGGCAGTGATGTATATCTCGGATGAAACCAAGTGATGCTTGTTGGTGAGACAGTGGGTGGTGTTTGTGGCATTTGGTTCTTGTTCTTCCCTTGAGTCATCATTGTGTGGGGTATGAGGTGATCTTTTGATGTCTATGGTGGTCTGGTACTGGAACTTCCATTGCTTCAAAGTTGTATGGAGTGTGTACCAGAATTAAGGAAGTAAATCATAATAAAATATGTGATCAGATCCAGCTTAGAGGTGCTTATACAAACTGTACCAATTTAGTTCATTCCCAATTTCCAATCTCTAGAAAAGTGTATTCAGTAGTTAGTATTGGGCATAAATGGTACCTATAACATCCCTGGGAAAATAGCCATCCAGTTTTTGCTTGAGCCTCCAATGATGGAGAACTTATCACTTCCTTTTATTTCTGCTGTCTAGAGCTAAAAATAGCAAGTGTAATCATCCTTAAAGTCCTTTCATATTTAAAGAAAACTTTGTCTTCTCTTCTCCAAACAAAACCTTGCCTGTTCAATCAAACATTCCAGACATGACACGATTTCAGGTCCTCTCACCATGCTGGTAGCCCTTGGTTAGACATTCTCTAGCTTGTCAATACTTCTATGATTCAACAATTTTGTGATCTCAGTGAGATGAGTACTTTCTCCAGTGAAGTATATTAGGACCTTTCCAAGACATCTCATCCTGCACCATTCTTGTTCATGTCCTTCTATATAGATTATTTTCATGAGTTTCCCCAATATGCTGAAGTTAGTCCTCTAGTTCAGGGGTTCTTAATCTGGGGTACATGGATAGGTTTTAGGGTAAAAATTACATCTTTATTTTAACTGACCCCTAAATGAAATTTAATATTTTCTTCAATTATGAATTGAACATTATTCTGAGAAGTGATCCACAGGTCTCATCAGACTACAAAAGGGGTCCATGCCATAAAGAAGATTAAGAACCCTGACTCTAGATATCTGGCTTACACACACATACGCACAATGCATATATACACACATACATACAGGTGTCTCTATATATTATATATACATATGCATACACACACACACATATATACACACATGTACATACATATATATGTATAGGAATATAGGAATATACTATCCATCCATTATCCATTGCTCTTGTCATATAACCAGTTCATCTCTTTCAGTTTTACGAGTATATAATACCCTTTACTCCACTGATCTCAAGAAATTCTTCATTAGAAGAATGTTATACTCTATTTACACCCACTATATGCTCTCCTCCCCCCTCCCCCCACTGCTCTTTGGGTGACATTTATTTTAATTCTTCAGAGACTGTGGTAGTCCATAGCTCACAGCCAAACCATTATCACCAGAAAAAATATTGTTAAAATGACAAGCCTTTGATTCAAGAATGACTTGGGGGTAAAGCAGCTTCCCAAAGGCAATGCAGTCTGAGTTCTTTCCTTCCTTTTAAAGTCTGCTCCAAGATTATATTCTTTTTTCAGTGTTTGCCCAAGGTATAGATAGTACGCAATCAACTCTATGTGCTTCTCTTCATTATTGTTTTTTTTAAAAGCATTCATTTAGTAAAGGAAAACACCACCATAACTTCTCCAAACAAGGTATCTCTCACTGTATCAAAAATTATACAAGATTCCTTAAAAGATATAGCAACACAGATGACTTTGATAACCCACTGTTCATTATATCAAACCAGGAATAAAAAAGGGAGATGTGTGCTCACTCAAAGTGTGTTCCACTTTCATGGAGCATGTCCAGTGTTACAATCCAAATAAAAGATAGCAAATCGGATTTCAGGGGCTTTTTTGGTCTCTATGATGCCTCCCTCCCACACCCCCACCAGGAAATACTCTAAATTGATTTCATTTGTGTTGTCAGTAATCATGCAAACAAAATAAAAACAAACAATCTGTGCACAAAACTTGAAATTTTGAAGCCAGATTTATTGGGAGAAAAGTTTGGAGTGTAGACTCCTGCCCTTTCCTCTCAGAAGGGAAGAGCTATGGTTACTAAGGTACCCCAAAGGCCTTATTGTGTGGGGCATGTTCCTTAGGCTGGGTGGAAGAGTTTCTCTGGCTTTTGGTCTGCTGCTAAGTCCTCCCAGGTAAATGCTGGGACAAAAATCCTAGAAACTTGAAGAGGCTAAAAGGTGAGACTTTTATCCTCCCATAAAAATACAGAAAGGAGTCTTGCTGCCTTCCATCTGTTCTGAGGCACCTATCAGTTTTCCCCTCTTCTGAGATCTATGCTATATGTGTTCAAAGGCCAAACATTAAATTTTAACTTTATAGCAGCCCTTGGGCCTGAATTTGTGAAAAGATAGTTTTATCTGGCCACAAGCCCAGGATTGGAGGGGGTGATTTTTTAAATATGTGATTTATTTATGAGTTCATAGCTTTTACCAACAATAGGACCAGGCAAAAGATAGATCAGTCTTTGTGATTCAAGGTCTATGATGAAAAAGAGATCACCCTGGCATTTTAACAAAAATCATAGTATAAAAAACATATGCATACATATATATGCATACACACATACTTGCCTACCTCTGCATTGTTTTTTGGGTGATTCTCAACTTTAATTCTTAAGAGACTGTAGTGTATGACTGATAGCCAGGTATACAGCATCACAGGAATACATATTTACATATACACACACACATATATATTATACACACATACACATATATTATTTATAATGTATATGTATATGTGTGTCTGTGTGTATGTGTGATACAGAGACAGCTAGGTGGTATAGTGAATAGAGTGCCTGGCCTGGAATCAGGAAGACTAATGTTCCTGAGTTCAAATCTGGCCTTAGATCCTTACTAGCTACGTGACTCTGAGAAGGTCACTTAACCCTGTTTGCCTCAATTTCCTCATCTGTAAAATGATCTGGAAAAGGAAATGGCAAATTATTCTAGTATCTGCCAAGACAAACTCCAAATGGCATCACAAAGGGTCAGATGCTACTGAAAACAGTTGAACAACTACAAAATGTGTGTAAACAGGCAGATATACAAGTGTATTCTTCCTACTTTCTCATGCAAACTATTTTACTAAAATCATAAAATAAATAATTTACATATATGTATTATTGTGCATGTATATGTGTTGTATATGGGATTTCAAGACTTATTTTAACTTTCCTTTTAAGTCTTGCTTCTATATGATAGAGTAGTAGACAATTTAAAAAGATGACGAATAAAAAGTATTCCTGTAGATGACAAGTTCTTCTATCTAATCAATGTTCTAAAATGTATGTGTTGCCCAGATATGGACATAGCACTCTAGGTAAGCTTAAGTAGACTAGAACAGTAGTGTTGAACTCAAATAGGAAGGGCTATTAGATGGTTCTTAAGGATTCCTGCAGGCCACATCATGACTTAGAAAACCATCAATTAACATTATCTATGTTTTATTGCATTTTTGTTTATTTTGTGAAATATCTCCTAATTACTGTTTAGCTGTACTTGAAGAATGTTGACACCTTTGGAGTAGTGCAGAGTAGAATTATTTTCTCCATGTTCTGGATACTATACTTCTGCAAATCCAAATGGATTCTCTCTCTCTCTCTCTCTCTCTCTCTCTCTCTCTCTCTCTTTTAGTAACCATGTCACACTGTTGCTTGATATTGAGCTGCTAAGCCTTTTTTTTTTTTGAGCTGCTAAGTCTTTAAAGTCCTTAGATCCTTTTCACACGACTGTTTGCTATAGTATGTCTCCCGTATTATAGTGGTAATGCTGATTTTTAAAAAGCCAAAATGTAGGATTTTCCATTTATTCCTATTAAATTTTACCTTGTTTGATTGGGTGCTGCCACTCACAGAGTTCTAGACTTGGAGTCATGGAGACCTGAATTCAAATCTAACCTCTGTTAGTTTCTAGTTGTGTGATCCCGGGCAAATTAATTAATCTTTCTCACTCTCAGTTTTCCTATCTGTAAAATGGGGGTAATGATAGTACCTAAGTCACAGGTTTGTTATGAAGATCAAAAGAAATAAGATACATAAAATGTGTTGCAATTTCTAAAACTCTAGCATTATATTCTAGCTATTATTATTGTTGTGCTTTTACATTCATTTTTTATAGGGGCTAAAGGCTTTTACCTCTGGACCTTATTTTGCCACCATTCTAACAAATCTCTCTGAGGAAACTCACCAGATGTAGGAAATAGTCCCTTTCCACTCTCCTCCCCAGTCACTTCTGCATTAAGATTATACACATTTGTCTGTCTGAAATGCTTTCTGAAGGAGCTCGTCATCATTTATTCAAAAGGGTGCCAGACACACAGAGATATTGACTTTTGGATTCCGACTGGTGAAAATTTTCCAAGTGTGTGCACAGTCACAAGCATACAGATCACCAGGCTAATTTTGTTCTTTCCCTTGCACCAAGTGCTGTTGGGAAAGAAAAAACAAAAACAAAAACACCAAAAAAAAATCCAAAAACTTCAATTAGTACAATACCGACGCCTTTGAAATATTGCAGGCAACATCAGGTATCATGGTGCCCTGTAGATGGGATACAGTAGTGAACTTAAATAGAAAAAGGCAGTTTAATTGCTGCATCTATATCTATTATACACCAGGTATTCACCAAACATGAGACTTATACAGAAAAACATATGTCACTCATGCAGTAGGCATTCAAAACCTCCCAGATCTGACCTAATCTCAACCATTCCACTTTTCCTATGCTCATTCCCACTTCTGAGTCTTTGCTCTTATTCTTATTTCATGGTGAAATTTCTGTGATTAATCTCTAGCTACTGGATCCTTCCCCCTATTGCCTACAGATACAACTAGATCTTTCTATTTCTAAAAAAACCTTGACTTGACCCAGATGTCCTTTCAAGCTATCATTCTCTGCCTCTCATCTCTTTTAGAGTCAAATGTCTAGAAGTTTTCTATCCTCATTGAATTCCTCACTTCTCTGCTCCTTGTAATTTGACTTTTGACTCCACTGCTCCATTGAAACTGTTCTGTCCAAGGTTACCAAGGACTTTTCCTCAATCCTTATCCTTCTTGACCTCTTTATGGTTTTGGATGCTGCTAACTACTCTCTTATCTTAGACATTCTCTCTTTCCTTCGTGAGACTATGCTTTTCTTTCTTGAAGATGGGAGCCCACCCTTCACCCCCTCACCCCAATTCATGAAAGAAAGCTCAGATATCTCAACTAAATAAATCGAAAGTAAACTAGATGTGAATAAATCCTTAATCAAGGAACATAGAGATTCTGTATGCAGGAAATAGCTTGTGATTGTTTGAAGATCACCTTGGTAGACTAAGATCATTTGGACTATATAAATAAATAGCATGCTGGCTGAAGATTACAAATTTTAAGGCTAAGAATTCCAGGATTCCTGAGAAGGTATTGCTCTTGGGGGTGGAGGAGCAAGGGAGGTACCTTCTTTCTCTCTCCTCTTCATATTATTGGAGAGATTGTCATAGGAGACAATGCATTTGGTAAATCTGGCACATAGTAGGCACTTAATAAATATTGATTGACTGAATGAATGAATGAAAAGAGAAAGTCTCCTGGAGAAAAGGTGACAGACTGTCTAAAGGTAGAACTGATCAGGTCATATATGACCCTGTGAACTCTGAAAGGTCAGAAGATGTAGAGGTCTTGAATATTGGTGTGGTAGGCAGTATACATTGGAACTAGTAGCAGCATTCCTGGAGCACTTGTGGCTGATAATAGCATCTGCACTGGAAGTGAAGTGATGCACTGAGGACCAGCTAGCCACAACAAAGAACCAGGATTCTATGAGAGCAGAGACCTCAGAACTCAGCAGAGAATTACACTTGAAGGGAATTTTATTAAGATTCCACTAAGGTATTAGTTATGATGAGAATGATGGAGACTCCACTAACCTTCCAGTTATTCAGGTTTGAAATCTTAGAGTCATCTTTGACGCTCCCTCATTCCTTATATATGAGCAGTTACTAAGTCAGTCAATCAATCAAAAAGGATTTAGTAGATTACTACTACGACACTATATCCGTCCTGTGCTAAGACAAAATAAGGGCCCTGCTCTCAAGGAGCTTACATTCAATTGGGGGAAACAGCAAATACACATGTAAGTAAATGCAAAGTCCATAAATACAAGGCAATTTGGGGGGAAGACACTGCCTGCAGGGGGACTCAGGAAAAATTCATGATGTAGGTGGACCCTGAGCTGACCTTCGAAGGAAGCTAGGGATTCTAAGAGGCAGAGGAAAGGAGACAGGGCATTCTGGGCACAGAAACAGCCTATATATGAAGGCCTAAAAACAAGATATGGTGGGTGTGAGGAACAAGTAGATAAGTTTGGTGGACTATAAAGCACGTGGAAGTGGAATAATGTGTAATCAACCTAGAAAGTTAGGTTGGAGCCAGACCATGAAGGGTTTTAAAATGACAAACAGAGAATTAGGTATTTTGTCCCAAAGGTAACAAGGAGTCGCTGGAGCTTTTTGGATAACAAAGTGATATATGTGTTCAGTTCTGTATTTAAGGAATTTCAATGGGGAGAACGAATTGGAGAGGGGAGAGACTAGAGGTATGGATGCCAATTATGAAGCTTTTGCAATAGTTTGGACAAAACGTGATGAAAGCCTTGACTAGGCTGGTCCTGTCAATTTTCACCTCCGTACATTTTGTTGTTACAGAATGCTCTCAAAGGGATGCCTATGTGGCTTCAAGTTGAACTCTTTAGTTTAAACCAGGCTTTTACTTTTTTTTCTTACTGGTTTCTTTTTCATAAGGCAGGCTGAAGTTTTATTTAAACACTGCAGCATCTGCAGAACAGTGCATGTCTGTGTGAAACTGCTAGCAAAATTAGAAAGTCCAATTAGCAATGCATATTTAATACTGCTTTGTCATATGTTTTTGAAGTCAGCAGCAATGTTTACTCTTTTGAAGGAGAGTTTTATAATTATGCAAAGAGCAGAAGCAGTCTGCATACCCTACAACATGTTTGGGTTTGATGTCTGGAAGCTGAAATGCCTTTCTGGAATTCTACTCATCTTCTACATGACTCAGGGTGCATTCATTCCACATGTGCTCATGATTTATGCCTTCCCCTCCAGGAGGGCCTCCTGGACCAACTGTCTTCTGTGGTTTATAATACATCTGGGCACCCGTACCTGCACTTGCCTTAGACTCTAAAAGGAATTACTGATGTGATTTATGGATGCCACCTAAGTTTTTTCTCTAATGATGTGGCATGTATCTACAAGTACAATGGGAAAACCTTAACTGTATTATAGTTGGTATCCAGCAATATTTGTCATCTTTTATTTCCCTGTTAGACTTAGGAACACTTATCTCAGGTGGGATTGTATCCATTCTTTCTGCTTTTGAGGGAATAGAACTTTTAGTTTCATTCATTTCTTCAATAGTATTCACAAAGCACTAGATAGAGTGTCACACTGAAATGTAAGATATAGTTCCAGATCCTAAAAATGTTGTAGTTGAATTAAAGAAGTCATATGCTCTCAAAATCTTTTTTTTGCCACTTTACCCTGCCAGATTAATTTTATTAAGGCATCATCTTCATTATATAATTCTCCTGATCAAATAATTTCCTTTTTATGCCTACTGCCTATAGGGTAAGGTACATACTCCTCTACTTGGTGTTCAAATCTCTCTACAATCTACCTCTAATTTATTTTTCCATATTTCTCTCAAACAACTCCCCAGTGAGTTCTCTGTCTCAGACGTACTGGGTTGCTTTGCCCTTTGAGTGAAAGAACACAATTTGGAGCCATAGAAAGTGAGTTAAAATCCTAGTTCAGTTCCTTACTTTCTGTGCAACCTTAGGTAAGTCATTTAACTTTTTTGGGTCTCAATTCTACCCTCCATAAAATGAAGGTGTTGGAAGAGAGGACCTCTCAGATCCTTTAACGCTCGAAACCTCTCATTCTGTGACCTTGCTCTTACTCTTGGTCTCACTTGGAACGTCTCTTCTCCCTTCCTCTGCTAATTCTCATCCCATCTTGTCCAAGAAACTTTTCCTGTCCACTGATTCTTTCTCTGAAATCTTATAGCACTTAATTGGTTGAAGCTCTCATTTGACACGTACACATTACATTATATCACACAAGTGTCATACTGCCTTCTTTTCCTTCTAAGACAATTCAATTTAATAATTCGATAAGTGTTTATTAAGCACCTATTATAGGCCAGGCACTGTACTAAGTGCTAGGGATTAAAAAAAGAGGCAAGAGATAGTCCTTTCTCATCATATTTATGTACCGTGATTTGTTCAGCCATTACCCAATGAGTTCCCAGTGCTTTGCCACCGCCGCCACCACCACCACCACCTCCACCACCAAGATCACCATCACCATCATCATCATCACCATTGCCACTGCCACCACCACCGCCACCACCACCACCACCACCACCACCACCTCCACCACCATCACCACCTCCACCACCATCACCATCACCATCACTACCACTACCCTCCCCCACCAACACACACACACACAAAACCCCCTGCTACAAATATTTCTTAAAAAGCCAGAAGGCCTGTCTCCAGCAACCTCCCATCTCCTCACTTCCAAGGCATTCTTTCAATCTGTGATGATTTGGTGAATCAGATAACCAAGCTAGTTATAATTCTAAAATGATGTAATTGTAAAATAAGAGTAAACAGGCTCTGAATGAGGACTTGAGAGGGCTATCTTATGATTAAAGTACATGAGCTTAATTGCATGGATTTTGGCCTCCTTTTTTTTAAGTTCTTTTTGGAATTATGGTTAGTTGCATTCACCAAATGTGAACTCAGGGGAAGTAATAATAGTAGGAAAGTAATACAGACTCTAAGCATTAGTGCTTAGAGGAAAAGCAGGGAGTTGTAGAGACACATTTCTGCTGGATAGAAGGGAAAACTGGCTGACAGCCACACCTGGGCCAGAGTGGACTGGGTTCTCTCAACAGGTAATCAATTTTTCTTCCTATAAGGTTCAAAAAAAGCTAGATGGCCACTTGTAGCTATGATATATATAGAGAGATTCTTGTCCAGGTTTGCACCACACTGAATGACCTTTAAGATCTTTGCTAGCTCTTGGATTCTACGAATCCAGGAATCCCAACAACCGTGTAAGGTAGGTATAACACATATTGTTATACCTATTGGAGAGTTAGGCACTGGACCTGTGATTCCACTGGGATAGGCAACTTCTGGTTAAGGAAACTCCCTCTACCAAGGCAGGTGAACACCTTTTCTGCAGCTAAAAGTCTTAAAGATTTTGTGCAAAAGGCAACTGAGATTCAGAGAAGATAAACGACTTGCCAGGAGTTACCCAGAAAATTTGTATCGTCTTGCAAGAGGCAAGATTTGAGCTTGGGCCTTACTGAATCTAAATCCAGCACTCTGACTTACTGAACTTCTGGTTGATAAAAAATAGGATTAAGAGGACACAATAGTTATCCACTAGGAAAAGATAGGGTAGCTAAGTGGCACAGTAGACAGAGTGCTGGGTCTGGAATCAGCAAGACTCCTCTTCTGAGTTCAAGTCCCACCTCAGCCACTTACTAGTTGTGCCACCCTGGGCAAGTCACTTCATCCTGTTTGCCTCAGTTTTCTCATCTGTAAAATGAAGAAATGGCAAACCACTCCAGTATCTTTGCCAAGAAAGCCCCACATGGGGTCACAAAGAGTTGGTCATGACTGAAAATGACTGAAAAGGCCATTTTGTGAAAGGTACAGACATGAAAAACAAAGCAGACAAGTGAAGGTAACAGCAAATATTCAATACAGAGGGAAGTCCTGTACAAGTTTCCTGAATTAAGATCCCTGCCTTAGGGACTGCCACCTCTTGGAAACAAAAGGGCTGACACAGGCAGAGCTAAGGTGCCAGCTTTACCCCAAGGGATGTCCTAGGATTTAACTGTCATTGCTTTAGCTCCAACATTAAATGCCACAAAGCCTTACTCTTTTAGTCATGACAAAAGCATGGCAACGCTTCCATTTGATTTCCCTAAGGACATAGCAAACAATTTAATGAGGCCATTGAATTAGGCCATCCAATAAGTGTATCACTAACAGGACAGAGAGACTTATGCTTTTTCTTATATGGCCAAACACAAAAGAGAACTTGGAAGGACCCAGGCCCAGCTCATCTAACTCTAAGTCATATGTTTATAGTAATGCCAACATTAATATAAAGCTCTAACGTTTGCAAAATACTTCACATATGTTATTTAATCTTCAGTGCAACTGTGTGAGGTAATAATACTACTCATAGAACTGGTATTTATATGGTGCCTTAAGGTTTGTGAAGCACTCTATGAATATTATCTCGTTTTATATTCACAACAATCTTTGGAGCTTTGTGCAATTATTATTCCCATTTTATAGTTATAGATACTGAGTCAGGCAGAGGTTAAGTGACTTGTCCAGAACCAAACAGCCAGTGTCAGAGACCAGATTTGAACTTAGGTCTGACTCTGGGGTCCTAGGTATGGATATTATTATCCATAATACCTAGCTGTAGGTAGGTAGCTCCTACCCTTAGCTCTATTTCACATATGAGAAAACTGAGGCTCAGAGAACTTGGTTTTTTGCCTAGTTCACATACCAAGTGAGGCTCAGGTCTGCATCTTCAGACTCCAAACCTGGCATTTGTTGCATCACATTAATTGCTTATCACTCAACGTTTGCTGATTATTGTAATTTGGGATACTGTTCAATGAGTTTACATGAGTTTAAATGCAGAGATTTTGGCTGATCTAAGTGTTCCTTGGGGCTAAACTGGAAGAGCAGGTGTGTTCTCTCCTCTGCCAAGCTGCAGGATTGATGCTAGGGAAAATGTTGATTTGGAAAGAATTGGACCCTGGGGACTAGGGATAGTAATCAAGAGAGTGGGATAAGGATAGCAGAATCAACTAAGTGAATGACTCTTCTATCAGCTGCACATAGCATAGCCACAGGACAGCTAAGAAAACTACGTCATTGCTGTACCATTCCAGCCACTCCATGCCATCTAACCTAACACCAGTCCAGTATCTCAGTTTTCTTTGACCAAATATCTAGTAACCTCTCAGAGGATCAGGATCTTAGGTTATAAAGGCATCAAGGTCTCCTGAGGTTAACAACAAAAAGAGTTACTCTACTCACCAAATTGTCACCTTTGACTAGGCAAGAGCCATCAGTCTGCTGGGGTATCCTTTGGCAAGGCAAGAAAGACAGAAGAAGAGAAAATCAATGTGAAAAGGAGAACTTTGCCTTAGAATTAGACAGTGAACAAAAGCTGTGCTTATATCTTTTGATTTGGATGGTTCCAATGTTGCACAATCTCTATGAAAAAGACTAGGTAATATTCAGGGTGCCGTATTACAGAAGAAGTCTATTGGAATGTTGGGTCAGTGTTATAGTAATCTCTTCCCTCTTTTGCCTACTCCCCCCCCCCTACACCCCAGTCTTTCACTATTTATATATCTCATAGTCAACAAGGAAAAATGCTTAAGTGATCTTTTTTTCCTATTAGCTTAAGTCAGGATTATTGGTTTCTGAAACTCCTCTTTAATCTGTTCCCCTCCCACTTCTTATACATGTTATCAGATTTTTTTTTCTCCTTATATACAAATTTCATCATGTTTCCCCTCTGCCCCAAACTCTTCAATGGTTCTCATTATCAACCAGATAAAGAATAAACTCCCTATTCTGGTATTTGAACTTCACTACAAACTGACTCTTCCTTACCTTTCTAGGTAGCCTTATCTCATATTTCTCTGGAGTCAGAACATTCACATCCTCCCTCTGACAATAATTGTGCAACTCTAATAAGTCATTTAACCTACTGAAGCCTTGGTTTCTTCAGCTACATGAGTGACAAAAGACCAGATTTGATTAATAGGCTTGCTTCCTTGGGGTTTGGGCTAGATGGCCTCTGAGGACCTTCCCTTCCAGTTTTAAATCTGTTCTTGAAATCTGTTTTACTTTCACAATACCTCTCCTATATGTTTCCTTCTCTCTGCTCGCAGATCCACTAACCTTATACAGGCCCTTATAACCTCACACTTGGATTATTGCAATAGCCTGATTCAAGTCCCTCCATGCCTCCCTAACCCCCCGCTCCAGTCCATCTCTGCTTTGCTGTTAACATGATTTTCCTAAAGTGCAGGTCTGACCATGTCATTCCCTTACTCCATAAACTCAGGTGGTTCCATATTACCTCCAGGATGAAAAGCAGAATCCTCTGTTTGGCATTTAAACTCTTTATGAGCTGGCTCCTTCCTGTCTTTCTAGTATCACATTTTATTCCCCATAATGCATTACGACTCAGCTCCATTGGTTTTCCTCAATCACAATACTCTATTTTTTGACTGTTCATTTGCACTGTCTGTCCTCTGTGCCTAAAATGCTTGCCCTTCCTCGTTTTCAGCTCCAAGGTTCCTTGAGTTCCTTCAAGACAGCTCAACACCCACCTTCTACAGAGAGAATTCCAGATTTCCTCTTATCCCCCCTTCCCTCCAAGATCACCTTTCCTTCACATTGTATATTGCACACATGTAGTTTTCTTGCGTGCTGTCTCCATTAGAATGTTAACTACTTGAGGGCAGGGAAGAATTTTGCCTTTCTTTATATCCCCAGTACTTATCATGGTGCCTGACCAATTGTTGTTTGCACAGTCTGTGATGTTGCATCTAATACTTTCCTACCGCTGTGCTTTGGTTCTCACTTTCCATGCACCCATCCTGATAGTGTTCGAATTCTACCTGTCCTTCAAAGCTTATATCCAATGTTTCTGTCTCTCTGAAGTTTCCCCTCATTCTCTCAGGCTGGGGAGAGTTGAGGGCAGATTAGTTAGAGAGATCTTGCTGTATTGCTTAGTGGTGGTGGGCAGCAGCAGACCAATTAGGGGAGGTGGCTTCTGTGTTTGGACAGACCCTAGAGGAGTATTGCTGTTTATACAACTGTATGATTATTAAGACAGTGGATCAGTGATTAGAGTGTATTAATCACCCCTGGTTTTCTATCCCTTTTCTGAATCCATCGTTTTCTGAGTTCCTTTTAGGTTGTTTGGAGAAGGAGGGAGAGGACACTTGACAATAAGCTTCTAGAAAGAATCACAATCCCTAGCATAATTCCTTTCTCATATTAAGTACTCAATAAATATTTGTTGAATGAGTTATATGAGAGAAAATATCACCCCAAACCCAGCTATAGATTTTAGTGAATACTTAGCACATAATCATGATGCCGTGGGCAATGAACAATTCAATAGAAATGGGGATGGGCATGCATGTGGAGGGCAGAAACCACAAGAGGAAGTGGTTAGGGTGGAGTGATCTTTTACTTGTCTCTGACCTCTCTGTCCAGGACTGTTGTGATTCTCAATCAAAGCTTAACATATACTTAGTAAGTGCTAGACACTATACTCAGTAGGTAGGTGGTCCAGTGGATAAAACAAAGATTTGAGTTCAAATCTGGCCTCAGATTTGTGTAAACCTGGGCAAGTCTCAACTGTAAAACAGAGATAATAAAACACCTGCCTCCCAGGGGTGTTGTGAGGATCAAAGGAGATAATATTTGTAAGGTGTTCAGCATAGTTCCTGGAACACAGTAGTCATGTAAAAAATCATTGTTCTCTTTCCTTCCTTTTCCTTCCTCTTTCTCTACCTATCATTCCAGTCATTAGGCTAGGGAAGACTCATATTTTTGTGAAGCATCCACTTCTGTTTTTAATAATAGGTTTTGGAAAGTTGTAGGAATGGGAATGTCCTCTTTATACCAGGGTTCCTTAATGTTTCTCAAAGTAATTTGCAATTCAATTTTATCTTCATTTTGTATGAAATTTTGCAGCTATTTGGAAGATGGGGGAGAAGAGCTAAATTGTACCCTACTGGTTTTGCTTTGACTGTATCAATAAAGAGACTGTTGATCTGGTTCCATAATTAGTTTCTGTTTTCTAAAAAGGCCCTAGGGGGAGTTGAGAGAATGACAGTCAAGTCCCCTCTACTTAATAACTCTTTTCAATAGAAAGCACCCAGCACAAGGTTTATCTAGTTGAGGCTGGGGCTCTATTTTTCCCCCTTTCATAAATATCATTCACAAAATATTTATTAAGGAATTACGCTAGGGATTATGATTCCCTCTAGGAGCTTATTGTCAAGTATTCTCTCCCTCCTCCTCCTCCAAACAACCTAAAAGGAATGCAGAAAATGACAGATTCAGAAAGGGGATAGAAAACCAAATTTGAATAATACATTCTGATCTCTGCTCTACTCTATTGATATCTATACAATGAAGGGGGAATCTGAGGATCCAGGTCACAGCCTTATTCCTCTATACTCCTTCTTGTATCAGGTTTTAGTGCACCAGCCTGGCTTACTAGTTCTATACTTTCTTTCCCTAGTTTTCTCCCATCCATAGTCACTGAATCTTCTCCTCATCATTTTTAGTTTCCACAATCAAATTTTTCTCCTTGTCATAGATCTACTCACTCTTGTCCAACATATGAATCATTCTTTCTATTCCACATTGATTCATGAACTCCCAACACTCAACAAAAATATTTGCTTTCCACTTGGTTTTTTCTTTCCCCCTCCATACATTTTCAAACTTCCAAAATAAATAATCCCAGAACTGAGGACATACCCTGATGTCCTTAAATAGGTTCAGGGAATCTCAAGCAGCTGCATGCCCCTGTGCTTGTGCAGAAATAGAAGTTCCTCCTTTTCTGAATGGCCTCATAAACTGAAATTCAGAAGAGGGAGATATCACTTCCAGCTACAGTACTCAGAGAAGTTACATGGGGGAGTTGGCATTTGAATGGGTGTTTCAAAGGACTGATAAGATTTTTGATTGGTAGAAAGGGGGTTAAGGGAGATGGGCATTTCAAGTTGGGGGAATAGACTGGATAGAGGTACAGAGGTGGTAAAAACACAATGAGCCTTTCAGGGATAGTGAAAAGACCAGTTTAGCTGAAGCAAAGCATTTACGTAGGGATTAAATGTGAGATTATGATAGAAAGAAAGGTAGGGGGTTGTGGCCCACAGTGTAAGAAGCACTGGATAAACACTGGAAAGCAGGCAAAGGGTCCCATTGACAATCCAGGAGGTAGCTAGGTGACACTGTGAGCAGGGTGCTGGAATCCTGTCTCAGACATTTACTAATTGTGTGATCCTGGGCAAGTCACTTAACCTCTCTGTGCCTGCCCATCTGTAAAATAAGCGTGTTTCACAGGGTTATTGTGAGACTCAAGTGAGATAACATATGTAAAGTACTTTGCAAGCTTAAAGCACCACATAAATGCAAGCTTTTATTAAGTGAAATTTCCTATCTCTTCTATCACCTTTTGGCCATTGTTGAATGATCAGCAGTTACCAGGGATGGATTTTTGATTCTGTTTGGATTAAGTGGCCAGGTTGGGAAGGAGACTGAAGACCATTCTATAAAAGGATTGGTGGAAGGAAGTGTGGATACTTACTTAGCCTAGAAAAGAACAGATTTAGAGGCGTGAGATAGCAATCTTCAAGCGTCTGAAAATATGGAAGAATAAGAAACTTGTTCTGCTTGGAGTTAGAGGGAAGAATTAAGAGCAATGGGTGAAAGCTGGATAGAAGCAATTTAGGCTCGATTTAAGGAAAACCTGCCTAATTCTTTCTGGTGCAGGGGGGAAATAGGAACATGAAATTTCATCAGTTTATGTAACTTCCCTGTGTGAAAACTCCTTCCATCAGATGCAGATCAGCAAGGTATTGGTCATGAATAGACTTGAGAGAGCTGCCTGGGACACTGAGATGTGCACTGTCCTGCCCATGATCACACAACCACATGTATCAGAGGAAGGACTTGACCTTGGGTTTTCCTGACTACAAAGCTGCTCCTCCACGCACTACACCACACAACCTCTCTCCTAATAATTAGGACCATCATTCATGTGGGAGCAAATTCCTCATAACTGGAGATCTTTAAGGAGAGACCACATGACCATTTGGCAGCAAGGTTGTACAGGGCATCCTGTTAGGGGATATGCTAAGCCAGGATCCCTTCTACCTCTGGGTTTCTGTGATTCTGTGATATAGTCACCTTGCAACATCATTTCTCTGGGCAGAAAATATTTTCAGTTGAAAGCCTGCCTTCAAATGCCTTTTTCAAGCTTCAGCAAAATGCAAGAATGTTTGGTTAAGCTGGAGATATTGTCTCTGCCATTGTTAGCCAGGAGAGTTGAATGAATAGGCGTGTGATCAGCATTTTATTATTTCTGTGTCCACCATCCCTTAACATATCTTTCATCAGAAGCGTGTCTGTACTTCACAAATAATGTTTTGCGCAGATGCTTATCCTGGATTAATACTTCTCTCAAACCCTTCACATACTGGAAACTGCCGTTTTCTACTTAATATTCTAATCCATGTGAGGCCATATCCTCACAAAATTCTATTTACAAAATTCTTCCAAAAATCCCTGACTTACTGGATTCTTAAAAATAAATGATGCTTAATTTTCTTTTTGGCATCATGGATCCCTTCTCAGACTAACATTTTTAAATAATGGAAGAAAATGCTAAATTTCAGCCAGAGGTCAGTGGATGTAAAGATGTTTTTTATTTTATTTCTTATGGAATGATCTTCCGTCTTCTTCCCAACCTGCCCACTTTATTCAAACAGAATCAAAAATCCATCCATGGATTCAAAGTGCCTGAAATCTGTGTACTATTGTAGGGACAGATGGGAGGAGAATCTGTGGACCCAAAGTTAAGAACTCCTTCTCCACATGTACATTACTGGTGTAACTGGTTACAACAAGCAAACACTTTTTTGTTGCCAACTCTTCACTCTCCTCAAAGCACTTTCACATATATTGTCTTATTTGATCTAACCCCTGGGATATTATTATGCCCTTTTCAGAGATGAGGACACTGAGGTAGGGAGAAGCCAAGTAAAGTAGGATTTATGGATTAAGAAATTATGCCCTCACATAAACTACTTCAGTAATTCAAGTGCCTGAGGTTTTATTTGTATAGACTCCAGCTTCATTGATGTAGATTATATTCTCTTCTATACCTTCCTAGGTGGTTTCATGAGCTGCAAGGGCCCCCCAAACATCTGTTACTGGTAGCTACCCCTATGATGATGTGAATATTCAAATTTAGTTCAACTGTCCCTCAGGACCCTGCCCACTCCCCATTCCTTCCCTTTCCTCCCCCCTCCAGTTCGCCACTGGGCTCAAACCCTTGGCGTCATAGCTGACTCCTTCCTCTCCGTTTTATGATGGTTGCTCAATAGCTTTCGCTCTCAGCTTCACCTCTCTGCTTTTCCTACAAATGACAAGTAGTCATTTGGTCTCTGTTTAAAGATCTCCAGTGATGGGGAATTTGCTCCAACATGAGTGACGGTTCTCACTATTAGGAGAGAGGTTGTGTGGTATAGTGCATGGAGGGTCAGCTTTGGAGTCAGGAAAAGCCAAGTTCAAGTCTTTCTTCTGATACATACAGTTTTGTGATCATGGGCAGGACAGTGCACATCTCAGTACATTTCCTACAAACAACTTTGTTCACCACTTCTTGATTAGACTGTTGTGAGAGCTTCTCAATTGGTCACAGGATCACCATTTCATTGCCTCAGGGTTGAAAGTGACCTTAGTGAGATAAGGTTGCCTAAGGCTATATAGTTATCAAGAAAAGAAGTTGGGATTGGAACCATTTCTTTCTAATTCCCAACTCATTATCCATGCCAATTTATGTGAAAGTACGTTGAAGAGAATAAAGTGTTAATAAGAAAAACTTGTTTGTATATTATTATCAGTTATGCCAATAATGAATATTAAGAGCAGGAGTTCTTAACTTAGGGTTCACTGATTCTGCTCCCCTGTCTTCCCCCACCATCATGAACAGAGTTCCAGGACTCTGTGAACTTGAACGGGAGAAAAAAACCAAACATATGCTCTTATTTCCACTCACTGCTGGCTGAAATTTAGCATTTCCTTCAATATATCCTTCACATTACTGTCTGAGTATTCATATTAACACATCTTTATAATTATGCCCCTCCTCTACCTGAACTATGACCCCAAGCATTTAGTGTTTATTGCCAATAAATGATAAACTCTCCTCTCCTTTCTCTCCTCCTTTTATTTCCCAGTCTCTTTAATAAGTTACCCACAGCTGTTGCCACCCATTTCCTCCCTAACTACTTTCTCCTCAATCCTTTGAAAACTGGTTTTGTCCCAGTCATTGTATGGAATCACTCCCTCACAGATCATCAGTTCTTCCCAGGATTCTTGCCTTGCCTGTCTTCTTTTCACTCTCTGCTTCATCCAAGTCAGAGATAACTAATCCCTGGTAAGTTCATCCACTGCCTCGGCTACAACTATCACTGCAATTCAGGTGATTGTCTTGTCTCTACTTCCAGTCCTGGTCCCTATCCTAACATATGGATGTGTATGTCCAGTTGCTGATAGGATGTCTTTCTCTTAATATACCCACTCACTGGTACTTCAAAATTCCACATAAAACAGAAATAATAGTAATAATAATGATATTTATGGGGCACTTTGAGATTTGTAAAAATGTTTTATGTGTGTTTTCTGATTCTCAAAATAACTTTGGAGGTAGGTACTATTACTATCCTCATTTTCCAGATGAAGAAACTAAGGCTGAGAGGTTAAGTGTCTAGCTCAGGGTCACCCAGCTAAGAAACATCTGAAACAGGATTCAAATTCAGTCCACCAAGGATATTCCAAGTTATTCCAAGGATAACAGCCAGTCCAATGTGCCACCATATATACTACAAACCAATCTGGTTATCTTTTCTTGGAACCTGTTCTTTCTTCTGATTTTTATGATGTCCTTTTAGTGGCCTCTCTTGTTTAAAACTCTGGTGTTTTCTTAGACTTTCTTTTCCCCTCACTTCTTGTAGGCAATGTTCATCAAATCCCGTCACTTTTATCAGTGTATCTCTCTTCTTTCTATTTCTGGTGCCACCAACCTAACAAAAGTCCTCTTCTTTCTCCCCCTTTTCATTTCTCTTGAGGCAATCAGGGTTAAGTGACTTGCCCTGGTCACACAGCTAGTAAGCATCAAGTGTCTGAGGTCTCATTTGAACTCAGGTCCTCCTGACTCCAGGGCAGGTGCTCTATCCACAGTGCCACCTAGCTGCTCCTACAAACATCCTTCCTCCTCCTCCTCCTGGACACCAGCCTTCTGACTTCTTCCCATCTTCACTCTTCCCTGCTCCAATCTAGTCTCAAGATGATAGCATCCTTGTGGATGGATCTGGACATCCTACTCCTTTGCTCAAAACCTTTCAACTGTTACCAAATTAATTGGGTATTAAATAAATGCAAACACTGGAAAATGGTACCTTTAAAGCACTTCATAATCTGTCACTATTCTACTTTGTGTATTTATGCTTCAGCTGAATTCAGCCACTTGCTAGTCCCCCTACCTTTCCCACCTTTATGTTTTGCTTATTGCAATCTGAATGTCCCTTAGTTTGTCTATTGAATTCTTACCTTTCCTTTGAAATTCATCTTAATTCTGCTCTGATCTCCAGAATGTCAGAGTTTTTCCTCCTTTCTACTTCCCCTTTTCTCACCTAGATTCTATATTTGTTATTCTGTATTACAGTTATTTGGTGTGTGTGTGTGTGTGTGTCCACAGGACAGTGCCATATCCAGATAATAGACTATGAGCACCATATATCAGGTAACTTGTTTTAGCCAAAAGATGTTTCTACTTCCATGCCTGTTCCAGAGTTCTGCACACAAAGGGTCTTTAATGAAGGTTTATCAATTGAAATTGAATTCCTCCCTCCAGCTAAGTGAATAGGCACATCTGCAAATAAAGTGAGGCCAATCCCAGTGAGGTGAAGACTTCAGGTAAGCATCTGTTGGGATGGAGAAGCAACAGATGATTTCACAGCTTCTCTTCTCATCCCCCAGAGGAACAATGTTAGAAATAGAGAAAGACTTCCTGCTCAGGATACAGTTTGGATTAGAGATCCCCTGATGCCACTTCCAAGTCTGTGATTCCATGAAATGTGAAGCTCCATTTCTTCTGAGTGATCCCAGGGCACTATCTCAACAGTCTACCTCCTCCTCTTCCAGGATGGGGCTGCTGCACTTCCTCCTTTCATCCTCAAAGACCTATATTAGCTGTGTGACCCTGGGCAAATTACTTAACCACTCTGAGCTTCATTTTCCTCATTTGTGAAATGGAGATAATAATGGTACATATTACTCACAGGGTTACTATAAGGCTCAAATGAGATAATGTGTGAAAGGTGCCCGAAGGTGCCATATAAATGTAGATTATTAATTTTGTTAGCCAGTGATTTCAATGTTACAGAAATTCCTAGTGTGTAAATCTACTCTACCAATACCTCTTGGTAACTGTTGTGTAATTTGTAGTCTCAGACAGCTGCTGGGACCCTGATGGGTTTCATGACCTGCTCACCATCACAAAGTCAGCATGGGTCAGAGGCATCCTGAGTCTAAGACCAGTTCTCTGTCTCCTATGCTTGCTGCCCGACGTTTTCAACAATGTCCTCAAATACCTGGACCTGTGAACATTTTTTCAGACTTGGAAAATGAAATGTTAGAGTTAAACACAGAAAGAAAAGCTCTCTGAAACATGATTCTTGCTACCTCTGCTGCAGTTTTTATTCTCAACCTCAATTCAGACTTATAACTAGGATTGTACTCCAAATATACTAGCTGTAAACACAACATGGAGATAGTAAATACACACTAACAGGTTTAAGTGATACTTAGTGGACTGTAAGTTATTGTTCCCAGGGAGCAAGTGGGTAATTTTCTCCAAGCGTCTTTTTCATCTTATGAGTCCCAGCTCGAAAAGCTCTTCAGTTGCCCTTCGAATCAAGTCTTTGATGCCTCTTCTTGGTTTTCCCTAACCTGGGCTCCATGCTAACCCAATCTTACTCCCCACTAGGCCTCTCTTTTTCTTCAAAGTTATATGATAAATCCAGTTAACTGAGACGTCTGAGTTGATTGACTTTTGACTGGACCATTCCTAGCCCAGCCACCAGCCTCCTGTCTCCCCGACACAGCAATGCAAGGTCAGTTGTACTAGGCAGGCAGGACCACAGAATGGTAGAGATAGAAGATCTTAGAGATTTAGTTCAACGTCTTCATTCTGTAGAGGAAGAAGCTAAAATCCATGGAAGGGAAGTCACTTGCCCACAGTTAAACAGCCAGAGAGTTGCAGAACGGGGATAACAACTCAAGTTGTCTCACCCTGTGTGCTCCTTTCACAATACCACGCTGCCTCGGTTGGGGGGAGGTGATATGTCTGTGCCAGGGTGACACTGGTAACTATGGACTTTGTTATCAGCTTCATCTCACACTGCTTGTTTGAGAGGAAGATCTATCTATTGACATATGGTATAATTATATACCACACAGTACAAATTCCACCCATACATCTATAATCTACTGAAATCCAAGGCCTGGGAATAGAGCGAATGGAGGTCATTCCCATCAGAAATTCAAGCCACTAGTCAGTCTCCATTCTCCTGGAGACACTAACACCCTAATTTAATAACTGAACAATTGAGCATTTAAAAATTCTGCATGTAAATTATTTTGCAAATAATGCTTAAATTTAGCCATCAGCACTGCTCAGGCCGACAGACCCAGAAACAGAACAGCTCAGATGAGATCAATCCAAGGGTACGTTGGCATTTAGAATAGAGGTAGAATACTTTGGTGGAAAAAGGACTGGGCTTGGAGGTGGGGGGGGCCTGTGACTGAATTTTGGCCACAAGACCTTGGAAAAGTCATAATGACATCTCTGAACTTTCATTTTCCTCTGCTTAATAAGCTTTAGTGACTTCCTGTAGGATAAAATTCCTCTAGGATAAAATACAAACTTCTGTTCCTAGCATTTAACATTTTTCATGGTATAGTTCTTCCTTACTTTAACAGATCGACCTCATAGTACTTTCTTCCTGTCCTTGATGACTAAAAGTCAAACTGGTCTACTAGGTGTGCCTTAGATGGAGTATTCCATCTCCTATCTCCCTGACTTTGCACAGGCTGTCCCTTCCTTCCTCCCTTCCACCTCCTAGAATCCATTACTTGCTTCAAATGCCACTTTCTAGAAAAATTCTTTCCTGAGTTGTTAGTGTTGTTTCCATCCAATCACTTTATATTTTTTAAAAACAGATTCTGCATTTACGTATCCATATGCATGTGTTTCCCCAAGTAGAAAGTAAGCTTCTTGAGAGCAGGGGCTGTTTTGTTTTAGTCTTTATTTCCTGCACCTGGCACAGTACCTAACACTTGTTGTTCAGTCATTTCAGTCGTGTCTGACTCTGTGACTCCAATTGGGGTTCTCTTGGCAAAGATTTTGGAATGTTTTGCCATTTCCTTTGTAGATCATTTTGCAGATGAGCAACGGAAGCAAACAGGGTTAAGTGACTGGCCTAGCGTCACTCAGCTCTTAAGTATCTGAGGTAGGATTTGAACTCAGGTCTATCTGACTCCAGGCCCAATGCTCTATGCACTGAATCACCTAGCTACCCCCAATACTTTAGAGTGTTTAGTTGAAAATGAATTGAAATACATATGTAAAATGGGAATAAGAAAATTGGTAGCAGTTTCCTTGAGGGACTGTCACATACCACTTACCTCACATTTGTCATCATTGAGAGCTGCTATGAAATTATAACCCAACTTATTACAAGAACCTGAAGTGAGGATGGGGAAGATTCCACTTTGTATTTTGGCCATCCTCAAATTGTCATATTGATTTTTGTTAAACAGGCCCACACCATAAAGACTCTCCCCCTTATTTGCCCAGGAAAAATAATACAAACATGGAGAATCAGCAAGACCTGGGTTCAAGTCCTGTCCCTGCTATATACTAGTTTTGTGATCTTGGCCATTTAACCTCTCACTCCCTCAGACATCTCTCTAAGTTTATAAGTTATAGACAAGGTGCCAGTTTGTTTCAATGGAGGGGATTTCCACATGGAGAGTTCCTCATACTGATGACATCAGTCAGTCAATGAGTATTCATTAAATGTTTTCTTTGTGATCCCCACTTGAGGAAACTGAGGCAGATAGAGATTGAACAACTTGATTAGGATGACACAGCAAGTAAGTTTCTGAGACTGAACTTGAACTCAGTTCTTTATGATTCTGGGCCTAGCACTTTATCTCCTGTGCCAAATCTCAAAGAGCTCATGATTATATAGAGTATATGGAAGGTAATCTCAGACAGCAAGGCACTAGCAGAAAAGGAATACAATTCTGTATTCCTCCCTCCAGTCTCAGAACACAAAACCTAAGTCAATATGTCCTCCATTCTCTGTCTTACATCTAGCACTACCTATCACTGCTCAGACTCGTCACTAAGCATCATTTGGTGAGCAGAGGGCATGGCACTGTGTGTAAGTGGGGCATTTGAATCTCATAAAAAGTTTCCCAAGTGAATGACCATTTGGCAGGCTTATTTATGCTTTAGGTAAGGTTGGGAAAAATAACTTCTTAAAGACTCTACCAATTCTCAGATTCTAAGAAAAGTTCATTGGGAGAGAGAGTAAGCTCAAGTAAGAAACCACGCTTGGCCTGTCAGTGGTTGTAGAAATCAAGACAGCCATGAGATAGCATGAGGGTACTAGGTGCCATTGGGGGTGGGGTGAGGGTGGGGGTGGATTTTAAAGGGGAGAAGTCAAACTGTTTGCCTTGAAAATTTTCATGTCATCTGCATGGTTCATGCATGCCCCTTATGGCCTATAATACCATTCTCTTATTTTACTGGAAATACATCTTCAGAAGAACCAACCCCAATCTCATAGAAGGGTTTTTATTCTCATTTGTAAATTATAGGGGCAAGTTGAGGCTTTTTCTTCAGTATAACTCATTTTCCTCCCTGTAGTTTCACAAATGAGTATCACAACAACACTCGATGGAATATGACAGACTGGGGAGTAAACACTTCAGCACCTTTGGATGGATAATTCTGTTCTGAGCAAAAGGCAGAGATTAACACAGAGAAAAACAAAACAAAGCAATCTGAAAGAAGGAGCAGAAGTTGAAAGGAAATTTCTCTAGCTCTCTTGCCAAGTGGAAAAACAGGCTGAGCTGTATTTGAGGAGCCTTCAAGAGTGATTTTAACCAGGCAGTCAGACAGTGATCTCAAAAGTGAAGCTCTGGGCAGAAGGACTTGCTTAGAGACTTGGAGGAATTGTACCACAGAAACTGCCTCCTTTGGGTTGGGTGGAGCCTAGAAGAGTGGCAGAGTAAAGAACAATGGCCTGGGAATCAGGAGACCTGGCTTTTAGGCCCAGCTCTGTAACCTTAGACAAATCACTTTCGTTTTCTGGACTTTGGTCTCCTCATAAAAATAAACTTCCTTTCACAGCTTTGATTGTGTTTATTCTATCATGTTTTAGGTAGGAAATTGATGATCTGGGGATCATTAGGAGAAGAGTGATCAGGATAGTGAAGAATCTTGTGTTCTTGGCTTATAAAGACTGATCAAGGGACATGTAGCTTTTTAGTCAAGAGTGAAAAAGACTTCTGCGGAACATTATGGCACAGTACTATCAGTACATTATAGTACAGGATTTATACTGAGAGGTCTTAGATTCAAATTATACCTCTGTTAGTTGCTACTTATATGAACTTAGGCAAATGATTAACGTTTTATACCTCAATTTCCTCCTCTATAAAATGAATGGGTTGGACTTGATGGCCTCCTACTTCCTTCCTGTTCTAAACCTTTTAAGAATTTAAATGGCTACTAAGTGACAGAGATCAGATTTATTTTGCTTTTCCCTAGAGGGTAGAAGTAGGAAAAATGAGGGAAAGTTTCAAAGATGTACATTTAGACTCCCCATGATAGAAAACTTTCTACCAATTCCATTTTTTAAAAAGTGGAATGGGTTGCTTTGAGTCATAGTGAGTTCCCTTCTCCTTGGAGGTCTTCAAACAAAGCCTGACCAGTCATTAATTGGGTATGGAGATTCCTGGGCAGGTTGCACTTGATGACCTCTGAAGTCCCTTATAAATCTGAGATTCTGGGAGGGTCAGGAGAAGACTATCTCTTAGGTCCCTTTCCAGGTCTACCGTGTCATGATTCAATGAGAGATGCTGCCTGAATGGATATTCTCTCTTGGAGCTTGTCAAAGCTGTGTGGTTCCAAGATCCCCTTGAGGCCTAACGATGGGCATGCTACAAGCTCAGCACTGAAAAAGGTACCATCAGAATGATCTCGCACATGACTTCCCTGTCTCCCTCTACACCTGTGCCAGCTCATGCTCTCTACGGGGCTTCAGTGATCCCAACCTCACAGATGGGCCAAATGGGCTGGAGATGATGCATATTCAGGTGCACAAAGAATTATTCACAGTTTCTGCATCATTGCCAGCTTCCTTTTGCCCTGTTAGCAATTTTACAAGCCCTCCTCTCCACCTGCACTTCTCCACTGGCTCCTTTTACATGGCCTAATTCTGAAGAAGCCTCTTGGTGACATACAGCTGCATAGGTTGTGTTGCCTCCTCTACTGGGGGTTTCTAAAGCATTGGTCATTTTAGAAACAAATGAGAGTCCCTTAATAATAATAACTCACATTTTTGCCTTTTTTTTTTTGAGGGACAATTGGGGTTAAGTGACTTGCCCAAGGTCACAAGGCTAATAAGTGTTAAGTATCTGAGGCTGGATTTGAACTTAGGTCCTCCTGACTCCAGGGCTGGTGCTCTATACACTGTGCCACCTAGCCACCCTTTGAGCTACCTAGCCACCCCCTAACTCACATTTTCTGTTCCTTTAAGATATACAAAGCACTTTACACAAAGTAGCTCTGTTGGGTCACTTATCATGACCTCCATTTTTATAGTTGAACAAACTAAGTCTCCAGTAACTTAAGGGACTTGCTTAAGGGTCATACAAACTAGGAAGAGTCAGGGTCAGGATGTGAACCCGGGTCTTCTGACTCTTGGTTCAGTGATTTCCCCTTGATTTTAGACTCATAGACTCATAACTGTTAGAGCTGAAAGGGACATTTTTGTCCAGATACCTCATTTTACAAATAGGAAAACCAAAGCTCAGGGAGAAGAAACAATTTACCCAAGGTGCCACTTGGAGGAGCTACAAATCAGTGACTAGATCTTGTGTCTCCTAAGCCTCAGTCTAGCACTCTGGTTCCTAGATCGGGGTTCTTAACTTGGATTTTGATAGATTTCAGGGGATCCACGAACTTCAATGGGAAGAAAATAATGTCTTTATTTTCATTCTTCAGTATTAAGCACATAGGAGGTACTTAAATGCTTCTTAACTTGGCTAACCTCTAACTTAAATTTAGTATTTTCTTCAATTATTTCAAAACATTATTCTGATAAGGAGTCCATAGGCTTCACTAGACTACCAAAGGGGTCCATGGCACAGAAAAATGTGGAGACCCCTGCTCTGTATCGAGCTGTCCCAATATAGTGATTTTAGCTATTTCTTCAGGCATAGGTGGTGACATGATATTGGGTTTTCTATCTGCCACCAACAAATAACAGGCCCTAATATTACTTTTAATGAATGCCACGTTCTGCCTTGCTAATAAAGCTTTAAAGTGACACTTCAGTAAGTGATGATGACAGTGTTTCTTTTATTTTTCAACTTTTTAGAATGTGTCTGAAATTTGGTGGATGACTGGCTTCAGGTGCCCAATTACAGACTTTCAGTGCAGTTCTAATTAAGCCACTTACGTATGCTAGCTGTCCTATTCTTAGTGAAAACAAATGCTCTGAGAGGCAGGCTGGCTGCTGGGGTGAGAGGATGTCACAGAAGCTTCACTGTTAGAGAACCCCTGACCCAGGCCATGGGGCAGAATTGAGATTGTGCTTGTGCTCCTCGGGGCCCTTAGCAGGCAGTAGGGGAGAGAAGGAGTGCCAGATTGGGAACTGGTATATCCTTAACTGGTTATGTGACCTACAAAGAGTCATTTCCTCCCCTAGGCCTCAGCTTCTTCCTCTCATGCTATGACTTAAAGTGCATTATAAACTGAGTTATGGTGTTATGTTTCCTGAATAAATTCACATGTATGAATGAATATATTTATATATATCACATATACATCCATTCATATATGTGAATATATATTATATAAATGAATACATATTTATTCATTCAATGCACAAATGCTTACTTTGTGCTAGGCACTGGGGATACAAAGAAAAAAAAATCAAACCTTCCTGACATCAAGGAGCTTAAATTCTTTCACAGGAAACAACACCTAAACAGATAATTAAATAAAAAATATAGATACAGTAGATAGAATATTATTTCCATGGAAGGGAACTAGCAACCGGTAAAGGGAGTAGTTGGAAGGAATCAAGAGAGGCTTCATGTGAGAGAAGGTACATTAGTGGAGATTTGGGGTAAATTAGAGAGTTTTATGAGGCAGAAGGGAGGGGAAGCACCCCAGGTTTAGGGTACAACTTACACAAAAGCATTGTGGTAAGAGTGGGATTTTGTACACAGACAATAACAAGTAGTTCAGTTTGGCTGGACCATAGGAGAGTGTTAAGGAGAGTCATGTGAAGTGATCCTGGAAAGGCAACCTAGAGCCAGATCATGTAAGACTTTAATTGACAAACAGTAATCTGTATTTTTTCTGAGAGGCACAAGGGAACCACCGATGCTTCTTAAATAGGTGCTTTAGAAAAGAGAATTGGAGTCAAGGGATGAGTTCAAATCCCACCACTATAATTTAACCTCAACCTTCTGAACCTCAGTTTTCACATCTGTGAAATGGGGAACAAGAACATTTGTATTATCTGTCTCATAGAATTGTGAGGAAAGCATCTCACAATATATATAAAATATATATCTATACTTACAGATATGTATTTATGTAGATATTTAAATATATATGTGTATACTTATATGTATAGATATTTCACAGACTCTGAAGACGTCTCTTCCCTTCTCTGTGATTGGTCAACATATATGTAAGTTATTGGTCATCCACCACCAGAGGTATCAAACTCGGTAAGTCAGTGGCTGCAAAACTCCTGAGTGCACCCAGACCAGATTAAAATGTAATCGGGAAATGTTTGACAAAGTAAATGAAAATGTAATACAACATAAATGATGTCAATTTGTGGTTTTCTTAGCCCCTATGTGGCCCATAGGTATCTATTTCTATTTAAGTTTGATATCAACACTCCTACCCTTGCTCCTCTCCCACCCCACCCCCATCAATTGGAAACAAAGCCTCAAAGTTTCAAGTGACATGGAATTTTAAAATTTTAAATGATATAGAATGTGAATTATTATAGATGAAGGCTTAGGCACAAGAAGTGATATAAGAGCTATAATTATAATCCAGGAAAGGTATGTTTAGCCTAGTGGACAAGGGTCGATTGATTTTTGCCACATATATGACTGGAAAAGGAGGAACCACTATGTAGTGACTAGGGAATAATGGACAGCCTCAGTGTCACATTGGTAACCACAAGATGTTGGGGAATGTCTCTTTCATATTGGGTGTATATTTATAGAAGTGTTGTAGGAAGGTAAATGTGAGGATGAACATCTGTAATGTTATAGGAAGAACTGATGAATAAACTATTACAATGATAAAGCAGGGCCCTAAAGCTATGGGACATGGGATGGGTAAGGTCTCAGGGCAGTGTAAAGGTATTGGTAGTATGGAGTTCTTCCAGGACAAATGAGGACTACAGTGGGAGACTCTGGGCAAAGAGGGGGGTGTTGAGTACATAGGAAGAAAACAAGGAAATTATGTGGTAGTCCCAAATAAAGGTCTACAGGGAGGTAGAGAGTTTCCACACTGGGAACTCTCTATTCTGAAGTGTCTGTCTGTCACACACACACACACACACACACACACACACACACACACACACACTCCCTAAATCCCAAACCCAAACCTACTACAGTGTACCTTCTCTCACCCTTCTTGGTAGTGGTCCCACTGAAGTATGTTATTTTCTTCAAGTGTAATCTCTCACTTCTTGTCAAGCCTGAAATCCATGCGCATGAGACAGTCTTCACAGCATGCCAGCTGCTCAGGATAGCTTCAGTGCCAAGGGGTACATCCCTGGCTAGAATTCCATTGCCAATATTTAGTATAACTTGAGAGGATTAATCTCGGCAATGACAACATCTTGGGTTTTCCTCTAAGGGAAAAAAATAGGGGCAGAGGTGGCAAGCTCAATTTTTCCACAGAAATACTTATATTTTGATAGCTCCACCAATTATGTCTCTATTATTAATGAGCCTAGCAGAAGCAGATGAAAGATTGAACACTCCCTTGTGTGGAATGGGAGGGAGAGCTGCCTAAGCAAGTCCTATTTGTCACCTTTTAGGATCATGAGGAAATGTTGAGCCTGCTTATCAAATTCTTCCCTGGAAACATTGTTAGGCTACAATATAAAACAGCCAGAAAACAGCAGGAGGGGTCATGCAATGGAGTGATTAAAACCAATCACAGATGTTCCTCCACCTTCCCCAGCCAAATGAATGTTCAGTTTCTTCCTCCAACACGTCTCCTGGGTCTAAGAGTTTAGACTTAGGCCCTTAGCTCCTGGGTACAGAGAAGACAAGGCCAGAGATGATATAACTGACTGAAAGTCATCTATCTTTGTACACGAGAATGTTTTCCAAAGGAGGAAAGCTTTTGGGGAGTAACTCTAGTAAGATAGTTTTTTAGACATACATTCAAATGATTTTTGGAAAAGTTAAGGCTAGTGCTTAGAGATGGGATATTGTGTGATAGCGAAAGGTCATCAAAACCCCTTTTTGTTATTTATCATACTTCACACAATGCCTTTGTCTTTTCCGAACATGGGAACCAAAGATATATGATTGTGCTTCTCGTCATATAGTGGGTACTCACGAATATTCATTGATTGGTTGATCAATAAAGAAAAAATTTCTTATAAAAAGAATGTGGTTGTAATTCAGTATTTACAGAACCAGACCAGTGATTTTCATCAATATTTTGAAAGTTATCTCCATTAGAGATACTACGGCCATGCCTGGTATGACATATTTAAAATTTATGCTCTTGACCTTGTCTGTATATCTATATCAATACCAATTTATTTATGTTGATCTATTTCATGACACTGCTTTCTTTGGTCTTCTATCTGTGAACTGCCCCACCCCGTCTCTTTTGCTGGTCATACCCACTTTCTGGCAGTGTCCTCCAAGGTTCTGTTCTGTGTCTCTCTCTTCCTTCCATATCGTCTCACTGAGTGATCTAATCTTTTTTTTTTAAAAGATGGAGATCATGGGTGTTTGTAGGCATCAGGGAAGGATCCAGTAGACAGGGGGAGATTGAAGATGAGACATACTGGAGATGATATTGGGAGTTCTGTGAGTGAGGATATAATCACAGGTACATGTAGAGGGGTTGGCCTTGGTAAGGAGAAAGATCACATCTTCATCCATGACTTCACTGAAGGAGGACATAGTGGGACAAATGTCTCAATGACATGAGATGAGGAGAGGGAAAGAATGGTGAATCACCTCAATTTTTCAAGTTTAAGTCAAGGCCCTTGGCTGAGAGGGAGAGGTGGGGTTGTTGTGGGGTTCAAGGCTTGAAAAGAGAGAAGAAGGGTTTGAGGCTGGATAGTAGGACAGTGAATTGCTTAGGGAGGAATAGGATTTTTCCTTGTTACAGGGAAGGTCCAGTTGAGAGAGTCAATAATAGTTAATAAACATTTATTAAGCACCTCTTATAAACCAGGCATTGTACTAAACGCCATAAGATTAGATAGATTAATTTGCAGTGGGCCTAATGGGCACAGTCTCATGATTTCCTCCAGGCCCTTTCTGCAGCATGTGAATCGGAGCAAAGGAAAGCGAAGTCACCCTTGCGTACTACAGGCGTCACCCCTCTTTTGTTACAGGTTTTTGCCTGGGTCAGTGTAGTGATGGTTGTGATAGGTGGTGGTTAGAGTGGGGAGAAAATTTATTCAGGGAACTTCATTCAGAGCCACTTATGGTGTCTGCACACCAGTACCCACAACCTGCACTTCTGCTCACCCCCCCTGGATACAGTTAACAAAGGGGCCGTGACAGTATTTACACAGGATGGTTGAGAGACTGCAGCTTTCCAAATATGCCAAAAAGCCTTGCAATGTTTGGAAGATTAGCTTCCCAGGAACCGTGACCAGTGTCTTTTGCTTGGGAAGATGGTGACTGAGTCGCTCCTTGGCTAACAGAAGTTGGGGGAAGGGGAGAAGAACATTCCCCCCCTCCCCTCACACCGAATTTTATATATCCTTTTTATTTAAAAAAAAAAGTTTCTAGCCTTGTCCCTCAGTCCTTTTGATCTAGGACCGGAGACAGAAGGAGCCAGGCACAAAGATCCTGTCTCCTAGGCTGCCAATAAGTGCCAGAGGTTTCTGAAAAACCAAAGTCCCAACTGGCTCCCATTCAACCCACCCACAAAAAGAACAGTGGGAGAAGCGTTTCCGGGGGGAGGGAGAGGTCATGGCAACAGTACAGTGTGCTGGACTATGCTAAATAAGCATCACTCTTAATTTGGCTTCTCCTTTCACAATAGGTACGTGTTTATATGTTTATTTCATTTCTCTTCCCCTTCCTCCCCAATCTTCCTTCTGAATGCAGCCAGCCCTGGTGGTTGCTAGGGAGCAACAAGTACTGAGGGCTCTGCTCGTCTCCCCAGATGCAGCTCGGGCTTCAGGACTGCAGCAGCCTTCCAAAGGCTCCCTGAATCCACACAGGAGGGACCAACGTTAGGGGGCGCTTTGGGTTTGTCTTTGCAGCTACATTACCCGAAGGAAGCTCTGGAATGTCTGGGCTTGTTTCTGGAAGGGAGTTTTCTTTGTCTCTGGCTTCTCCCTGTCTCCGGGCTAAGGATGACATTTCTTTTCTAATGAGGTGTAGGTAGTGCCACAAACCCCCTACTCTAGGATTATACAGGAAAGGGAGAGAAGGGAGCAAGATGCACTATTAATTTCAATCCACTCTTTACAACACTCCTAGCTTTATCTTCCTAAAACTCCATTTTCCTTCCTTCCTTCGTTCCTTTCGCACTATTGTCAATATTGATATATCTCCATGCCCACACATACGTATATAGCTATATACCATGATATGACATATATATATATATATACATATATATATGTATATGTAATTATGTCCTTGACCTGGTCTATATGTATATATCTATATCTAGAGATACAGATAGTTATTTCAAAATATAAAAAGGCCCTTTCCTTTCTCCAGTATGGTCTATGTATCTAAGTGATCACTCCTATTCTCTGTCTCCCCAATCAGCCTCAAACTGAGGCTCAAAATCTCTTCAGAATGACTTGTTTCTGCAGGTATATAGTTTTGCTTTTTGCCCTGACTTATGATTTCATCAGTGTAGGGAGCTCTTGATATGTAAACTTAAAATCTTAGAGAGTTGCTTAGAGAGTAAAATATTCAGGGTCATACAACTGACATGTGTCAGAGTTAGGATAAGAACTCAGATCATGCAGAACCCTCTCTCTACTGTGCCAGGCTCTCTGTCATGAAATGCATCACTATTATCACAGAATTTTGAGACTTGGAAGGGGCTTCAGTGGCCATCCAACTACATGAAAGGAACCCCCACTATAATATGCTTGATAAGTAGTCTTATGGTTCAACTCTTCCAATTTAATGAAAACTATTGAAATTTAAACACTAATTATAAAATATCAATTAGCATTAATAATGCTATTAATCTCCCACATGACTCTTTAAGACATCCATATTAAATAACCAACTAAATTTAATAGCATCTTGTTAACTTTAACTGTCTTGTTAAATCTGAATTAAATGTATCTTGGAAAAACCATTTAAATCATTCCTGAAGGTTTCCAACTGCCTGCCTATTTTAGAAGTTCAGTCAGATCTGCCCAAGTTATCATTGGTCTGGGGCTTGGTCTGCATGTACTAGCACATATGTATGTATATGTGTATATGCATATGTGTTTCAATATGACTTTATTAATGCATTTTCTCTTGTCTACTTCCACTTAGATTAGCCCACATTCTACAGAGCCAGAAATCTGTCTGCTCTGATTGCCAAGGCCATAAGCACAATGAAATATAGCAGAATTTTGCAGCAGTTACAAAATGCCTGCCTTAGTGCCTGATCTGGGAGGATTCATGCATTTTAGCATGAAATGCTGAAACTGAGCTGGGGATAGAAAAGTTTGTGTGAAGATACATGTAAGACTAATGAAATGCCACCACCAATAATCTAGGTAAAACAACCTCTACAAATCAGATTCTGACTATCCCCAGAGGGACAGGTAGAATTTGGATGCCAATATCCGGAGGCAGATTTTTAAAAAGCCATACACTCTCCACCAAAAAGTCTATATAAAAGTGCAGGGGAAGCACTTTACCCAGGTAAAGATCTGATTGCCTTCTGGGCCATCTGAACCTGCTGTCCAGATTAAGGACACATCCTCTTCCTCCACATAGGCTGGTAAATGTAAACAGGAACTTAGAACTTCTTCCAAGCTGCTCAGTCACTCATTGTTTAAAAAGGCCTTGGGATGTTTATTGTCTCAAATGTAGGATGGGACAAAACTGACTAGGTGCACATTTTGCAGGGGTTTGGGAAGACAGAGACTATAGATGACTTCTCACAGGGATTGAGAATCTGCCTTCTTTGTTTTATGTGGGGAAATTATATTCATGGCAAAATGCTAGTCTTATCATTTTTATTATATCATCTGATCTCATAGTACCTCATGTCTTTCTTAAAATAGTGTATTTCTATGATATTTATTTGTTCATGTCATCTCCACTCCTATATTGTGAACAAGTACCAGGAATGGCATCTTATTTATCTCTAACACTTAACAGAGTGCTATGTACTTTATAGATGTTGGATGGCTAGATACAAGTATTGAGAAATGAAAATAAATGAGCCCCATCCTAAATACAGCAAGCTATCTTGATGAGGAGTAGGGTCTAATGGGTAGAACACTGGATTTAGAGTCAGGAATAAATAGGCTCAAATCTCACCTCAGATACATACATTTAGGTTCAGTTGTTTTTCAGTCATGTCCAACTCTTCCTGATCCCATTTGGAGTTTTCCTGGCAAAGACACTGAAGTGGTTTGCCATTTCCTTCAACAGCTTATTTTACAGATTGAGGAACTGAGGCAGACAGGGTTAAATTACTTGTCCAGTATTAAATGTCTAAGGTCAGATTTGAACTCAGGAAGAGGAGTCTTCTGGACTCTAGACCTAGCACCCTATCCACTGCTCTACCTAGCTACCCTGATACACATATACATACATATGCATATAAACAAGATGAGAATGATGTATATACACATACACAGATAAATATATGTATCCAGATGCTTTTGCAACCAAAAAAGGTAGTTGTTGATACAGACAAATCATTCTTCTCTCTTGTTAGATGGAGTTGCTATCTCGCTATTGCTTTCATTTTTAATATTCTGTAGACTATTTAATAGGTGGATAAAATAACTACTTTTTTGCAGTTATAAAAAGTATTAGGAGGTAAGCTCATCTTTGGTAAGCCCACTGAAAGCATACTTGATAAAATCCTGGTAGCAGATAGAATAAGGGAATGATATGTGCTTCATTCTGTTCCCACATGGTTTTGATTGATTTTATAAGTCTCCAGATTTTGAAAACTTTATTTTCCATACAGCCAGGAGATTATGTTATGTCAACATCTATTAAAATATCATTCTTAAGTTTTCATGAATCATTATTTTGACTGGGCTATAATGTTCCATTGTCAGTATAGCGTATTAGTCAAATCCTCAAGGATACATTGAGGTCTACGTGATATGTATTTATATTGAGGTATAGGGATTTGTCATCTCTTAGTCCATGGAAGATAACCAGTTTCTGTTGTATAATTCTAACCATCAGGTCACGTCTTGCTAAGTATTTTGCAAGAGCTAAATTTTTGCAGCCTGTAGTGATGGTATTACACAGCTTCTCCCGTTCCTTTGAATATGATGCTTTGCTGCTTAAGGATAACCCTTTTATAATTTACGTTCGCTATGACTTGGTCCTGAATTGCCATATCCCTCTATTTCCACAAATCTATTTCCACTATCATTCACTCAACTTTGTGGTCATATTGTTGGCTGTGTTCTTGCCAATGTTATGCATGTGGGATCTTTTGAGATCATTCTTGGACCTTAGCGGTTTCATAGACTCCATCTGGACGGAGGAAAACCATTTTTAGTTATAGTTGAGAAATCCAATGGTGTATTCCCATTTTCAACTTTGAGGATTGCTCAAAGTGGTTTGCTTGTAGCCTGTTTATCAAATGCCCTAAGAGTCTCTATCAATCTTTTTCTTCCTGTTTGGCTGGGAAGTATTCAACTTTCCACAGCTGCCTCGGGGTGATAGAGGCCTGTGATTCATTAATATTATATGGGTTTTATTAAAATCTGTTCTGTTTCATTTTACAGTTCCAAAAGCATACATTAAAACTGGTTCAGTGTAGGTGTTAACTGACTGAAATGTATTCTTCTCGGTGACCTTTGATTTCAAGATGCCCCTAAATCTCAGCATATTTTTTCCTTCAAAGCTGTCTTACCTGTATGAGACTAAAGTATTTACCATTATTGTCTTCACCCGCTGGTTCAATTCAGCCTCCAGATTTAAGTTTGAAGCCTTCAATCTCCATTTTTCCTTGAAGTACTTTAAAAATTTACTGCTATCAAATTCAAATGACATTTTCTGATATTATTGGAGATTATGAGATTAAGAATTGTTAAATGTGTTTTTTTGGTGGAACCGCATAGCTTGATGTCATTCGTGTATGCCACATAATTACTAAGATATTTTCATTCTACTGTCTCTTTAATTTTCAACTTAGTTCTATTTAGAAGAGATGATAATGGATTTAAGGTTAGGCAGAACAATAATGGGCTTAAACTGTCTTCTTGAAAAATGCAATGTATTCTATTAATTGTTCTATATATCATGGTGGTGGTATTGTCATTATTATTACTGTCCCTCAGATATATATATATACTAGATCAGCTCATAGGTTCAGAGGATTTATAACAAGAAAGGGAGTTAGTAGACCATCTGGTCTGATCTCCTCATTTTCAGCTGAGGAAACTGAGTCCCAAAGAGTGGAAGTGACTTGCTCAAACTCACATAAACAGCAAGCAGCATAATTGAGATTACTGGCAATTGCTATCTCATAATTTTTTTTTTTGGAATGCATGGACCCACACTTTATTTCCAAATAGCTTGTTGGAGGCTTCCAGAAACCTCTGATTCAAAACTCTGGTAGTCCAATTAGCACAAGAGATGAGAGATTGGGGCTGGGTAGCAGCTGGATATTGGCACCCAGTTTCTGTTAAGTCTTTTAACGTCTGAATGACAAAGGGTTTTAAATAAGTCCACGGGGGATGCTTTTGGAGGCCCAGATGTTGCTCCTAGATGCTCACATTCTGAGAAACCTCCAGGCAGTTATTCTGCAGAAGTCCAGCAGGTGTTTACTCAAGTTAACATTAAGCCAGGCAGGGTTTCTTGCACTGTTTCCTCAAGTATCTGTGGCTCCCACTTCACAGCAGGAGGTGTTCTAAAAAATATTTCCCAAAGAAAAATCTCCTCTACTTTTCCACATCTTGTGACAGAAATGCTTATTCCAAATACCTTGAATTTGGCATCTACCCAGCAAAAAGGCATGCCCACAAGTGCCTGGATGCAAGCAAACTTGGGAGTTGATAGACAAGCATGGTGCAGTGATATCCAATGCAAGGAGAGTTCTGCCAAGAAGAGAAAGTGCCTGTGTAGACTTTCCCCTTGTAAAAGGCTTGTTACTCAACAAACTTTTATTACATACAAAGTACTATGAATGTGCAAGGTGATAGCAAACCTCAAGGATGAATAAAGCATAATCCCTGCCGTAAAGGAGTTTACAGTCTATTAGGAGTGATAAGATGTAGGCACAGATAAGTATAGTATCCTAGAGGAATATATCAGAATAGCTGACAGAGAATCTAACTTCCAGCTTAGGAGAGGAAGAGAGGTAGCATTTGAATTGGGGTTTGAAAAATGGATAAAATTTTAATAGGCACAGATGGGAAAAGGACATTCTCTAGGCATAGGGAACAGTCATAGAGGTGGAAAAGAATAGGGCATATGGGGGATGGAAAGTACTCTAATTTGGTTGGAGAATAGTATATGTATATATGTGTGATTGTGTGATTGTGTGTGTGTGTGTGTGTGTGTATGTATGTATATTGGGTGAATAGTCAGAGATAAGCCTCTTTGAGAAGGATAGTCCCAAAAGTTGAGGAAAAGTACCAAGCACATCCTGACATTTTGGTCCAGTTATAATTCTTAATTTGGATACTTAAGATGCTAAGCCCCAGCCTTCCTTCTCCCTACTCTGTTGCCAACATTCACTGAAGTAATTGTTTGGAGGTGGGTTTCATGTCATCAGCTTCCATTATTTGATTTTCCCCTTCCTTCTCTTACTGATGCTTCATTTTAATTCCAAAGTTGGGAGCTGACATTTTCATATTCTTCCCAATCTGACTCAGTAATAATATTCCTTGATTCTTTTGAAACAGAGAATATTGGAGAAGGGGAAGTAGTATGGATAGGATAGTTATAGATATTCATTAGGCATAGGTATGGATACTCTCTGGGGATGTGGGTTTGTGCATGTGTACATGCAATACATTGTGCACTGGAGTAAAGATTTTTGTCTTCCATGTTCCATGTGTCAAATGTGGCTATAGTTAGAGAAAAATTAAACTTTGCCCTGGAGTCATTGGCTTTCCTAAGATCCACTGTAGTTGTCATAGGATTATAGGATCATAAATTTAGAGCTGGAAGGGGTCTTAGTCCAACTCCCTCACAGATGAAGAAATGACATTGAGAATGGTTATGTGTCCCTCCCAAGGTCTCATGGGTAGAGGTGGAATTTGGCTGCAAGTTGTCCAGGCTGCAAATCTAGCATCACTATGCCTTTGGTCCTCTTATCTGCCTCTGTCTTTACTTAGTCCTCTCCAGCTTTTATACTGCATGGTTCTATGCTATATAATCCCAACTCATTATGAATTAAACTGGATTTGATTTATTTGCTCATGACTTATCTAGGTTCTCTTTAACTGAATTGCAGATGTCTACTAAAGATTTTTACTGTTGGTGTGGATGGCAGCTTAGCAAGTAAAACAAGTTCAGAATTTAGAACAACACCCAGAGCATCAGGAAGTATGCTTCTGACTTCAGGTCTCTATGTAGCCCCTTAAGTCATTTCTAGTTGTTCCAGAGAACAAAAGCTTTGTTCAGCCATCTCTTCTGGTCCCCCCTTTCCTTTCCTCTTTCATCATTTCCCCCTTCTTTTTTCTCCCTTACAACCAAAAATAGATGCTGCTAAATCTGAGTGCTAAAGCTTATGTATTTTATGCATAGGAAATCTACGTTGGACCTATTTATTCTTAGTTTGCACAGAATTCTAATGAGCTTAGTTTTCTGGTTTCTAAACACTCAATCAGATTAGAAGCTGAAGGCATACTCGCAGCCTAACAGTAATGGAAGAAAAACAACTCTCTAAAAATGAGACTCAAACACTTGAAAATCAGTTATTCCAAGAAGGCCTATGCTATATCTAAATTACCCATGAGGTTATTTCTGAGTGACTATAAGGTACAATGTCTGATGTTCAGAATAATGGTCCCAAATGATCAATGAAAGGTGAAATTGTGTTTCTCTATCTTCCATAAAGTTGTCCCTTGAATCCTTGCTATGGCAAGGCTGTGATCTTGAAATCCTGACCCTTCAATTTATTCTCTGTGACCTTGGGGAAGTCATTGAACCTTTTTTGGAGTTTCAGTTTCCTAATTGATAAAAAGAGAGGATTAGACAGATCACCTCTAAAATCCCTTTCAGCTGAAAATCTATGATCCTAGGTGGTACAGTGGATAGAGTGCTGGACCTGAAGTCAGAAAAGCCTGAGTTCAAATATAGCCTCAAACACTTAACAAGCTATATGATCAGGGGTAAGTCATTTAACCTCTGTTTGTCTCAGTTTCCTCATCTGTAAAAAGGGGATAATAACAGAACCTACCTCCCAGGGTTGTTGTGAGGATCAAATGAGAAAATGTTTGTTAAGTACTTAGCATAGTGCATAGCTATTTTTATGGTTATGATGATTATGAAGGGAAGGAGAATTCTCAATATTTGATTTTGGCAGTTCCTGGATAAATTAGAATAGTGACCTATGTACAACTTAGGATGCAGAAATCTGTTTTCCTGACAACTAGTTTTCTACAGTAGCATGGGGCCCCTCCTGATTGCTACCACCCCCAAATTTACTTTGCTGCTGCAAAGATTTACACAAGGGACAGAAAGAAGGCACGTTGGGAGGGAGGAAGACCCTTGGGACATGTCTCTTTTCTGAAACAGTGATCTGTGGGAGATAAAAACAGGAAGTTGCTTTGGCCAGGTTCTCAGTATGGGGCATACTATTACTCTGAGAAGAAAAGGACACTGGGCCAAAGGAATCATGGGAAGAGAAAGAGCAAAGAGATGCTATTTTTCTAAGGTCAGAGGAAATTTCCTAACACTAGATGAATACATACTTCCACTTTATCATAATGGTTATAATCTGCTAGGGGTATATACATACATTCCTATGTATGGTTTGGATTAGATGGCCTTGGAGATCTCTTCCAATCAATAAGTTTTTTATTAAGAGCCTACTAAGTGCCAATCACTGTGTTAAGCACTGCGATACATAGAAAAAATGAAAGAATCCCTATCCTCAAGGAGTCTACAACCTAATGTGGGAGATCCACAGATACACACACACACACATACATACAGAAATATACACATACATATAAACACACATATAGATTCAGAGTATGGATGGAAAAATATAGCCTTAGAGGTCATGGTACTAGGAACTGGGAAAGGATTCTAGAAGAAGGTGGTATTATTTAAATCTTCACTTGAGGCACAATAGTAGTTTTCCATATTCCTTCTGGTAGAGTCAGAATATCTGAACACAGAAAAAAATGAGGCAGTTAAAAAAAAGAGTCAAAGTGGAGTAAGGGGGAAAATAGAAAAAAAGAATGCAGTTGGGCTGTCACTTCACATTTCAGCCAACACCAAGCAAGCAACAGCCTGTGTTCATTTGTGAGCAAGCTGACATTTACAGCTTTTATTTTCTTGGCTTTGGAGAGAGAGCTGGCACCTTGGCTTCTCAGCCACCTGAGAGTGGGGGGGAGACAGGAGTGACTCAGGAATGAGAAGATGAACATATGGTCAGATGTCCCTTGCAGCCTGGGGCTCTTGTAGAACACACTGTTCCCCCTTGCCCTCCCACCTGTACCATGGTTGAATTCATCAGAGGGGTTTGGATCATTTGCCACAGGTTGGAATTCAATTCATCGGGGTTTTTTGGAGGTAAGGCAGGAGGAAAATTCAGACTGTGCAGGGCACTGCCATGAACAAAAAGGCAGGGGACATTTATATGGTGACTACTAGGTGCCTGGTAACCTGCTAGGCACATTACAAATATTATCTTATTTAATGTGTAGGAAGTTTTCAAAACTTGGTATAATACACCATAATCTAAACCCTCTCTCTGTCAGATTCTTATTATCCGAAGATCATAGATTTAAAGCTAGGAGAGACATTACAGGTCATTTAGTTCAATTCCCTCCATTGTACAAATGAGGAAACTGAGGTCCAGTGTTGTCAGGTGATTTGTCCAAGGTCACCTATCTTAAGTGGCAAAGTCAGGATTTGAACACAGGTCCTCTTCTAACTGTGCTCTAGTTTTGGCAACTAACTTTCTTAGATTGTAAGAAAAAGCACCAACCTGAATTGGGAGAGGAAGTTCCTTACTGGGAGATTTCTATACAATAGAAATTATAGATTGAGCTCCCTGAAGCTCACATAGACTACACAATACTATACAATGGGCTTCATGCCCGTTGTCATTTGATCCTTGCAAAGGCCCAATGAGAAAGAGAGGAAAAACATTATGATCCTCATCTTACAGATGGGAGAATGTAGGCCCAGAGAGATGTCATGATTTTTTCTGAGGTCACACAGCTTATAAGAAGTAGACCTAGTTCTTCTACTTCTAGATTCAGTGATCTTTTCACCACACAACAGCCCCCTTTGTCTAATCTGGGAAGGAAACTCTACGTTTCTGTAGTAGCAGAATGCCATGTGGCATTTGTCTTCCCAGTATACTTTTCTTGCTTTACACATATATAAGAGCTTAAATATGACTGAATTCTTAGAAAGATACATTTCCTCTGTGAAGCAGCAATTCAAATGGCATATTTGCTGGCTAGTTTTGCAAGCAATTTCTTAGTATTAGCTCTTTCCCTCGGAATCATTGCAAGTTTATAAGGGAGCTGTCCTAGAAAAAATACAGGTCATTTCTCTAAGTTAAACAATGAATATTCACAATTATCTATACCTAGTTAAAAAAAATGGACCATCCAGTGGTATAGTCCTTTCCTCTGACATCACATTTCTTAAAGCCATTTCCCATATTCCATGGAGGGGGCTCATGGGAAAGGATTTACAAAACCACAGAGGCATAAGCGTGAGCAGTGGTGGCAAACTTCTTTTCTGCTAGGTTCCTCTTATCTATCAACAGTCACAGAGACATCATTTGGGATTGGACAGTGATACATATCAATATTTGCAAAAACAACAAGATGAAACCAGGGCTTGGAGGCACTCACTTGGTACCTATTCATCTGGCATGGATAGTGAAACCCCAGCTTACTAAATGATGGCTGCCACTCTGCTCTGGTTCATGCTGCCTATAAGTGATATGTGGTACGTGACTTTCCTTGACTCTCTGGGATTGCTCACTTTTTTTCAGGTAGATTTTGCTCACATGATTAGGGTGGACATTTTCCCCAGTCCCTACCTCTTCTTCATACCCCAGCAGTGCTGGAACAGTTCAGTGGACAGAGGTACTCATTCATATACTGCATAAGGCTATGGCTTGGCTTCCACTTCTAAATCCTAATAACGACAAAGTAGAAGAGAGTAATGTTTCAGCAGGAAGGCTACCATCGCCTCGCAGGAGGGGGATGTCAGCTGTAGCCATGATCAGTGCCAAGTGACTCTCCTTGGGAATTGTAGCGCACTGTAGATCAGGGTTCCAGGTTTTAAGGATAATAAAAAGCCATTGCAAATATGTGGAGGGAAGGATTAGAAATTCTGGTCCTCACCTAAACATGTAACCCCATTCACTTCAGTTTCTTTCAGTTCACATTTATTCTGTACCTACTAGAAAGACAGTATGGCATAGGGAAATACAAGTATGTAATCAGAAGATCTAAATTTGAGTTCTTTCTCCATTATCCTACCACTAATTAGCAGATCACTGTACCACTCTGGGCCTCAGTTTTCTCTTCTGAAAAATGGGGATGATAATGCTTATATTACCTATCACATGGGGCTGTTATGGAATAAGAAAATATATGTAAAATGCCTTGAAACTCAATTCAATTCAAGAAACATTTATTAAATACTCAGGATGCTTTCCCTTTTAATTCTAGTGTCTTCCTGGTCATTATTTCCTATCTATCTTGTATATAGCTTGCTTTGTATATATTTGCTTGCGTGTTGTCTCCTCCATTAGACTATAGTCTCCTCGACGACAGGGACTATCTTTTGCCTCCTTTTGAATCCCCAGTGCCTGGCAAACAGTAGGTGCTTAATAAATGTTGATTGATTGATTGAGAGCCTGAATGGTACAGTAGAAAGAACTCAGGAAATTGCATTCCTTTCTCACCTTTGTGACTTCCTGTGTCAACTTGAGGTAAACATCAGAGAAGGAATTTGAACCCAAGTCTTCTGACTCAGAGTCACTGTGAGCTCTACTATACCTGGATATCTTATTTGCATTATTTATCTAAAAATTATTTATATTTTATAATCTATATTTATATTTATTTAGATAAATAATTATTTCTCTAAAAATAGATTATTTGAATCTAATTGCATTAAATATCTACCAAAGGGTATTTAGCTCAGAACTGCTCTACTTGACAGGACACACAGTCATCAGGGAAGCTCTTTAGGCAAGGATGGAGTGAGCTGTTTTTCTTATTGAGGCAAGTTGTTTTCATAATCATGTTTGGTTGGAGAGTGATGGGCTCACATGTCCAAATGCTGAAGGAATTGAGCCCTTGAATAAATTACCACTCAGACACCCTTGATTCCATGTCTGTGTGGCCCTGAAGTGACAGTGACTTCCAGAAAAAAGTTTCCAAATGCATGTCAACTCCATTCTCTGAACTTCTAAAGAAAAACCCAGCTGTTTCTCTCCTGCCTCACTGAAGCCCAAGGTAACAGACACACTCAGGGCTTTGTACATGCTCCAATTCGGTCTTTTCCCCAACTTCTTAAAAAAAGGATCAGTCTAAAAATTCTCTGGAGAAGCAATAATATTTGATTGAATTTTTCAGAATTTTCTGTTATTGCATCAAATTTATTTGACAGCAGAGGACAAACTGCCTTTCCTATGATATAAGGTAATATGGCAGCAATTGTGGGAAAGAAAGAGCAATATTAAATAGGAACTGGTCTGTTTGATTATATTCACACCAATGGATGGGAGCCACTGTCCTCAAACTTGTGGTTGACAATCTATTTATAGGAATCAGTACAGCCTGAAGTTTGAAGGATTGCAATCAAATTCAATATAATTACTTTTGAGCTCAGTGTAATAACATGAAAAAGTTCCTGAATGTACATTGCCTTTCTCAGCCAGGCTGACCTTTTCAGCACAGCACATCTACACTGAGTATTTTCCAACTATATGAGTTTGTATCAGGGGAACAAAATCATTGACAGAATCTTGGGTAGTAACAGCTGAGCCCCACTAAAATGCAAGGCAGAGGACAGAGAATCAAAGAATGTCAGAGCTGAAACAGACCTAAGATACCATCTATTTCAACTCCCTTATTCTACAAGGGAGAAAAATGAGACCCAGAGAAGGAAATGACTTGTACAAGGTCACAGCTTATTTGAGGGGTGAGAAAAAGATTTTTGTTGGCCCTTTTTTGATCAGGAAAGCACCTTTTAAGGGTCAAAATTCTTCATACTGGCACATTAATGGAGCAATATCATGATTCTCAAAGAAGTAATTTTTGCTTTTAGGAAATTTAATAATGCTATTTTTCATATAGGATATCACCATTGACTTACTAGTAATGAAAGTACTTTGAACTGAAGTCTTTCCCCTTAAACTCTCTGATCTTCCAAACTTCATTCCTTCTGTTGAAGGCACCGTCATCCTTCTAGTCTCTCAGGTTAATAATCTCAGCATTGTGCTGGACTCCTCACTCCTCACCCTACATACCTGATCATCTGCCAAATTCTGCCATTCCTACCTTCATACCAGCACTTGAAACCTCATTTCAGCGTCTCCTCATATCTCACCTATATTATTGCAACAATCTCCTTTTAAAAATTATTTTTATTTTTAATTCATGGAATAAAACAAGCATTCTTTACATGGAATTTCTATAACATAGCATAATAAAAAGATTATTGCATGTGAAATTGCAAATTTATTATGTGCAACTTGCTGTTCCTTTAAAATAATAAAGTTACCATGTAAATTTCTTTTTTTTCTGCCCTAGAGATGGTTACCATTAGACACATATGTGTGTCTGTGTATGTATGTATATATACATATATGTACACACACACATATACACACACATAAAATCATTCTATACCTACTTCCTATTTATCTAGAATTAGTCTTTTCTACCTCAAGTCTCTTATTACTCTAGTCCATGCTATATACACTGCTACAAAAGCAATTTTCCTAAATTGCAGGTTTGACCATGTGATTCCCCTACTCAGCGAACTCCAGTGGCTTCCTAATACCTCTAAGATAAAATATAAACTCTTCTGTTTAGCTTTCCAGACTCACTGGACATTATTTCTCCTATATTTTCAATCCAGTCAAATTGGCTTTCTCTTTGTTCTTCACATCCTACTTTCTATCTCTGTGTCTTTGCATATCATTTTCCTGCTTAAATTCTTTTGATGCCTCCCGTTGCCTAGATAATAACATCTTAACCCCCTTAGCATGACAGTCAAGGCCCTTTACCAGCTAGACCTAACTTACAATTCCAATGAGTTTCCCCCCCCCCCCTTACTACGTTCTCTGTGTGAATTTTTCTACTTGACTTCATCAGAATTCTTCTACTTTTCCTCTAAAATTACTATGAACATACCCACCTCCATACCTTTCTTCATGTTTTTCTAAATTGCTGTTTTCCTTACCATCTGTCAAAATATTTTGAAGATACCCTGTTTTCTAGATCTAAGGTCCAGCAAACAGGCTGTGTCCTGAGTTTGGCATAACAATAATCCTTTACCATCAGGATGACATTGACCTCTGGCAAAGTGTGTTGCTTAGACCAGCACCAGGTGTTCAGAGGGGAATTTAGCTCCCCCTATCTCCCAGGGTCATCCATCACACATTTACAATCCCTGTTCCTTGTCACTGACAGGTACTGCATTCCTGTTCTCATCACAGAGCTCTGGGTCTGTGCCTTCCCCACCTAGGGAGGGCATGACTCCCCAAGACTTGAGATAATACTGTTCCCACAGGGTCTATGGGAACAAGGAACAATAACTCAGGACCTAAAAATGATTACTGCCCAAAATGTATATGACTTACCTTTAGTCTAGCATGTTAAGCTTTCCTTCTTGGGGGTGGGAGGCTTCTATTTGCAAATGTCATTTTCTTCACTCTGAAATTACTTAGACTTCTGTTTGTGTCCTGATTCTCTCATCTCTAGCTTGCTCTATTTGGCTCTGGCCATCTGTAGTGCCAATGTGATATTCATAGCACCAATGGCAACTATGAACATGCCAGCAGAGTTCTGAAATGCAAAATATAACAGACTCTCCATATATAAAACAGAAGCAAAGCATTGACTGAGACACCAGAAAACCAAATCCCAGGACCAGAAAGCTGAATCCATCATAGTAACAAAGAAGTTAATATACCATAACACATCAGGGAACAACATCATTCCAAAGCCTACCCACAAGCAAACACTCACAAGCCTAGTTGTCTTCTTGTCTGCATTCTCTCTTCTCCTTCTGGTCTAACTGCTCTGACTCTCAGGTTCCTGCTCTACCCATTTAGCAAAACTCCTCCCACCACAGGTTCCATGTGATTTATATTCCGCTTGTTAGGGGGCAAGGGAGATCTTCAAATTACCATTACCATTACACTACCAGTTCTGGTGTGGTTGCCACATCTGACCTTCCCCAATCACCACAGGGATCCTGTGAGGTCATGTAGTATTTATTTTTTTGTACTACTCATTTAGTACTTAGCATAAGCTCTCTTGTTTTGTTTTTTCTCTTTTCATGCATTATTTACCATCCTAATTTTGAAGTCTGAGGCCTTAGTCTTCAAATGCTCAACTCCTAGAATACAGTAAATGGTGTTCAACAATATTTGTTGAGGCTGCTGACTTTAATAACAATAACAGTGTGTAGATTTTAGAGTTTGCACATATCATCTCATTTAAACCCTGTGATATCAATACAAGCATAATTATGACTATTCTACAGATGAGGAAACTGAGGTTTAGAGCATCACCATCTTCCCAGTCACTCAGGGCTGTACCTCATTGTCCTCCTTGGCTCCTCCTCTCATGCTCATCCCATATTCAATCTCTTGCCAAGCTCTATCATTTCTACCTTCACATCTCTCTTATGTCACCTTCCCTCCATTCCTAGAGCCGCTGAACAGGTGAAGACCTTCATCACTTCTTGCTTGCACTATTACAAGAGCCTCCTAACTGACCTCCCAGTATTCTCTCTCTTCCTACCAGTCCATCCTCCACTCAGCTGCTAAAATGGTTCCCCTAAAGTACAAGTTTGACCATGTAACTTCCTTCCTCATTAAACTCCAGTGGCTCCCTGTCACCTCCAAAATCAAATGAAGAGTCCTCTGTTTGGCATTTAAAGCTGTTTATAACCTGGTTCCTGTCTACCTTTTAATCTTTTTATACATCAGTCCCTTCCATGTGAACTGTGATCCAATGACATTGGCCTCTTGCTGCTCTTCACACGTTACACTCAGCATTTTCACTGACTATTCCTCACATCTGGTATGCTGTCCTTTCTTACTTCTGCCTCTTGGCTTCAAGACAATTCAAACCCCCCCCTTTCCCAGGAGGCTTCTCCCAATCTCCACACTGCTTATGCCTTCCTTCTGAGACTCTTTTCCCTCTACAAACTATATCTTGTATGTACTTAATGGCATATTGTTCCTCCCTTAAGAATGTGAGTCCCTTGATGGCAGGGACCATGTTTTTGTTTTTCTTTATATACCCAGGACTTAACACAGTGCCTGGTACGTAGTAGATACATAGGAAATGCTTGTTGATTGACAGAGATTAGAAATGAGGCCTTCCTGACTTGCAGTTTAGTATTATGCCAAGCTGCCTCTTATATGTGCTGAGTGGATTCTCATTAATTAGTCCTAATTGCAGATATAACTTCTTCTGCCTGTGTTAAAGAGCTACCAGCGTCATTTTCCTTGACTTCATGTCCTCTACAGAGACATCTAACAGCTGAAAGAAACAAATCGAGATGGGCTCACGAGGTGACTTCAGGAACTGGAGGTTTGTGGGCGGGAGTGTTGAAAGAAAGTCGAGTAGGCCAAAGTGGAGGGCCAATTATTTTGACTGATACACTTGAATCCACAGTGGTGACTCTAAGCATCTGGGGTGTGAGCCCAGGAAGGCAAGCAGGGGCATGAAGCACTTCTGTGATGATTCCCTGTACGTCTGCCCTGTTTCTTCACCTTCCCAGTGTTTCCAGATCATTGCCATATAATTCAGGGACAGCTGGCAGAAACATTGCCTTGGAGATAACAAAAGCCTCTCCCGACAAAGGAAGCTGTTTGTTTGCATGCTATTAAGGATCCACAATGACCCGCGTAACGGCAATTGCCAGAGATAACTGACACAGGTATACTTAGATAATGAGGACTTTTCCTCTTTGAGAAATTTTTTTTGTATGCATCAAATACTGTGAAAGATATGACTTGGAGGCAACAAGGTACAGTGGAAAGGACATTGAATTGGGTGTCAGAAGACCTGGGTTCCAATTTTGCTTATGACACTTTATGGGCAAGTAACACAGCCTCTCCAAGTCTCAGTTTTCTCATTTTACAAATGAGGATTTTGAATTATATGGCTTCTAAGGTCCCTCCTAGTTCTAAATTTATGATCTTATTATATATTTACTTTCATTTTGCTTTTTGTGCAGTTGTTTTGTCAAGGGCCTGTGATTTCAGTGGTGTAGAAATTCTTGTGTGCTAATTTCATCCATGATTCCACAACCATGTATCTGTAATATGTGGTCACAGAAAATTACCTGAGGTTCATGAAAATTAAGTGACTTGTTTATGATTACACAGTTGTCAGAAAAATAATTTAAACCTGCCTTTCCTGATTCAAGTCTAGGACTCTCATCACTCTGCCTGGTGCCCACCAGGAGTTGAAACTTTTAGTAATAAAGCATAATTTGCAGTGGCAAACCACTCTAGTTTCTTTGCCAAGAAAACCCCAAATGGGGTCATGAAGAGTTGGACGTGACTGAAACAACGAAATAATAACAATGACAAAAAGTTTGCAGTAGAATTAAAAAAAGATAAGAACTGGAAAAGAATCCTGAATACTGAAATTCTTTTAACTAGATAATCACCAGTAGGTATCTGCCTAGGTTCAGATCAGGGCCCAACACTTTCCTGTTAATCTTTTGGCTCACTCAAGAAATTATGCAAACACTATGTATGTGTAAATTTATGCTCAGAACTTCCATGTTAAAGACAACTCACCAGTTGTGAGAATGGAATTTTCTAATCAAGGGTGGAACAAACCATCTAGAGAAATTCTAGATTCCTTCTATTTAAGAGGAAAATGTACTAATGTTGGATCATGAAGTTAAAAACATTTAGTAAATACTTATGATGTCTTAGGTACTATGCAAAATTTAGGGATATAAGGAAAGACAATACAGTAGAACCTCAGTTTACCAGCAACCTGGTTTATGGATGTGTTACTGGACGAGGAAAATTTTTTCCAAAAATTTGTCTTACGGGATGAACAAAAATTTGCAGTGCAAACATCATGTTTGGACTTGAGCAGCTTGTGAATGTTAACGCTCAACTAGGACAATGGTTTGTTTTGCTTTCGTATGTCAAAAGAACCTTAGCTTGGTACACTGCCTCACCGGCATCATTTGGCATTGACCCTATGTGAAAACAGCATCGTTCACTCTGAATAGTACCATTACAAGTGTATACGTGTGTGTTTGCTTACGTATGGTAGTACTTTGTGTAAAAGTGTACAGTGGTGACTGTGATCTACAACAGTATTTGTAACAATGGAGGAACATAGCCAGGGGCCAATGACAGACAACCTGGTAGATCTGCATGAGGAGCAACAGTGAGAGGTTGTAGAGGATATCTCATCAGAGGAGGAGGTTGGGAGCTCAGAAGGATCCCTCACATCAAGTGAGATTAGGGAGGCTTATCAGATGTGGGAAAAAGTACAAAATTTTGTTGAAAAACACCCAAATCATGCTGTAGCAATGAGAGCCACAAATTTTTTTTAATAATAATGCAATATCACATTTCTGTGGCATTCTGACAAGACATCAAAAACAAGGGCTATTAGATAGATTCCTGGTCAGAAGTGAATGTAAAGAAAAAAAATCAGTGAATCAAAACATGAAAGTGATTCTAAAAAATGAAAAATAAGTGAAGGCAGTAGTATTAGTTTTACTTTTAGTGAAAGCGGCATAAGAGAGAACACTCTTGATGTTGAAATCCCCAATGCTCTCATGGAAGGAGATTCTCCTTCCAAGCAATAACCCTTCCTCCTTCTCCTCCTCCCTCTCATCTCCCTTACACCAACCACGACTCTTCTCAAAGGTAAAGTGCAGGCTGATTTGTTTTATTTTTGGTTTATATTGTGTGCTAATTATTGCTATTGTATTTCAGGTGCATTAGGGTCAAAAAAGTTACTTAAATTATAAACAATTATTTCATATGAATATTTTTGGGGATGTGGTATCAATCATCTGACTTTACATTATTTCCTATGGGAAAATTTGCTTTGCAAATATGAACAAATTGCATGACGAACAGAATCTCAGAATGAATTAAATTTGTAAACCTAGGTTTTACTGTAAAAGTTTCTCTCTCCAAGGAGCTCACATTCAAACGGGGGAGACAACATGTAAATAATTTAGATATCTACAAGATATACACAGGATAGAAGATAATGTCAGAAAGGAAGGGCTTGTAGCTTGAGGGGAACGGTTGGAACAGAAAAGGCATCCTAGAGAAGTTGGGATTTGAGCTAACTCTTGAAGGAAGCCAAAAAAAAACCCCTCAAAATTAGAGGTGAAGAAGAAGAACATGCTGGTTATGGTGGATAGCCAATATAAAGGGATGTAGATGGGAGATGGAATATCAGTTGTGAGGAACAGCAAATAGGTCCATGTAGCCAGATGGCAGAGTACGTGGAGAAGAAGAAGGCATGAGGGTAGTGTAAAGCTTGGAAGGAGTTAAGCTATGAGCAGCTTTAAAAAACAAAGGATTTTATATTTGATCCTGGAGGCAATGGGGGACATTAGAGTTCATTGAATGAGAGGGGTGGCATGGTCAGACTTATGCTTTAGAAAAATCATTTTGACAGTTAAGTAGAGAATAGATTGGAATGGGGAGAGATTTCCAACAGGGAGACCAAATCGAAAGTTACTGCAATAGTCCAGGCAACAGGTGATGAAGATCTGAAGCAGTGGTTGTTGTACAATTGGAGATGAGACACATACAAGAGACATTATAAAGGCAGAAACAACAATATTTGGCAATGTACTATATATATGGAGTTAGCGAGTAAGGAGCCAAGAATGGCACCAAGTTTGTAAGCTCTGGGCACTTAGGACAATGCCTTCAACAGTTATTAGGAAGCATACAATTGGGGAGGTTTTGTCAGATTCCATCTCTCTCAGTTCCTCCCTATGTGACTTTGGTCAACTCTTTAAAGCTTTCTGGGCTTCAGTTTCCTCATCTATAAAATGAAGACAGAGAAACCCAAGGGTACCAACAATCAGAGTAACAATTCCTCACTTGACTGGAAAAGCTGGAAAGCAGTCCCGCATGAATTAGTTTTAGAGCAACATTTTATACCAAATTCTGCAATAAATGTCAAATAGATACATGACCTAAATATGATGTTAAATCATAAAATGAGGAAAATGGAAGTATACCTTTTGCAATGATAGCTAGGGGAGAATTAGTACCTAATAAAAGTATAAAGATAAAAATGGACAATTCTGATCAGATAAAATCAGGAAAACATTTCACAATAAATTTCTCTAACAACCTAAGATATAAGAAAAAAGGATACAAATATATAAGAACAAAGGTCATTGCCCATCTATAAGTTGTCAAAGGATATGAATAGGTAGTCCCCCAAATGAAGAAATGCAAGGTAACAACAACTCCATAAAAATGACTCAAATCACTGATAAGAGAAATTCAGATTGAAACAACTTTGATGTTCCATCTCACATCCATCAGATTGGTAAAGATGACAAAAATGTAAAATAGCAATTGTTGGAGGTGTTGTAAGAGGATAAACACACCATTCTATTATTGGTAGAGTTGTGAATTGGTTCATATTTTCTTAAAAGCAATTTAAAACTATACCCCCCAAGTCACTATTTATATATACACATTATATAGTCCTATAAATACCTGTAAACTTTCCTTAAGAATATTATTAGACATATACCTCCAAGGAGGAAAAGGACCTATATGTATAAGGTTATTTATTCCAGTACTTTTTGTTGTAGCAAAGAACTGGAAACAAAGTAATTGTCCATCATGGGAGAATAGCTGAAGATATTATGGCATATGAGCGTAGTGTGATTTATAAAATGATGAATGTGATGGATTTAGAGAAATATGGAGACACTTGTATGCAATGATACAGAGTGAAATGAGCAGAACCAGGAAAACAATTGATGTGATGACCAAACAACAGTCTGAGGTGAAAGAACTCTGAAAGATCTCTGAAACCATGATCAATTAATACTTCAAAAGACTGATGATGATATATATCCCCTACCTCTTAGCAGAGAAATGACGGACGAGGCACAGAATGTAACATCCATGCTCAAACATAGCAGAAGTATTGCTTTGATGTATGGCAAAAGGGGGAGTTGTTTTTGGAGAGCACCGCCACACAGTGATAGTAACCATGGGAGGAGATACCAATGGGAAATAGCAGAGGTAGCCATTTAAGTCTTCCCCTCCCCTGCTCAATAAGCAGACTAGTGGCTTAGATATGTGGCAAGATTCATATTCATATTCCAATTCCCAGCCTCCCACCCCCCTTTTCCTTGCTGTGACACTCAAAGCTCAATCTTATATGGGCAAATGTTGAGCATGATGCTGTTTATCTACATATAGGATTTACTTAGTGTGTTGCAGAGACTTTGGGGAGAGACTTTAGTAACATAGGTGGAGATAGGGACTCCAGGAAACTGGTTGAGACAGACTACTGAATGTCAGACTGCAGTCCTGTAGGCCAAGAAACACGATGGAACTGGCTCCTACACGTCTGCCACCCCAAGGGTCCACCATTCAAATCTCTGTTTTGACCAGTTCCCTCAAGTTTCTCCCCAAAGTCTCTGAAGTAAATGGAAATAATTCTCTCACAGAGGAATCGAACATCATGCTCAGCATTGTCTCAGTCAATCAGGAGTCACTTCTTCCTCTGAATAGGCAGTACATAGCACAGGGCTATCTCTCTGCAGCATAACCTGAGGGCTGGGCAGAAGCAGGGTGGCATATATATTTCTTTTAAAAAGTTCACAGCTTTTTTAGTCATCATTCATATTCTTTGTACATTGACATTTTTGTATAATTGGATGATTGTCAATTTTGCATAAATTTATTTTTAGTAATGAGGATGATGGGTTAGACGACCTTTATGGTCCATTCCATGTCTTGACCTATAATCCTGTGATCATATTAGCCTCTTATGTGCTAAAAGGTGACACGTCTTTTAGATGTAAGTCACTAAGATTGATTCCACAGGTTCCATTTTCAGCCTCTTCACAGTCCACAGCTGTCTAAGTTATGCTGTCAGAATCCTTGAGCAATAGTAATACATGGTGATACTCTAAGGAGCTCTGTCAAATCCCCTCCAAAAGGAGATATTTGCAATATAAAATCATATAAACAAAATCAAAGAAACAATGTCAGGAAGGGGAAAACATTATCACTGGCACTGGAAGGAAAAATTCAGTGGGTGTTAGTAAGGTTTAGGGTTTGGAACATGTGAAGAGAAAGCATTTGTCATTTGCTTGGAAAGTGACTTAATGTAACAGTGGGTCTAACAATGGAATAAAATCCCATGGTTCCCCTTGCTATATGGATTCAAGAAAGGATCAGACAGAAGGGTTTGACCCAGAAAAGTACCCTGCCAGATTTTCCCATTTTGTAAGTGGATTCCTCAGGAGGAGATGCATGTTCCCTGCCTTTTTCTCATAATTGCCCAAACTGTGCAATCAATTCAGGAAACGAATAGGCCAGGCTACTTATTAGATCTCACACAGACTAAACTTCCACTTGGGTGTGCCAACTTTTCACTTTTCACCCAGTGGTTTGGGTGCCCAGCTGGCCTTGCCCTCATCAGTGCCCTGAAGCAGGAATGAATTAAACAGTGCTCATCCATGAGTCAATGTTGCTTTCCTGCTGACCCCTAAGAATCTATGTCCTTGGAAAACCTCAACAACTTTTCCTTTCAGCACTGGTTTTCTTCTTGGTACAACCACAAAGGAAAAGTCTTTTTATCTGGTAGAAAGCTACTGAAACTCTGAGGTTGACAATATTTATACAATGACTGGTTTCTAGCCTCCACATTTATCTGGATGAACTAAAAAGGTGGTCTCTCTCTTCCTTTTGAAGCATCTGATGGTTTTTGTTTGTGATTGTAGCACATCTTCATTTTGTTTCTATGCTCTCACCAAATAAATGCAGGCTCTACTCTTCATCATCCTCTATCTGCATACTCTCAGCTTTCAGGCTGTGGAAACAGCTTTTGCTACTAGCCTGTCATAATACCATCAATTAGAGGAAAAAAAATAGCTTTCTGGCTGAGAAGAAACTTGTATCATATCCCAGCTAAACTAAAATTAATTTCTACTTCTACTTTTCAGACCACCAGCATGACTGTTAACTTCTAGCTGAGGGTTCAAAAGTCAAAGCCTATCAACCCGAGGAGATCTTGACCAAGTAAAGTAGAAATGCAGGAGATCACTTTCTACTTACCCCTGGAAAAGCCGAGTTCTTTATAGAGCCTGCATCTTTCATGGCCACAGTAAACACTGCTTGAAAGCTGTAACATTTCTCTGGCCCAATGCTATGCTAAAGTATGGTCTCCCTTTCTTATGATGCTTTTCATCTTGCCGATTTTATCGGATGCCTCCTAGTCAGGGCCTTTGAAGTCGGTGGCAATAGACACTCCTTTGGAAGAGGGAAGGGGGTGGGGAGGGAAGGACGTGGCTGGGAAGAACAAGTGCGACCAAAGACAGGGGGAAAAATGTCGCTGCATTGGAGCCAAGTGTGAGGGGGAAAGAATGGCATTTCTGTAAGTGAGAAACGCTCTCCCAGAACACAAAGGGCAGTGTTTTAGAGCTCAGCTATGCATTTCTGCAGCGTCCATGAATGCTAAATTCAATCCTACTGTACAATTCAATTTTCTTCTAAAAGGATGACAGTGAAGAGAAAATTCTTCCTGGACTTCTGTAATCCATACATGAGGCTGAAATAATTATCTTCATTAAGTCTTTCCAAAGTATTTAATAATAATTCACAGTTCTATAATGCTTTAAGCATATATGTGAAGTACTTTACATATGTAATCTCATTTGATTTTCACATTAGCATTGTATGGTAGGTAGTATTGCTATCCCTAGCTTCTTAATCATCATAAAACCTAGCATTTATAGAATTCCTTAATGTTTTATGCTATCTCATTTGATCCTCACAACAACACTGTGAGACAGATACCATTATGATCCCCATTTCACAGATGAGGAAACTGAAGGTCACAGAGTTTTAACAGACTTGCCCATGTTTACATAGCTACTAAGCATCTGAGGCAAGATCTAAATTCAGGTCTTCTTGACCCCAAGTCCAATGTTCCTTCTTCACCATCTAGCTGCCTATAATGAAAGATCCTGAGACTCAGATTGCTTAAGTGTTTCACCCTAGTCAGGGGTAGAGAACTTGCAGCCTCCAGGTCACATGTGGCCCTCTAGGTCCTCAAGTGCAGCCCTTTGACTGAATCCAAACTTCACAGAATAAATCCTCTTAATAAAAGGATTTGTTCTGTAAAACTTGAACTCAGTCAAAAGGCTGCATCCAAGGACCTAGAGCCCCAGGTTCCCCACCCATGCTTTAGGTCGTACAGCTAGATAGCATCTGAGAGGACAACCCTCTATCAGGCTCCCTCTCAATGTCAAACAATTATAACATTGCCTGTCTCTCTGTCTTCTATCTGAATATCATTTAGTTACCTGACTACAAGGACACTTGAAAAAGAAAGAAATGGCTCTTAGTTATGATCATTACGCACATACTGTCTATTAGTCTGCTCTGAAAACCCCATACATCTTCTATTTGAGTAGTCATAGGTCTTATTGATTATAGTTTGATTGTGTCAAATAAGGCAAGTGGGACCAATATGTCATCATTGCTGATTATGTGAAGATCTCAAATGCACATCAAGAATCAAAGGCATTTATAGGTGTGCTTATCCCATTGATTTATGCCCCCAAAGGAAGTTTCTATGCAACATTCTTTTTACAAGATCATCGGTCTTTCAAATAACTGGTACAAATGCCTTGGTCTGATTATCTGGTCAAAGACTGTGCAGAAGAAGCAAGGAATAAAGTGCTAGGGTAAGTACATCTGGAAGTTAGTATAAGGAATTCATGGAGGGTAGAACTCTTGGAAGCAATGGGGAAGAAGTTTAATCAATAGCTAACTCTTTGAGAAAATTTTTATATAGGATCAATGTCTGCTGCAAGGTTATTTGTGGACCTCCTTCAGACTACTGAGCAAAAAACCAAAAAAACAAAACCCAGTAAGATTAGTGGAGAGTTCTGGGGAAAATCCACTTGAATTCAAACCTGAATATCTGTAATAGCCAAAGCAAAACTTTTAAAGAACCTTTTATTAAGTACCTCCTCTGAGCCAGGCACTGTGTTATGTATGCAAATACACAAATAAGATAGTTTTGCCTTCAAGAAGCTTACACTTAAATGATACTCAAAATACAACATATTCACACATAAGTAAACACAGGATAGATATAAAATAAATTGCAAAAGTGGAAGAGTACCAACTGCAGAGCAAATGTTAAATGATGCCCATTTTACAGGTGTACATAATGAAGCACAGAGGCATTAAATGATTTACCCCAAGGTCACATAGTACTCCTCATTCAGGACTATTGCAAGAGTCCAGGTTTCTCAGTGTAATTTTCTTTCTACCAGATCTTTGCTGATTTGACACATAGATGATAGTGAGAGAATGTGTGAAAGCAAGAGTAAAGAATAAACGATGCAGTATTTGTAAAATGTATAAATGTTTTGTACGTTGTCAGTGTTTTCATGCTTAGAGGTCTAGAGGCTGTGTGACCTAGTGGATAGAGAACTGGCCTTGGAACCAAGGAGGTCTGGGTTGACATTCTACCTCAAACACATAAAGCTTTGTGACCATGGATGAGTCAGTTAATAGCTCAAGACCCCAGGCCACTCTCTAAGGCTATAAGTGACAGACTAACAACTAGATAAAATCAAGAATGTGGAATTTGCCTATTGCACTGGACACTGTGGATAAGTAAAATAAATGAGGGGATCTAAGATAGTCAAAGAACATCCCAAGAGAAGAATCTGAGAGGCAATTCGTCCAGCCATTTATTTATAAGCTACATAACTGCTGCAAATATTGTTTGACTGATGTAGTTGGCTTTCTTGGGAAGCAGAAATGTGGCAAGGGCCCAGATGGTGACTCTGATTAGATGGAACAGAAAAAGCACTGACTTTGGACTAAGAGGACCTGGGTTCAAATCATAGTAAGTACAGTCACTTATTCTCTGTGTGACCTGGAACAAATCTCAGGGTCTGTTTCTTCACTGAGGGAGTTGAACTAGCTAATCTCTAAAATCACTCCCAATTTGAAATCTTGATCTAGAATAGGATTTCCCCCCTCTTAACCTAAAACCTAAATGCATTTCTGGATGTTTTCTGGATTTCTCAGTCACATCTAGAGCACAGGAGGCATTGGGTTGCAGTAGAAAAAGCAGTTTAAATCTATATTATCATTGGGAAATCACCTAACTTTAACTCCTTAATCTGTAAGATGGGTATAATGATTCCTATATTGCCCCCTCATACTGCTACTGTGAGGAAGAAGAAAGCTCTTGCTTACATAGGACTGTGAAGTGCTACAGAAATAGGAATTCTATAAATGTACCACTCATGTATTGAACCTTGTTTTTTCCTCTGGGGCCAAGCAGGTCCCAGTGTTTTCTCTTTTCTAGGTTAAATTTTCCCAATTCCTTCAACCATGTGGTTTTGAGTCAGCTTATGACCTTGGCTGCTCTCTTTTTGAACCTGCTCCAATGTGTCAATGTCCTAAAGTATGGTTTTGAGAACTGAATACAAAACATTATTTCAGAAAGCTGTGATTTCAGTGATGGGAGATATACCTTTAGAAGCTCAGATCATAACCACTCCAAACTTAGCAGATGGTCTTCATGGGTCATTGTTGAAAAAAATTCATCACCTGTTGACCAACCTTCTGATGATGAACATTTCTAAATTTAGCCTGGCTGGTCCTCAAAGGACAGGCCCTGCCACTGTGTCCATTGTTGAAGCTTTTCCAGCTTGGCAGGGGGCTCCAGAGCTTATGCTCTATAGGCCTAACCTTCAAGGACTAGATTCATTACCATGCTGTGTTGGAGCATGAGGTAATAAAATAATACTCTAAATTATTATTATTCTAGCTTGGGAGTTCTAATTGGTTCTTCTCTTGGTCTTTCAAGTATTATTTATTCTCTTACTCCCTGGAGATTATTCCTAGAGTTATCAGAGAAATCTGTCTCCTAGTTCAAATCTTCCTAATCAAAAATATCTCTTTTAAAATAAAAATCCTTTTAACAACTTTTATCCAGTCCTGGACACCTATATTCCTTTAGTCTTTCTAGACAATTTCAATTGTTCTCTGAAAGGGAACTATTTTAAAAGAGATTTCTCTTAAGAGAGATGACATTGAATTTACCCAAGTCCCTTTCAGATATACAACCACTCATTTATTTAAAAAGGGGATCAGCTCACTGTGCACTCTCCCCCTGGCCATATTTGTAAGAAGGCTATCCTTCCTTCCTCCTTTTCCATGAACAATATTTGTTTGACTTTTTCAGCATAACTGGATTTGGCCATTTTACACTTTGGGACAGAGAGCCATTGAATTTCTGGACACAATGTCAGAACTTAAAAGGGCCTGTGGTTGTCATCTGGTCCATGGGCCTCATCCTTCAGAGGAGGGGAATGAGGTCCCCAGAAGGGAAATGAGAATAATTGCAGCTAACATTTATATGACACTTGAAATCACCTGGCACCTATTGTTTCACTTGATGTCTTGACCAAGGTCACACAGGGGAGAAGAGCAGGTAGCACAACAGGGTGGGCCCCGAAGTTGTGACTTGCTGCCTCTCACTCCTGTTGGCATGCAGATTATTGGTACACAAAATAGGAATGATGATGGACTCAAAATATTTTAAACATATTTCAGTGAAACTTGGCAAAAAATTGGGAAGGGCTACTCATTGTGATTTGATGAAATAACAGATGCTCTGAAAGCTTCCAAAGCTGAGATTCAGGTAGGTATTTTACAGCAGCAGGTCAAATCATTAGGAGGTTGCAGGGAAGAGCTTGTGACTCCTTGAATAACAATTAATTTAAATCAATGTCTAAAGAGGGGGAGATTAGAAAGTGTTGAAATTTACACAGTGAGACCCAATCTGTATTTTAACCAAACACATTCTGCTATGTGACCTAGGAGCATCAGCAGTGAGACAGGCTTAATATAAGCATGTCTGTCTGTCTGTCTGTCTCTATTTCTCAATGTATGGCATGAAATAACTATATTTGGTGTGGCTGTGTTTATTGATGGAAAACACAACAAAATGAAGGGTTTTACTACTGATAATGTTGCCATTAACATCATTAATTAAAAAAAAAACCCTAAAAAGGGCACTCAATGGCTCTGAAATCAGAGGACCTAGGTTCAAATTCCATCTCCCGCATGTAAGATTGTGTGACTTAGGGGCAAATAAGGCCCTCATTTTCCTCATCTGTAAAATGTTTTAATTTTTTATTAGACTCTATGATATTTGAGGTTCCCTCTAGTTATGTATCTACAATTCTATAAAATTTGCATTTCTATGATTGAAATAGCTGTATTTTCATCTCAAATATTTAACCCATAATTTTGCTAAAAAAAAAATGCCAAGAAGTAAGCAGAGCAAATGTTAAAAGATGCCCATTTTACAGAGGTACATACTGAAGCATAGAGGCATTAAATGATTTACCCCAAGGTCATATAGTACTCCTCATTCAGGACTACTACAAGAATCCAGGTTTCTCAGTGTAATTATCTTTCTACCAGATCTTTGCTGATTTGACACATAGATGATAGTGAGAGAATGTGTGAAAGCAAGAGTAAAGAATAAAGGATGCAGTATTTGTAAAATGTATAAATGTTTTGTACGTTTTCAGTGTTTTCATGCTTAGAGGTCTAGAGGCTGTGTGACCTAGTGGATAGAGGATTGGCCTTGGAACCAAGAAGGTCTGGGTTGACATTCTACCTCAAACACATAAAGCTTTGTGACCATGGATGAGTCAGTTAATATCTCAGGACCTCAGGCCACTCTCTAAGGCTATCAGTGACAGACTAATTGCAGATTTTTATTGGAGGAGGAGTTATATACACTGATGAAATCACAGGTCTAGATGCCTCTCCCCTTCCCCTGAAATATAGACACTTATACATACATGCACATATGTCCATACGATTCTTAAGAAAGAAATGTTTTGGAGGATGTTAGTTCAAGGTGTAGGCTTTGTAGATTCACTTGGAGCTCCCAGTCAGAGCTGGCCATCCTCTCAAACATACTTTATCCTAGGAGATGTTATGAATATCATTACCGCATAGCAATGCTCCTTTGGGATTGGTCTTAGGATCGTGAATGCTGCAGAATTTCATTAATCTGTAACTATTTAAATCAGGCAGGCTTATGATTCTGCTTACACAATACTTTTGCCTGGGATCTGGAAGATAAAGACAAAGATTGCAGTGTGCTCAGGAGAAACACACCAGCAGCTGGGAGTTCAAGGCAGCTTCTGAAAGTTTCAGATTGTGTCATCAAGCCCAGAGACCATAGGGGTACATGTTAAGCACTTGACAAATATTTTAAAAATGAATTTAAGAGAAGCAACAAACTCTCCTTTGTATACAATGCTCTCAACCCATCATTAATACAGTTTGTGCTCTTGAGTTGTTTATCCACTTACTGAGATGGATTTGCTCTGAGATATCCAGTCTCGTCTAGAACCCACTTTAACTGATGATAAATGTTTCAAGGTAACTGAATGGGAGGAAGCTGGGATAGAGCAGAGGTGTCCTGGATGTTCGTGTGACAGAACACATCTAATGCTATGTTCTCAAGGTCAAGCTCGAGTATTTGTCTTCAGTAGTTAGCATGCTCTAAACACCTGACCAGAAGTACAGATAGCCCAATTTTCTCCATATCTTCCAATTAAATTAATTTATCCAAGCACTTATCCATGTGCTATGTACTAGTGATACAAAGATATAAATGAAGAGCTTACATTTTATTGGAGGCAGGTACCCATACTCAGATAAGTAAATACAAGGTGCTAAGAATTTTTAGCAACTGTGGAGATTGAGAAAGGCTTCCTGTAGGAGGTGGTACCTGAACAGTGTTGAAAGAAGCCAAGGATTCTTAGGAGGTGGAGATGAAGAGGGAATGTATTCCAGTCAGAGGGGTAGCCTGGGCACAGTCATGGAGATGCGAAATGGAATGCTGAGTTCATGGAATGTATGACATTTGGTTGGAACAAAAAGGAATGATAGGAAAAAGGCAGGAAAGGTAGATCAAATTTTGATTGGGAAAGGCCTGAAATATCAATAACATAGCTTGTATTTTTATTTTAGAAGCAGCAGAGAGGCATGGAAGTTTCTTGAACAGGAAATAACATGTCAGACCTGTGGTTTAGGAAGATTATTTCTGGAGCTTTGTGGAAGAAGAATTAAAGAGGATTAAAGCTGGACAAAGGGAGACCAGTTAGGAATCTATAGGCTAGATGAAAAGTGATGACATGAATTTGGGTAGTAGAGGAGGGAAGGAGATGGATATGAGAGTTCTTGTGGATATGGCAGTTGATTGAATACCAGGGAATGAGAGAAAGGAATCAAAGATGACTCTGAAAATGTTGACCAAAAATGGGATATGGTTTTCTGTATTCTATATTCTGTAGAATGTAGTTTTCTCAAGGGCAATAGGGAAATTCAGAAATAGAGCAGCTTGAAGAAAGAAAATAATGAATTCTGTTTTAGCCATGCTGAGTTTGACTTGCCTAGAGTATATCCAGTTAAAGATGTCCAACAGTTAAAGATGTCCAGCAGTTGATGATGAGTGACTAGAATTCAGGAGAACGGTGAAGGCAGAATACAAACATTTGGATATCCATCTTTGTAGAGATGATAATTGAACTCATGGCAGTTGATGAGGTACAGAAAACAGAGAATGTAGAGAAAGAAGGGGGGAAGTAGTCCAAGATAGAGCCTTTGGGAACCCTCATGTCTATGTGTAGAAGATGGAATGATGACCCAGTAAAAAAGACTGAGAGCCAAGAGAGAATAGGGTCCTAGAAAAGAAGGCAAGAGAATACATGGGAGCAGGGAATATCACATACAATATCAAAAGTTGCAGGGAGGTCAAGTAGGATGAGGACTGAGAAAAGGCCATTTGGATTTAGCTTTTTAATATCTTTGCTAAACTTGGAAGGGGAAGCTTCAGAAGGCTTGATAGATTTGGAAGTCAGACTGCAGGGGCTTGACAAGTGAATCGTGTGGTGAATGAACAGTGGCAGTGAATAAAATGACTCATTTTGCAACTTTAGCAAGGAAAGTGAAAAGAGACATTAGATAATTGCTTGAGGGAACAGCAGCATTAATTGAATGTTTTTAAGGATGAGGAAGAGCTATATGTGTTTGGAGGTGACAGGTAAAGAACCAATATAATTATATAAAGAGATAATCACAATGAGAAGGGGAAGGAGAGGGAGGGAAGGAGAGAAGGAGAGAGGGAAGGAAAGGGAGGGAGAGAGACAGAGAGAGACAGAGAGAGAGAGAGAGAGAGAGAGACAGACAGACAGACAGACGAAGGCAATGATGGGGCAAGATCTAGGAGAAGAAGGGATGGTAAAGATTCAAGAACACAAATAAAGGGGTTGAATTTGGCAAGGGCTTCTTCCTCAGGGGCTGTAACAGGAAGAAAGAATGAAAAAATATAAAAGTGTTTTCAGGTGTGGAATAGGGGAGAAGAAGGAGCTCACAATGGCTGTCCTTGGTTTTCTCAGGAAAATAGGAATCAAGAGAGATAAAGGAACTGGTTTATGTGGCTTAAGGAAGAAAAAAGGTTTGGAAGAGCTTCTTTGGGGAGTGGATAAGGAGTCGATCAGGGAAGGGCAAGAGGATTTCCATGGAACAGTGAAGGATCAGTCAAGATTAATGGCCATAAATTTAGAGTGGAACCAGTGTGACTTCTTGCTGTCTTGAAAAATTAAGGTTTTCATTCTGGAAAGCAATTTATACTTACATGAAAAGTGACTCAGATGTACATATCCTGTAGCCCAGAGATCTCACTACTAATCATGTACTCCAAGGAGGTCAAAGACGAAAAATAAAAAAACAAGGTCTCCTATCCCAAAATATTTAAAGAATTTTTTTTTGTAGTGGCAAGAAACAAAATAGATCCATGTAGACTGGGAAATGGACAAATTGTTGAATACTTTTGTGGTCTAAGGAATATTGAAAAGGAAGATTTATGGGAACTTAAAATATAAGCAGAACTGGAAAAACAGTATATATTAGCGATTATGATGAAAATGAAAAGAACAACAAAAAAGCTGAAATTAAGACTGCATGATAATGATTAGCCTTGAAGAGCTGGAGAAGAGTTATGAGAGGGCAGCTACCTTTGCAGAGGTGGGGGACTATAAGGATAGAGCACTGAATATAGTGTTGGACATAGGGGATGTGTCAGTTTTACTGAATGGCTTTTTTGGGGGGGAGAATTTCTTTTTAATTTTTTTCTATTATAGGGACAGTTCTTTGTGTCACGTAGGGAGAAAGGACATATTAGGAACTAAAGGTGATTTTAAGGCAAAAGATATTAACACAACATTTAAAAAAAAGGGGGGGGGAAGAGTTCTATTGATTCCTTACAGAACAAACATTGAGGTTAATTAGAATCATGTTAATCTGCATTTGGGTGGATTATAATGAAGATAATGGATTACAGTGATTCTCCAGGACCCAAATCTCTTAAAATAGGTTTTGTGACTGAAGCTTGGACCAGAAGACCTCTAGCTATCTCTCTAGTTAATCCCTTCATTTTAGACTTTAGATATATTAATTTGGGCCAGCTCCTTAACTTGTACAGAAGAAGAGAGAGAAAAAAACCAATGGGACTCTGTGAGTGAAAACCAAAGTTTAGTCCATCAGTCATGAAACAGTTGGGAACAGCTAGGTGACACAGTGGATAGAGCTCCAGGCCTGGAGTTAGGAAGACTTATCTTCCTGTGTTCAAATCTGGCCTCAGACCCTTACTAGCTGTGTGACCTTGAGCAATTCACTTAATCCTGTTTGCCTCATGAGCAGGAAAAGAAAATGGCAAATCGATCCAGTATGTTTGCCAAGAAAATCCCATATTGGGTCACAGAGTTAGACATGACTGAAACAATTGAACAGCAAGAAGAAACAGTTGATGTTTCCTATCCTATCAACACTGTACAATGTCCTTCCCAGAATCACTGGTGAAAATTTACTTTGTTTTCAAGAAGGTGCTATAGGATAAGAGATTTAGAGTTTAGGAGGAACTTCAGAGGTAATCACATACAACTCTCACATTATATAGGTGAGAAAATGGGAGGCCTAGAGAGGCTGAATGAGTTGCTCCAAGTCACACAGGTAGGAAATAAAAACCAAGATTTAAACTCAAGTCCTCTGACTCCAAAGCAAGTATTTTTTTTTAAATGTCTTTTCTCTGAAAGCATAAAATTAGATGCCGCCAGATCAATTCTCTGAGAGGGAAAACATGAACCTCATAAAGGTAAGACCTTCTTGGGTTTTTGTAGATGTTAGGGAATTTGCCCCCCTTCTCTCTCACTTCTAGGGATGACATAAGGCGTCACATCCCTTCTGCTTCTCCAGACGGCACTACAGACCTGGAATGAGGTGAGGAGGGCCTAGTAACTGCCTTGTCTTACAAACCTAAAGAAGAATTTTCTGCTACAAGTAAACGTGGAAGCATATTCTACCTAGAAGTAACCCTCCTAATGATGAGTTGTTAGTCAAACACTCTGAGTTATTTTTCTAGTAGTGGGGAGGCATTGTGCTTTACCAGCCATGTTCTGTCACCTGGGTCCAGTAATGGCCAATAAATAACTAATCTTTGCAAAATATCTGGGTGAGTTTAGGCATGGAGCCATGAAATATCAAAGCTCTTTGATTCCATACAAACATTGAGCTACAATATGGTCTCAGTCATTTGGATCATACGTAGCCTAAATGGTGGCCATAACTAAATGCAAGAATGGAAGGAAGCAGCCTCAAGTAGCTTTTCTCTAGTTGTATCAATTTATAAAATCTCTCCATCTTCTAAAATATTTTAAATCAGTTCACTTACTCCATTTCCATGCTTTCCCTAGAACACATAGTATACAGGGAAAAAAAATCACACCCCGCAGTGTGGGAACTCTAGCAACTCTGTCTGTATCCTAGGAGAAAATCTCAAGGAGCCTCCTGATGGCAACTAAAAGTTTCACAACTTCTGGCTTTAGAGCATTGATCAGGACACTGGGAGGTTAAATTATCTGCTCAGAGTCACATAACTAGCAAGTGTTAGAAGTAGGACTCAGACCCAGTTATTTTCTGATTTGAAGGCCAGCCCTCTATCCATTCTCTGTCTCTGGGGAATTCTTTATCCCAATAAAGTCAAAGATATGCCCCACTTCTACAAATCAAATCAATCAATCAATTAATCAATCAGTCTCTCTCTCTATCATGTCTCTCTCTCTATCGGCCTCCTCCCCCCCTTCTATTCCCATCTTTCTCTCTATTGTGTTATTAAGCACCTAAGATGTTCCAGGCATTAGTCTCTGGGGATAAACAAACAAACAAACAAAAAAACTAAAAAACAAAAATGAAACAGCCTCTGCCTTCACGGAGCCTATGTTCTATTAGGTGGGGTAATATGTACATAAGCAGTCAGGTGGCATAGTAGATATGGTTGGGCTTGGAGTCAGGAAGACCTGTGTTCAAATCCTGCCTCAGACATTAGATATGTGACCCTGGGCAAGTCAGTTAACCTTTCTCAGTCTGATTTTCCTCATCAGTAAAATGGGGCTAATAATAGCACTTCACTCACAGGGTTGTTTTGAGGATCAAATGAGATAATGTATGTAAAGGGTTTTTGCAAACTTTGAGTCACTGTACAAATGCTATTATTATAATCAAGTGTGTTTACTTACTGACCTAATTGCTATTCCTCACATATGATGCTTTATCACCTATCTTTGGGGCTATGAATTGGCTGTACTCCATGCTTTGAATGCTATTCATCCTCACTGTAATTCCTGATTTCCTTCAAGATTTATTGCAAGGGCTATTTTCTATCTACTCTACAGGATGATTTTCCTGGTCTCCATGGCTATTAATGCCTTCCCATTCAAGGTTACCTTTTGTTTGCTTTGTATGTGTCTTGTATATACCAACACAGTATATGTACATATTGTCTACTCTATTATTCCTTGTAGGAAGGAACTATCTCTCTTTTGCCTTTGTGTCCTCAAGGGGGGAGGGTAAGGCAATTGGGGTTAAGTGACTTGCGCAAGGTCACAAAGCTAGTAAGTGTGATCAAGCATCTGAGGCCGGATGTGAATTCAGGTCCTCCTGACTCCAGGGCCAATGCTCTATTCACTGTGCCACCTAGCTGCCCCAAGTATCCCCAACATTTAACATAATGCCTGACATAGAATGGATGCTGAATAACTGCACCCAATTGATTGACTAAAGTAGATGCAGACTATATTCAAAACAAAATACTAGGCAATTAGGGGAGGGAGGACACTAAGTCTTACATAAAAGAAGGTGCTGCTTGAGCAGATTTTTGAAGGAATCATGGAATTGATTCCAAGAGGGACAAGTGAGGAGAAAGTACATTCCAGGCCTTGGGGACAACCAGTGCCGAGGCAGAGAGCTGGGAGATAGATGGGATGTCATGTATGAAGAACAAGAAACCTGATTGCTCAGATCAAGCTACTTTTTCTGCATTTGTGTCTATGCACATGCAAGGGGTGTTTATGTGGCTACATGCCACATATGTGTGTGTTTGCCTGGGTGTGTATTTAATGTCAAGGCCCATGGCTGAATTAGAGGTAGAGCTCAGGCTAGATTGATTTTGGGAAATGGAATGGTTCTTTCAATGCCCCAAATTGATCGCTGCTGCAAAAGTTCATATTTTAGCAGCAATATTCTCACTGTGATGTGATATTTCACAAATCTTGGTATGCCAGGATCTCAGAAGGATGAAAATTGCAGATGGCCCTAAAGGGCAATAGAAGCCTGTATAGTAAGTGTAATTAGGCTGCAGCATGATGTAGGATTATGGCAAGGGCTCAGAATCTCACCCAGGTCTATTAGTTCTTCACAGAGAAAATAAAACAAAAAAAGCCTTTTCCTCACAGAGAGAACAAACAAATCCATTCCATGTCATATGATCAGCAAATGTAGCCAGAATCAGCTGTCTTATAAATGTATATGGTTGGCTATGAAGAGGACTAACCACCTCTAGCTTTGGCTGGAGTGATTAATTTAATATTGTGATTGTTTCTGGGAAGGGCATAACAATGAAATCCCCTGTAGTCTCCAGATCACAACTCACTTCCCAGGTCACCACTCTCTCCCCAATTAGAACTGTTCTCCTTGAAGGCCGGGCTAGCTCACTTTTGTCTTTGTAGCCCCAATGCATATCATGTGCTTGACCCATAGCAGGCACTTAATAAATGCTTTCCCACCCATCCATTTATCATTCATTCATTTATTCAAGAAGGTATGGTATCATGGTAAGAATCAGTAATACTAGAAAAAAAATCCTCTCAATTATATGACTTCCTGATGGTAGTTTGGTAGTACCATCTTGTACCTCTGTTCAACTATAATCCCCTTCCTGCCCTCCCTAATTGCCTTTCTCACATGATTTCCCCTTCATATTTTTTAATCTATACTTTATCCATTTTTCAAGGCTCAGCTCAATTTTCATTTCCTCAGAGAAACCTTTGCTGACCTACCTAGGTGACACATAGTGACATCTTTCAACTCCTATTGTACTCACTGTCTGTAATGCTCATTTACTATTTAAATATATATTGCCTTGTATTGACCTGTCTTGATCTGCATTGGTAGAGGAAGTCTTCTCATCTGGGAGGTCCCTGCATCCAATCTGTATCCCTGTCCTATTCTTCCACATATATTTGTGTGCATAATGTATAAATCCATATGCTTGTGTGTATACATGTATATATATATTATGAATCAGGTAATCACAGTACCTCAGCATTGGAAGGGACCTCTGTGGTCATCTAGAGCCCAACTCTTGTCTCAAAAAGAATTTTTCATCCAATATATCCAACCCAAGGTCATATGTTTGAAATATCCAATGAGAGTAATTTACCACCTTCCAAAGCAACTCATTCCTCTCTTAGAGATAATAGTTGGGAAGCCTTTTTCTTATATCAAGCCTAGATTTGCCTCTTTACAACTTCCTTCTATGTAAACAATTTCTCTTATGTTTAGATCATGTCTCCTCAAGTGGATAATAAACTATTTGAAGACAAGGACTGTAGCTTATACTTTGGTGGCTTCTCTACAGGAATTAGATCAATGTTTGCTAGGTATTCAATGAGTACTTGTCTAATTAAATTTAATGGAATGTACATAAAAGTCATATCAAAAGGGGAATATCTTATAAGTATTAGATCATATGACAGATTTTCCAGTGAGAAAGAACCTAACAATCTCCTTTTTTGTTTTGTTTTGTTTTTTTAATTCGGAGTCAAATTCAGTGCTCAGTTCTGGTAAACTTGGTGGGGAAGGGACTGGTAACATCTCTTTTCTCTGCCTCCTTCCCTGGTGAGAAATTAACTTGTATTAGCTTTGAATCTGTTTTATTTGCTTATCTGTGCCCATGTTATTTCCCGTTTCCCTACCACCTGTCCAACCCCAAATGAATGTAAGCTCCTTAAGGGAAGGGGTTTGTCTCAATTTTGTCTTTGTAACTACAGTCACATAACACAGTGACTAGCACCGTGCTTGTAGAATGAATGCTCTCTGTTTTGTATTTATTCTTTATTGCCCTAGTTTTTCATTATGTCTAATCCTACACATTCCCTTTGGAAGTAGGCCTGGTATAGCATAGTGGAAAAACCCTAACTGGGGAGTCAGAAGACCTGTGATCTAGTCCCAATTTTCTTATTAACTAGCAGTGTGACCTTGTGTCACTTGGCTTCCATGGACTTCAGTTATCTTGTCTGTAAAATAAGACATTTGCATGAAATAGTCTCTGAGGTCTCTCCTCTCTCCAAATTTCTGGGAATTTTAGGCTCTTCACAATCTGGCTCCAGTCTCTCTCTCCAGGTTCATTATAAATTATTCTCCCTCACACATAGTATTTCATCTGTTTACACTCCTTTACACTGAAATATCCTCCTGCTTCACCTTGACCCCTAGGTCTCTTGAGGCTCAAGTTTTACCCCATCCAAGGAGCCTTTCCTGCCGCACCTCACCCCCAACTCTGTATTTCTTTTGTATATATCCAGATTCTTTTATTTGAGAATGTGTTGTACCCCTTCCTCTTATTCCTTTCCCTTCTGATAGTTGTAAGTTCCTTCAGGGTAGGGCTGTTTTCTCTTTGTCTTTGTACACTCAGGGGCAGGCCCTATCTCACTCTCGTCTTGGTATCTGATGTCTAGCACTGTGCTTGGCACAAAGTTCAGCGCTGAATAAGTGCTTATGGCTTGATTGGGAAATTATAGGCTACTGTTACTGATAATAGCTAATATTTACATAGTGCTTTACTATGTGCAGACACTGTGCTAAACACTTAACAATTATTATCCCATTTGGTCCTCACAACAACCCCGGGAGGTAGGTGCTATTATTATCATCCCCATTTTACAGATGAGGAAAACAGGGCAAACAGGTTAGGTGGCTTGTCTAGAGTCATACAGCTAGGAAAGTCTGAGACAGGATTTGAACTCAGATCTTCCTGACTCTAGGCCTGCCACTCACTCCACCGTGCCATTTAGCTGCTCTTAATTAAAGTATGGATGGATGGATGAATATATAAAACAAGGGACTGAATGAGAAGGGTGCCCATTTTCAATGGCTTCCTGCTTTAAAAGGATAAGTCCTATAAAAGGGGTACATTGTTCTAATAAGTGAAGAGTTTTTAGACACAGCCTTGATTGATGACTTCAAGTTCAAGTTGGCAGGACATTAGAGAAAAGGGGTCTCCTCAGGTTGAAGGTTTGTCTTAGTCTCTGAATATGTTTGTAGGACTGACTGATAACCCCAAGCACACAACAGAGCTAGAAATTACTTTGCCACCTAGTTTGTAGGTGACTGCAATTTACAGTCACCTTTGATAAACTCCAGACAAAAACATATTGATTCCTAATTTATATCCCATGAAAATAAAAGTCTCAGCTGCTCATGGAAAGCCAAGCTATCAAATGCCATTAGAGACAGGAACCTGGCCTGAATTAATGAGAGCAAAATGCAAATATGGTTTAGAATGCATCTGTCTTTCCTCACTGCCTGGGGATAGTGCCTATCTCACTGTATACAGATCTGGATAAGCTGTTGGCTAAGAAGCATCCCTTAGTAGAGGCACTAGTATTAGATGGAATGGTTCCTAGGGAAATGAGGAAATTGACATTTTTGACATATGGAGATTGCTGTTCTAAGGGTACTTAAGTTATTTGTGTGTGTGTGTGTGTGTGTGTGTGTGTGTTATGGGCCTCTTTGAAAGTCCAATGAAGCCTTTGGACCACTTCTCAGAATAATGTTTTAAATGCATTCAATAAAATACATAGGATTAGAAAGGAAACCAGTTATATGTAAATACCTTTATCAAAACATACATAAACAAGCAAATAAGTTCATTGATCACAGGTTGTCTCTCTTGATGCAGAGAGACTTAAAAACAGAATTCTTTTGGAAAGAATATGGAGATGACAGGTTTGAATCCTTAAAACTGTGACTTTGGGCAAACTTTTCTGAGTCTCAGTTTCCTCATCTTTCAAATGGGGGCAACAGTAATTGCACTACCTACCTCATAAGGTTGTTGTAAAACAATAAACACATACAAATATATCTAAATTTAAATGTACAATAATTATTTTTTATCACTTTATAAGGTCATTTAATTCATTTCAGTAAACATTTATGTTAAAAAAAATACTGAAACCATGAGTATGAGCCTTATCTCACGGTGTTTATATTCTAATGGGGTGGGGTGGTGGTGGAGGATGTCACAGAAATAATGATGACATAAAGGAGAGATTTGAATAAAATGCCCATTATTTGAGGAGAGATCATGTCTTTATATCTCTCTAGAAATGGCAGGGAGCAGATGTAGGGAAGGTTTAATAGAGGAAGTAGTAGTTCAGGTGAGCTTTGGAAAAAGGAAGGGACCTTACCAGATGGAGAGGGAGTGAAGGAGTGTATTATAGGTGAGGGGGCAATTTGAAGAGAGGGAAGGAAGTGGGAAAAGGCTGAATGAGAACAGGAAGTCAAGATAAAGAGTAGTCTAGTATGGCAGAATTTTGAGTTTAATAAGAAGAGTATTAGATTGATTGGGCTGGTTGTGTCCTGGTTGTGGTGAGCCTTGAATACCAGGATCTGGAGTTTATATTTAATACATTAAGCAGAGGGGAAGTTCTAAAGAATTAAAAAAAGTAAAAAAAGTGTGATGTGATCAAAATGGTTCATTAGGATGGTTACTTGAGCAGTTGTGTGAAGGTAGGACTAAAGAAAGAAAAGAACGGGCCCAGGGGACTGTGGGAAGCTAAGATAAGTCCCTGCACTAGGGCGGTTATATATCAGTTATGATAACAGAACATCAGGAAATAGATGAAATGGCTAAATGTAGAAAGCCAAAATATTTGATTCTTGGGGGTCAGTTCCTATGTAGAAGTCCTTGATGATCACACCTTTGCCCGCTCCACCCCACCTTGAAGACTGCTCTTGAGAGCATCCTTTGTTATGTGAATGAGTTAATTGACTTTCCCAAAGACTTTTTGGTACCTAGATTTACAAAGCCTGATCTTATCTGAGCTGCTTCCAGGATGTGACAGACTATTATAATGATTAAGACTTTTCGAGGATATGACAAACTAAGCTATTGATAAAAGTATTTGAATCTTTGTCTGCTTGTTCTATAAAAACCTTGCTCAAAGAATCATTAAATGGAGTTCATGGTTCTTCCTTGAACTACCAACATGGTCTGGTCATTTCTTACTCACATCTCCAATCATGCTAAAGTGCTGGCCACTGAGCAGCCCACGACAGCTAAGGGAGAGAGAGAGGAGGAAGGAGAGTCAGGCAGAATCTTGGGGGAAGAAAGATGGTAATGGGTCAAGAGAGGAGACAAAGGAAGGGCAATCAGAGGTAGCAGAATCATTAGTGTCATAGAAGCCAAAGGAAATGAGCACATCCAGAAAGAGGGAGTAGTTAGTTGTGTGAAATGCTTCAGGAGAGGTGAATGAGGATGAAGACTTAGAAAAGGCTTTAAGTCATTCCTTATTTCTTCCCTTCAGAATCTTCAGTCCTTCAGAGTTCAACTTAACACTATCTCCTACTTGTAGGGCTGTTAGGTGGCACAGTAGAAAGAATGCCAAGCTTGGAGTCAGGAAAACCAATCTTCATGAGTTCAAATCTGGCCTTAGACACTCATTAGCTATGTGACCCTGGGTCTCACCCTGTATGACCCTGGGTTAAGTCACTTAACCCTGTTTGTCTCAATTTCCTCACGTATAAAATGAGCTAGAGAAGGAAATGGCAAGCCACTCCAGTGTCTTTGTCAAGAAAACCCCAAATGGGGTCATAAAGTGTTGGACGTGACTGAAATGACTGAACAACAACATCCCCTCCTTGAGGCTTTTCCCAATCCTCTCCACCCACAGCTGTTAATGTCTCTTCCCACCTTACAAATTATCCCATGTTGTGTGTGTGTGTGTGTGTGTGTGTGTGTGTATGTGTGTGTGTGTGTGTGTGTGTGTGTGTGTGTATGTGTGTGTGTACACATGCTATTTCTTTGGATGGAATGTAAACTCCTTGGGAGTGTCGATTGTTTCATTTTTATCTTTCTATTCCCAGTGACTCCCACATAGCAAATGCCTAATAAATGTTTGTCAGTTGATTGCTAAAAAGTTAATTAATGAGAGCTCTTTTAATAGAGCAATGGGGATAAAGAAGAGGTAGAGACAGCGAGTGTAGACTATTCTTTCTAGATGTTTGGCAGTGAAGAGAGAAAGGGCAATAGGTTGGATGGGTGGCAGGATCAAGGGAAAATTATTTTGCAATAAAAGATCTGCTCATACACACATATGTAGAGGGGAAAATAACAGAGGGGAAAAGGTGGTGGAGATAATGGTGGTGGTAGAGATGAATGGCTATGGAATGATGAACAAAGTCCTGTAAGAAATGAGAAGGGACAGAACTAAAGCTATATATGAAAAGATAAGCTTCAATAAGGTGAAAGCCTACTTTCACCTATCCTATGTGTTTGCATGGAAGGAGGAGAGGATGGGGATGGGTGAGGACAGAGTAACTGAGAAGAGTGGGAGGAAAGGAGTTGAGAAAGTACACATTTAACAATGTTTAAAATAGTAGAGTGATAACATCGTGGGGATTCTAGACCATGAAGGTAGAGAAAACTGTACTAACATGTTTGTCTTTGGGGTTTGGGGAGGGAGGTGGTTATCTTGGGGCATGGGCATCTTCATGCTCTGGTAGAAGGGGAATTGGACCACCAAGATTCAAAAAGTTGCTAGACCAACTCTGTCCCCAATTCATTGTGACGTTGGGCTGCTCACTCAGCCTGAGTCTTGCTTTACTTGCTGTATGTAAAGTGAGAGGCTAAACTGTTTCAGATTTGAAATCCAAATCTCTGATTAACTAAAGAGTAACCATCCTCCTCTCCAGCTCCCACTTCCTGTTTTCTTATCCTTCATTCACTTCAACTCTACTCCTCAAATGTTTCATCACAGATCTGCCTTCCCCTCTCACTGTATTCTGTGAAATTCCTCTTTCAGAATTAATACAAATGTGACTTTAGACCTTTTAGTGAGCCCTTTCAACTCAAAACTATCCTCTAGTCATAAACCCCATATTCCCTTGTCTTATTAAATTAACTCATGCCCTATGAAACCTCAACCTTGGATTACTCCCACTATCTGCCTCCTTTGTTTCTACTCAACATGTTACTAAATGGAGCTGGAGGAAACCACAGAACTGTATTGTCTTGGTCCACTAGAAATTTTTGTTAATGAATCTTAACTGGGCCATCGCTGCAGCAAGGCAATTTTTTTTTCATTCCTGCCAAATTGATTGCCTATCCCACTTGCCACAAAAACTGTTCCATTTTTTTTTCTTCTCAAGTCTCCCAACAAAATTCCTGTCCCAGGAAGTTGAGAAGTTGCTTCATACTTTAATGAGAAAATGTAAGGCCATTTATGAGTTGTACCTTTTCCATTCGGCCTGATCCCCCTCCCCATTATATCTATCTTTACTCAAATCTCTGATGAGTAGGTGGTCCTTGTTCTCACCAAAGTCAGTCTTTCTACATGTATCCTAGATCCTATTCTCTCATCTTTTCCTATAAATCATCCCTTCAATTATTTTCCTTTTTTATAATCTTTAATCTCTATTTACTAGTTCATTTTCTACTGCCTATAAACATGTCCATACCTACCCTTCTTCCCCTACTCCCCTCACTAGACCCTACCATCCCTGTAAGCTAATATCCTATATTTCTCCTCCTTCTTGCAGTCAAACTCTTTAAAAAACACTCTGTAATCATTGCTACTACCTCTCCTCTTTTAATTGCTTTTCTCAAGCTTAATTTTTCTTGCACTGTCTATGTCACCTGGCACTGCTGACCACCCTGTCTTCTTGGATATTCTCTCTCTGGATTTTCATGACATTGCTCTCTTCTAGTTCATCTCTTACCTGTCTGTCTCCTAATCACTGAACGGACATTGATCCTCAGTTAAACTAAGACTTCCTAAAGACCCTAGCTTTAAAAGGACAAGGTGTTCCACTGCATCTGGGGCCATCTCCAGTCCTCCTGATGTGTGTCTGGCCGCTGGATCCAGATGGCTCTGGAGGAGAAAGTGAGGTTGGTGACTTTGCACAGCCCTGCCTCACTTCAATCCAATTCACTTGCATGTGATAGCATCACCTCCATGATGTCATGGTCCTCTTTGAGAACGGACAAACAACCACCACCCTACCTGTCTGTCTGATAACTCTTTCTCATGATCACCCCTGATGATCACCCCTGTCACATATCCTAACTGGGGGTATATCCCAAGGTTCTGTCCTGGGTCCCATTCCCTCATCTTTTATTTTCCTCTGCATTCCCTCTAATTTAGTAAGCTGCTTAGGTCCTATGAGTTTGATGATCAGTCTAATGTGGGGTGACTCCTAGATTTCCATATTCAGGACTAGTTTCTATCCTCAATCAGAGCTACATCATAGTTACATCATAAACTACATGTTGGATATTTCTATGCATGTGTTGCATAGGCATGTCAAAATCACTTATCTTTTCAGTTTTTAAATCTTGTTATTTCTACCTCCACATTTTTTCATCTATTCCCTTCTCATCACTTGTCTGGTGACACTCCTCTTGGACTATTCTGATAGCTTCCTAATTGCTTTCCCTTCCTCAGACCTCCTCCCTCTCCATGACACAAAGTGGTTTATTTAAATTTTTTCTAAAGTTCAGGTCTGATTATGTCATCTTCCTACTAAATAAACACGAGTGCCTCCCAATAATCTTGAGAAACAAATGTCAAGTCCTTTGTTTAACATTTAAAACCCTTCATCATCTGACCTCATCCTACCTTTCTAGCCTTATTATATATTAATTCTCCCCCCCTTCTACTCCTCCCCTTTAAAGTTCAGTCAAATTGATCTTATTGTTTCTCAAATTCAATAATCTAGAGGCTGCCTTCATACCTCTGCCTGGTATAAACTTTGTCTTCATATATACTAATGCTTCTTCTTCCCTCCCTGTCCCCTGCCAAAGAGATACTATTTTATGCATACCTATTTGACTACATGTTGCCTCACTTGTTAGACTGTAAGCACCCTGCTGGCAGACTTTGATTTTTGTGTCTGTATCTCGGAGCCTAGCATGATGACTAGCATGCCATAGGTACTTAACACATGTTTGTCGCTAAGTTGAAATTCAAAGATTTGATAAAATCACAAGATGTAGTTGGTTGTTTTCTTTGCCCATACATAAGTCTGGTCAAGAAAATGAATATAAGGGGTACTTCAATGTAAGCGAGTAGCATGATAGCTCTGGGATCATAGGACCATAAGTGTTACAATTTTAGTACTAGGTATAAGAGGCCTTGGAGATTGTCTGATCCAATCACCTTATTTTGCTGATGAAGAAGCAAAAGCTCAGAAAGGGGGAAGTATCTTTCCCTAGTTTAGTGACTGTGGAGAGTTGAACTCATATCTTGGGTTCTCCTAGCTCTTTACTGCTCCCTCCCCCATTCTGCCTCTAGCAAACCATTCAGCATCTTCAGTGGAGATGGCTGCCAACTCTGCACTCCATCATAAATATTCTGGGAGCTGTGCCTAATAAGAAGATAAGGGATATGCATTAATACTGAAAAATTAATAAGCTGGAGGGAAAAAATCAGTGTCTTTCATGGAGGAAAGCTGTTAGAACGATATGGCAGAGGTTAGGAGTGGGGACTACAGCAATTTCCTGGCTTGAGGTGTATCTGCTTTTACAGTCTGAATACAGTCTTTACAAACTCCATTAAGCAGCAAACAAGATGGTTTCTAAGCTCCCAGAAGCCTCTTCTGCTCCAAGGAGTTTTTCTAGGTGAGCATAGATTTCTTGTCTTTGGTCAAGGGAAAGAGCTCTGACTCTTGACTTAGAGGACCTGGGTTCAAATTTTTCCTTTTATTTTTTGCTTTTTTTGGATGGGGAAAGGTAGGGAAATTGGGGTTAAGTGACTTGCCCAAGGTCACATGGCTAGTTTTTGTGTTAAATGTCTGAGGCCAGATTTAAACTCAGGTCCTCCTGACTCCGGGGCCAGTGCTCTATTCACTGTGCCATCTAGCCACCCCCAAATCCTTTCTTTTAGCTTATTGCCAGTGTGACCTTGGACAAGTTGTGGTCTCTGTTTGCTCATATCTGAAATGAGAAGGTTGACTTCTATGGGATCTGTGGTGAACTGTATAATCTTGTCCATGTTTGGTCAGAAGATAAGTTGTTAGATCCTTCACTTCCCATTCAGAGATGTTGCACTGGGGGGATGGGAGGAGGGGGAATGGGGGGGGCAAGGGCTCTCTCTTTGACTTGATAAAACATAAATAGGGTTGGGTTCAGTCAAGGAAAAAGACAGGACATGTGTAAGGCTCTTCAGGGTGAGACAGGTCTGAGCCAAGTTCTTGTCTGTGACCTTGAACTCGAGCATTTATCTCTGATTTATTCTGCTCACTTTCTTTCCAATCCAATCCAACAGGATTCTACTCAGCCCCGACTAAGATGTGTGCTAGCCACTATGTTAGAACCAAAGACACAAAGATGACCCTCAAAAAGTTTCCATTTTATTGGAGGGGATAAGTTTTGATCTGGCTTTGGTCATCTGACTCTACCCTTCCAGTATCCCAACTCACTTAGTAACTTCTTCCTAGTCCTTTTAAATTCCAACAGGGATGGGGAACCTGTGGCTTCAAGGCCACATGTGTGGCCTTCTAGGTCCTCAAGTGCGGCACTTTGACCAAATCCAAACTTCACAAAACAAATTCCCTTAATAAAAGAATTTGTTCTGTAAAATTTGGACTCAGGCAAAAGGTTGCAAACAAGGACCTAGAAGGCCACATGTAGCCTCAAGGCCAGAGGTTCCCCACCCCTGCCTTAGTATAAGTGCCTTAATTGGGCCAACAATCTGCTTTCATATTTACTTCCTTCTTCAAAACTTGGATGAGCTTGTAGAATCATATAGACTGAGCCAGAAGGGGCCTGAGAAGTCATTTGATCCCTTGCTTTACAGATAAGGGTCTGGAATCCCAAAGAGGTAAAGTGACTCACTCATGGACACATAGGTAGTGACAGTCCCAGGATTCAAGCTCATGACTTCTGACTTGATAACCACCGCTACTTCTCCTGTATCCCAGCAGCTTCCCTCCTCTTCCATTTGGGCCTTACTGGTGAGCCTTTTAAATTTTTGCCTTTTGGCTTCCCCAGACTTAGCAGAGTGTCTGGCACAGGTTAAATACTTAGGGAATGCTTGTTGGTTGACTGAATGACTGTCCCCTGCTTGTGTCTGCCAAATGTCCTGGATATGCAGGACCGTCTACCAGGAGCTTGTTTTGTATTTCTCTACAAACCTGAAAGCATTATATAAACATGAACACTTCTTATTCCAAATGGTCCTATATTTGGGGGGGTGGCTAGGTGGCACAGCAGAGTGCCAGACCTTAGAAGCAGAAAGAATCATCTTCCTGAATTCAAATCCAGCCTCAGATACTAACTGTGTGACTCTGGGCAAGTCACTTAACCCTGTTTGCCTCCATTTCCTCATCTGTAAAATGAGCTGGAGAAAGAAATGGTAAATCATTCCAGTATCTTTGCCAAGAAAACCTCAAATGGGGTCATGCACAGTCAGACACGAGTGGAGAAAAATGACCGAACAACAAAATGACAACCTGTATTTCACTCCTATTCCTTGCTGTTGATGACTATTGTTTCTGACTAAACTCTCTTTTTTCTCCAAACCCCCTCCCTAATTATATTTGTAGTTCTCTATCTCCTCTCCCTCTTATCTCAGATCAACTTGTTGATTTCAAAAAGCCAGTGGATTTCATAAAGTGCTAGGAAGCAAAGTCTTAGTGTTCTCTCACTGTTAAAAATGGATTTAGATGTTTGATAGAATGTGGAGGGACTTTCCAGTCCAAAGAACATGTTTCAATCACACTGTCAGTGTAGTTTGTTCTTTGAGCAACTGGAACAAATAGAGAAATAACCCAAGAATTCAGATTTAGTGACTTTTTTCAGTGTTATTACTTATTATTATTTCAGGGTTATTTAAAAAAAAAATCTTGACTTGTGATTTCATCAGTCTGGTGAACTCCCAGAGGGGAACTTCCTAGATTAATGCAGCCTGGCACCTCATCTGTGATTTATTGTCTTAAAGGGTTAGTTGGGAGACTGAAGTGATTTCTCAGGGTCACCCAGTCAATTATATGATAGAGGTGGGATTAAAACTCAAGTCTTTCTGACCCTGAGGCCAGGTCTCTCTCAAGTATTCAAAACTGCTTAAATTATTTATGTTTTTAGGAAATTACCACTTTCTTTCAAAGATGTGGTCTTAAATAGCATATTCTTCACTAAGATTTTAAATCTGCCATAAAGCATTTATTTTTTAAAGGGATAAGTGACTTGCCTAGGGTCACACATCTAATAGGGGTCTGAGACCACATTTGAACTCAAGTCCTCCTGATTCCAGGGCTGGTGCTCTAAATCAAGCATTTATTACATTAACCATTATTTGCTAGACATTGTGCCAGGCTCCAGTGAACCTATATGACCTTATAAAAATCTCTGCTTTCCCAGTGCTTACATTCTATTGAGGGGATACCAGGATGTTAAGAGATATGTAAATGCAATACACACACAAAATAAATACAGAGTGTTATGGGGTGGGGGAATTAAGACAGTTCTAGGAGCTAAGGGATTCAAGAAGAGCATCTTATAGGAAATAGCACTTGAGCTGAGCTTTGGAGGGAGATGAGGGTTCCAAGGAGCAGAGATCAGGAGGGAGAACATTCCAGGTCTAGGGAAAAACTTGTGCAAAGACACTGAGTTATGAGATTGAATGTCAAGTATAGGGAACGACAAGTAAAATTTGGGTAGGAAAAAAAAATACATACATATATATATATATATACACACATATATATATATACATACACATATACATACACACACACATATATATTATATATTTAGCATCACTGAAGAATTGCTCATAAGAAATGAGTCACTGTTTCCATTGTCACCATTATTGTCTCTTCTTGAGAGAGGACATTATTGTCCCGTCACATGATGGAGAATAGCATTCTGTAAAAGACAGGTAGGAGCCAGATTGCAAAAAGCTTTAAATGGCATCGGGTCTTTTGAGGGAAATGGGGAGCCATTGAAGCTGTATGAACAGGGGAATGACAGAACTTTGCTCTGGAAGATGGGGGCAGGGAAGGGGAACTATATGTAGGGAGACCAATTAGGAGGATAAATCAACAATTCAGGAAAAAGGTGATAAGGGCCTGAACTAGGGTAGTTGTTATGGGGATAGAGAGACAGGGATGCATATGAGAGATGCAGAAGATGTGGGATTGTCAAGAACTAGTACTCAGGAGAGAGGCAAGGACTGGATATGTAGATGTGGGAGTCATCCACATAGAATTGATAGTTAGTTGCATGGGAGCAAATGAGATTACCAGGAGAGAGTGTAAAGAGAAGTAGCAGAATAGAGTACTTAAGCATATCCATACACAGTGGATGGTTCATAGATGATGATCAAACAAGGGAGATTAGGAAGGGTCAGACACATATGGCAGAACAGGGAAGAGAGATGCTACAAAGCGATCAAGGAGAATGAAGTCTGATTTAGCAGATGGATTTAGCAATGCGATCAATAGTGACATTGGAAAGAGTAGTTCAAATAAACTTGTGGGGATAGAAGCCAGATTGCAGATTTATTACATCTTGGTGGCAAAATCAATTCTACTGAAATAGACTTCTAGTATTATACGGAAAGTCAATGGAGAATTCGGGTTCTATATGTAAATAACTACTTTATAGTCATTATTTTTAGGACCACAACCATCCCATAAAATGGGAGACAGTTGCAAATACACATATTTTAACCATAAGGGAGTCAGGCCAAAGGTAGGGCTGATACCTGTTCCCAACCTTGCAGGAATGCAACCAGGTGAAGTGGGAAATGGGGTGGGGCAGGAAACCACATGCTTTTGATATGTTGATTCTTCAGAGAGGAGTAGTGGGTTGAGAATTGGAGTCAGGAAGACCTAGGTTCCAGTTGACACACACTGACTGTAATTCTGGGCAGTGACTTAACATTTTGGCATCCCCAGGCTCTCTAAGACGATACATCTCGAAAGTTCTTCACCAGGACACTATGCCTATGAAAGCACGAGTGTTCTGAAAAAGAAGTTTCTTGTACAAAGTATTTAAAATGAATGGTTTATAGCAGAAATGAAAGTTGGTAAGAGTTTTAATTTGTTGGAATTTTTAGGGCTGCATTGTTTGGAAGAAGTGAAAATGGATATTCCTTAGCTTGGGAGGTTGGGAATTCAGGCTGTGACTGTGAGGTTTATATTTGTATTCCCGAGTACAACAGGTATGGCCCTTGATATGTGACAGCTGCTTCTCTCAACTCCTCACAATTACCTGCTTTCTCTCTCCCTTTCTTTCTCTCTCTCTCTTTCTCTCTCTGAAGGTTTTTTCCTACAACCTCCCCTGAGGAAACTACTACCCAAAGATGAATTCACAAGCCTTGTAAACAGTTGTCCCAATGTGAAATCTCCCAGGCCAGACTGGAATATGTTTTTGGGCAGATGTCTTTATTCATAGCATGTAAGGAGCAGACTAATGGCTACAATTCAGACTCACTAAAAAGCAGCTCTTGAGAAAATCAGCCACTTTTCCCAATGCAGTCATAACAGTCTCTCTTGCAAAGATGACCTTACTGTACCCTGGCCTTTCCTTAATTACTGTCAAACTTTATAGAAGTCTCATGTTTTTTAATCAGAGAAGAGATTAAGGTAATCTCTTTAATTTTTTTCTCTTACATCATCTCTTTCTCCCTCTAATCTTTCTCTTCTTCCTTTCCCCTTTCTGTTCTCCATCATTACAGCCATTTCCTTTCCCTCTAGGTTCCTTTCCCCCTCTCCTTTTCCTTTTCTCACCTTTTTTTCCTTTCCTAGTTTTACTCTCCCTCTTCTTTCCTTTCTTTCCTCACCCCCTCTTTTCTTTCTTCCATTTCCTATCCCCTTACTTATCCCTTTTTATTTCACCTTCCTCTCCATTCACTTTCTTCTCCTCTCCCTCTATGCCTCTTCCTTTCTCCTTCCATTAGCACTCTTCTTTTCCATCTTTCTTTCTCCCTCCCTCCACTCTTTATTCTCACTCCCCCTTCCAAATGCAACAATACATGATAGGACTTAAAAAAAGACTATAGCATTATATCAATATATAGTATTCTGGGTATTTCTCTCTTCTTAACTTGGTTTCACATTGGTAGCTCCTAAATATCTCTGTATAACAGAAGACTGTCCTAGGCATAAATTAGAACAAAAGTAAACCCAAACCCAATCTGTATCACAAAAGAGGTGGCTTTCTTCCTAATGAAGTAAATAATGAAAAAGGAGGTTCAGTCCTTATACACTTTAGACTATAGGCTTCTAGAGGGCAGATGCTGTTCTGCAAGCGTGATTTGTGCTTTGAGGCTCAAATTCAGAATTAAACATATAGTCACTTTCTTATCTCCATTTGCAAAAAGCTCCAATTGTACATTTATTATTGTGATTTGTGACAATCAAGTAGACTCTAGTGGAAAGAGTGCTAGATTTGCAGTTAGGAAAGACATGAGTTTGAATCCTGTCTCTGACACTTATTTTTTGAATAACTGTAGACAGCTCAAGTGACTTCCATTGCTATCAAGTGGTATCCATTTTTCTGAAGTTGGGATAATAGTACCTAGTAGTACCTGTCTCCTAGGGTTAGTGGGAGAATCAGATGAGACAACATGTAAATCAGAGCCTTGTAAAACCTTAAGGCATTATATCAATGTCAGCTGTTCTTGCTGTCATTTTCACAAGACACAGAAAATTGAGCATCTTTACTTCATCTGAAGGAAATGAGTTCATGACTCAGAGACAGTAGCTGTTTGCTTCTTCCACCCTCCTCATGCTCAGTGCTCTGTGCCCAGAAAACATTTAATGTTTATTGAAATGAATTAGTTTATATGTACAGCCTGAAGTTTATACAGGTCAAACTTCAAGGCTGTCATTCTAGCTTAGTACGAACACCAAACTGACGTCAGGCTTCTATTTCTAGCATTGGCTTTACTATTGACTTGCTGTGGGACCATTGGAAGATTGCTTCACTTTTCTGTGCTTCAGTTCCTTTAGATGTCAAATTCAATGTCAAAGAAACAGTTTGAGCATTCCTGCAATTTCCAGTATGTTGTCACCACAAAGAGAGCTGCTATAAACATTTTAGAAGATATAGGCTCTTTTCCTTTTTCCATAATCATCTTTGGAAATAAACCCAGTAGTGGTACTGCTGGGTCAAAGGGTATAGACAGTTTAATAACTCTTTGGGCATAATTCCAGATTGCTCTCCAAAATAGTTGGATCACCTCACAATTCTACTAATAATAAAATAGTGTCCCAATTTTTCCATATCCCCCCCAACATTTTTTTCTTTTCCCTTCGATCATTTTAGACGATCTAGTAGGTATAAATGATATCTCAAGCCTGTTTTAATTTGCATTTCTCTAATCAGTAATGATTTAGAACATTTTTTCACATGACTATAGATTGTTTTGATTTCTTCATTGGAAAACTGCCTGTTCAAATCCTTTGACCATTTATCGAATGGGGAATGACTCATATTTTTATAGATCTGACAAAGTTCTTTATATATTTGAGATATGAGACCTTTATCTAACAAACTATTTATAAAATCCCCCCTCCTAATTTTCTGCTTTCCTTCTCATCTTGGCTACATTTGTTTTATTTGTACAAGCCCTTTTTAATTTAATGTAATTGAAATTATCCATTTTACACCTAACATTACTGCTCTCTGTCTCTTGCTTATTCACAAATTGTTCACCTGTCCATAAGTCTAATGAGTAATATGTTCCATGTTCCAATTTACTTGTAAAGTCTCTCTTTATATTCAGGTCATTTATCTGTTTTGACTATCTTTGTAAATGCTGTAAAACATTGGTTTATGCCCAGTTTCTGCCATATTGCTTTCCAGTTTTCCAATAATTTTTTTTTTTACCAAATAATGAGTTCTTATTCAAAAATCTTGTCTTCACACTTGTAAGATGCAGGGTTACCATATTTATTTGCTGCTGTATATTGTATATCTATTATGTCCCATTAATCTGCCTTTCCATTTCTTAGCCAATACCAGATAATTTTGATAATTACTGCTTTATAATATACATAAGTGAGGATGATTATAGCAGAAACCTGTGTCAAAACTGAAAATTTTCTTTTCTTTAAATTACATTTTATTTTCAAGAATTTAATTTTTTTCCCACTTTACCCCTCTACCCTCACCTCCACTGAGAAAGCAGGAAAAATAAAACTCCTCTTCCAAACACAGCAAAACAATTCCCATGTTGGTCATATCAAAAAATTATATCTTAATGTGTATTGAGTCCATCAGTTTTCTATCAGGGGGTGTGTAGCATGCTTTGTCATGAATCCTCTAGAATTGGGGTTGGTCATTTTGTTGATCAGAGTTTCCCAGTGGCTTATCTTTATAATATTGTTGCTATTGTATAAACTTACTTCTCCCGGTTCTGCTTACTTCATTCTGCATCAGTTCATCAGGTCTCTTTCTCAGATCATCCCCTTCATCATATCTTATAGAACAACATCTTATTCCATCACATCCATATGCCATAACTTGTTCAGCAATTTCCCAATTGATGGGCATCCTCTCAATTTTTAGTTCTTTGCCATCACAAAAAGAACTGTTATAAATATTTTTTTGTCCATATGCATTCTTTTCTCTTTCTTCTATTTCTTTGGAGAGAGACCTAGTAACGGTATTACTGGGTTAAAGTCTAATAGTTTTTTTTTTAGCATGTTCCAATTTTTTTTTCCAGAATGACTAGACAAAAAATAGAGAAATTTCTAAATATCAGATTGGTGGGAAAAGGGGTATTGTTATTTGGAAGGACTTTTGGGTAAAAGGAGTGGAGATCATGATGGGGGAAAAAGTTTAATGATGCAGTATAGAATGAAAAGAAGTAAGGGAATCTAGGGAAGAATGGAGTCAACAGGAGGAAGGGGGAAAAGTAAACCTTGGGAAGGAAAAACCTAGAAGCTATTTGAAAAGGGAAAACACATTATGGGAGACAGAAAATGGGCATAGTTATGGCACTGATCTCCTCCCTAGTCAAGTAAGAAATCAAAGACGACACCAAGATAAAAAGAAACAAGCATTTAGGGGGCGGAGCCAAGATGGCGGCGTAGAAGCAGCAACATATCGCAGCTCTCACATAGCCACCCCAAAATACCCATAAAATAGGACTCTAAACCAATCCTGGAACTCCAAAACGCACACAAAGATACTTCCCACTAAAGTCAGCTCGGCTACGAGGAACCATATCAGCACTGCGAACCGAAACCAGCCTGGCCTGAAG
>CM053581.1:302038732-302058843 GCA_028627135.1 Pseudochirops cupreus | reverse complement strand
GCACGAGTAAGATCTATATCCTTTCAATTCAATAAAAATTTATTAAGTGCCAGGCACTGTGTTAAATATACAAAAAGAAGCAAAAGATGATCCCTGCCCTCCAGGAGCTTATGATCTGATGGGGTAGACAACTTGCAAACAACACTCAGAGCAAGGTATGTACAGGATAAATTTTTAAAAATAACTAACAGAGGGAAGGCACTGGAATTAAGAGGGGCTGTGGAAGGCTTCCTGTTTTATCTGGGACTTAAGGGAGGCCAAAGAGGTCAGTGGTCAGAACGGGGCCTGCAGCCGAGAGATGCGGTGTCTCTTGCTCATGAACAGCCGGGACGATGGCGGCGCTAGCTTGAAGAGCGCATGTCGGGAAGTGAGGTATAAGAAGACTGGAAAGCCCGGAGGAGGCTGTTAGTAAGTGCTCCGAATGCCAGATAGAGCATTTTGGATTTGCTCCGAGAGGAAATAGGAAGTCACTGGAGTTCAATCAGCGGGGACGGATGGTGGCGGCACGATCAGACTTGTGTTTTAGAAACTACTTTAGTGACTGAAGGGAGAGTGGATCGGAGGGGGGAGAGGCTTGAGGCAGGGAGACGCCCCGGCAGACTGCTGCGCTGATTGAGACACGCAGTGGTGGAGGTGTCAGAGGAGAGGAGGGGATTTATTTGGGAGATGTTGTGAAGGTGAAATCGACAGGCCTTGGCGGCAGCTTAGAAGCAGGAGGTGAGGTAGGACGAATCTAGGATGACTCCTAGGTTGCAAGCCTGAGAGAAACGGAGGATGGTGTACTCTACAATAAGAGGGAAGGTGTGAGTGAGGAGGATTTAGGGGGGGAAATAATGAGTTCAGTTTTGTTCATATTGAGTTAAAGACGTCTGTTGGACATCCAGTTTGAGATGTTTGGAAGGCAATTGGAGATTGACACTGGAGGTCAGCAGAATGTTTGGGACAGGAAAGGTAATAAAGATGGCAGTTAAATCCATAAGAACTGATGAGATCACCAAGTGAAGGAGAAGAGAAGAGGACCCAGGATAGGACCCTGAAGGACACCTATGGTTAGAGGGCATGATCTGAAGGAGAATCTATCAAAGGAGACAGAAGGAGTGGTCAGAGAAGTAGGAGGAAAACCAGGTGAGAGTGGTATCCTAAAAATCTAGAGAGAAGAGAATACTTAGTTATTTACATGTTGTAAATGTCTATCTATCTATCCATCTATCTAGTGAGAGTGGATGGCTCCAACCCCAAAAAACAAAACTATAAGTTAATGCTGATGGAATTACAAAATAACACCATTAATGATATACCTAAGATACAAGAAATTTGGTATTTCCAAGACCATATACAGGGTTAGCAGACACCTGATGAAATCCATCCCTTCTTCCATTTCTCTCCTTTCTGGTAGTTGAAAAAGAATAGAGCCTGAGTTAGAGTAGGTGGTCAGTAGAGCCTTAATGATGCCCTTCTTGTATGGTTCAGGGAAAACCTTCTACTTATTGGGGGAAATATCATTTACACAGAAAAATATGTGATAGTAAAGGTGAGAGGGGAAAAAAAGCACACTTCTGTAGTTTGGGGGTACAATCATAGCCAGAAATCAAAGTATCACATGGACATTTCTAGATGATTTAATGACTTGGTACCAGGTCTTTTATAACCCTGATATTTAGAGCGCAGTGCTGCTTTGGCTAGAGTATAGGACTCAATACAGTCAGGACCATTGATTACATTTCCTTTTTACATTGGAAATAAATTCAATAAACATTTATAATTAATGTGAAAAAGTTAATCTCTTATCACACTAATGCTAAGACTTCAGAGAGCACCTAATCCAACCTGAATGAAAACCTTTTCTGTGACAATCCCTGAAAAATGATCACGCAATTTCTATGTGAAAACATCTGCTTATTGGGAACTCAGCAATTTTCTGGCAGTCATTCTACTTTAGAACAGCTTTAATTGTTAGGACATTTACACAACAGCCAGCTGACATCTGCTTTTCTACAGCTTATTTTCATTATGCCTACTTCTGTCCTCTGGGGCCAAGCAAAACTAGTCAAATTCCCCTTTCAGATTAAAGCCTTTTTATACTTAAGGGCAAATACCATGCCTTTCCTTCAAGTCTTCTCTTTTCCAGGCTCAACATTTCCTGCTCTTTCAACTGATTCTAAATGGCATGGTTTCTAGTTCTACTATCCTGATCATTCTCCCCTGGGAGTTTTCCAGTATCCTCCCTGAAATGCAATGTCTTGGTATGAACACAATACAGAGGTTTTTGTTTGTCCTTCACTCTTGCAGAGGACCATGATATCAGGGAGGTGATGCCATGGCATGCAAGTGAAGATCTTCCCCTCCCAGGTCGATTTTTTTTTGGCTACGTAAAGAAATCATTCTTTACTTCAAGTTTGTAAGACTGTTCATTAGCTGAGTCAAGCCTGGTCCTGATGCTTTCCAAGCCTTAATCACTGAATGAGTGAGAGTCAAATGAAAGCTCTTAAAGACCTTGTCTGGAATAGACTAAGGCCCTTCGTCTTGGGCCATCTCCAGTTGTCTTGATCTATATCTGATATACATCTATACAGGACCCAGATGGCTCTGAAGGAGAAAAGTGAGGCTGGTGACTTTGCACAGCCCTCCGTCACTTAAATTCAATTCACTTGCCTAATCATGACATCACCTCCCTGATGTCATGGTTCTCTCTGAGAATGAAGGACAAACCATCAGCCTCTGTGAATAGAAAAGGAAATACCCACTGGGGACCAAACTGGAACTGTTCAGTTTCTTTCTCTCTTCTTCCTTTCATCCTTCTGTCCTTCCTTCCTTTTCCCTCTGTCCACATAGGGTATCACATCCTTACCTGTGGGTACTCTGCCCAAAGGGAATGTAAATTTTAATTTCTAAAACTTTTTTTCTTTCTTCAAGACCAGCCTTAACCCCAAAACATACACAATAAGCTTTTCTATGGCTTTGATGATACCAGTTTCTTCTTATTCTCTTCATACCCTAGGCATGGCTGTTCCTCTAGGGCAGAGTTTTTTTTTTTTTGTCATGGACTCTCCTTTGGCAGTCTGGTGAAACCTATGGACTCCTAAGAATGTCTTTAAATGCATAAAATAAAATGTGTGTGATTATAAGTGAAGGTTATCAAATATAAAACAGACAAAAACAAAGAGCAAATTCAAGGAACCCAGATTAAGAACCCCTTGTTCTAGGCTGTGTTCTCAGAGTTCTTTTCATCTCTCTTTGTTCCTCTTGGGTGATCTTGTCTGCCTCAATTATCATTCTTATGCAATTAGCCACCAATATTATACATGAACAGTCATGATCTTTCCTTTCAGTGAGACAGAGGAGAAGGGGGGAAAATAAGAGAAGGTAGGAAGAAAAGAAAGAATAGTAAAGGAAGAGAGGGAAGAGAGAAAAAGAGGAACCCCTGGAGTCCTGAAATTAAAATCGTATTTACTCTAAATATATTTTGTATATGAAGCAGTATGGCACAGTGAGTGGTGTCTGAGTCAGAAAGACTTGGGTTAAAGTCCCACCTTTGACACACTGTTTGTGTGACCTTGGGCAAGTCATTAAACTTTTTTAGTGCTCCAAGAAATTCACTAAGATTTAATGGGGAAAAAAATGGTGCTGATTAACATTGGTAGAGAAAGTTCAAAGCATATACAAATTAAAGGTAATTTCAAGAAAGGGTCAAATTGTGAAGACAGAATCAATAGGACCTGACAAACAATTGGACAGAGTTGGGTGGAAGATAAGGAAAAGGGCATGTTGTTGTTTAGTCATTGACAGTTATGTACAACTCCTCCATACCCCATTTGGGGTTTTCTTGGCAAAGATATTGGAATGATTTGCCATTTCTTCTCCAGCTCATTTTAGGAAAAGGACATCATTAAGGTTAACTATGCAATGACCAATCTTTGCTATAGCTATCCTTCACACAGCAATTAAAATAATCTTCCTCACACAAAGTTTAGACCATTTCACTCCTTTATTCAAAATTCTTCAATGGCTCCCCATTGACCAGAAGATATAAAGCTGTTAACCTGTCATTTAAGGCTCTCTACAACGCGGTTCTAACTTATGTTTCCAAAATGATGTCATACTAACCTTTTTCACACACTCTTCATTCCATGCACACTTCATTACTCGCCGTTTCCTGATACCACTCTACTCTTTATGTCTACTCCATTTACAAAGACTAATCTGCCAACCTGGGAAGCAGTTCCTTCACACCACTGCCTCTGGAAAGCTTTTTCTACCTTTAAGGCTCAGGTTTTTAAAGATAGCCTTCCCCAACCTGAAAATGACATCTCTCTCCACAAATTTTCTCAGAACAGTTTGTTTCCATCACTCTTTGCCCCTATCACGTTCTAGTTTATGCCATACTTAGATTTGTGGTCATCACACCCTTATGTCAGATTGTAAGTTTCTTGAAGGCAGGGAATATATTTTAAAAAATCATATTCTCAAAATTGAGCACAATATGTTGAATTAAATTCTACATACGCATACCTTTGGGGCCAAGTGGAATAAATTTAATCCCTCTTCCATATAACAGCCCTACAAATATAAAGACATCTATTATGTCCTATTTAAGTTTTCATTTCTCCAGGTGATAAATGCTTATTCAAAAATAGCATTGTCCCACCCTGAAGACCACTTCCTCCCCCCAACCCCCCGCAGTGGATCATTTCCAAGTGTACACGACTGTTCATTAGCTGAGTCAAGCCTGGTCCTGATGCTTTCTGGCTGCCTCTTCACCAGCCCTCTGAGCACTCCTGTTCAGGCTACTAAGTGGGAATGCATCAAGGAGATGCATCAAGGAGACAGGCTTGCAGCCTATGCTCCCCAGCTTTATTTATTTACCTTCTCCTCAGCAGGAAGTATATAGTCTTCTGAAAGGCTTCTCAGTCAACTGAGAAGCCAGTGTACAAATCCATTCTTTAGACAGGTCACTTTAAATCAAGCTCTAGTACAGTAGCACTTTAAATAAATCTTCTTCTAGCCAATTGTAGGAAGGGATTCCTCCTATGAAAGCACAGTTTCATTTCTGCTGAGAGACAGGCATGTAGTTGAGTATCAATCATTAAGCACCTACTATGTGCCAAACACTGTTAAGAGGTGAGAATATAAAAAGAAAAAGAAGTTTCTTCCCTTAAGAAGCTTACACTCCAATGAGGGAAGATGACATTTGTATAAATTGTAAACATAAATAAGTAAAAAGTCACTTTTTTTCGGAAAGGATACCAAAGATAAGGGAGGGAATGGGATCAGGAAAAGATATATAGAAGATGTTACTTGAGAAGTGTTTCTCTGAAGGAAATTCAGAATTCTAGGAATCAGAGATGAGAAGGTACATTCCAGGCATGGGAGAGAGCCTGTGCAAAGGCATGGAGATGTCATATGAGGATCAGTAAGAAAGTTGCTTTGGCCAGATTGTATATGTGGAATGACAAATAATAAAGGCTGGGAAAGAGATAGTAGGATCCAGGTTGTGAAAAGTTTGTCTGTACTGTACCACTCCCCTGCTTGAAAACTTATGCTAGCTTCCTTTATTTCTATGACATTAAGTGTTCTCAGTCCTTTAAGACTCTTCATGGTCTGACTCCAGCCTTCCTCTTTCAAGTTGATCTCTAACATTCAACCTCCACTCCTGGCAAACAGCTATCCTTACAATGCCTGTGTTACACATTATACTCATCCTCAATTTTGTGTCTTTATCCAGCTCCCTGATTACTCCTTTTCTCTGCCTCCCCAGATCCTTCCCATTCTTTAAGACCAACATGTTGTGATCTTGGGCAAGTGACTTCCCTTCTTTATTCCCCTTCTGTAAGAAACAGAAGATATTGGATAAAGCAAAATGACATGTACCAAGCATCATTAAAAATCACATTGACTCAGGAAAAAGTCGTTATTGGTACAGGAGTATGCACAGCCAAACATTTCTTAGAAGAAGGTATGCATGATATATAGATACAAGTGCCTGCTTTGTGTTTGCTTTCACATTTTAATCACTGAGTATCAAAGTTGTATTGACTTGCTCTGGAGAATTTTGTCCAGGCCATCAGATTTTTTTTCTCTACCTCTTCATCTTCTATAACAAATGCTGGCACATAAGGTGTAATCATATTCAAAATTGTTTTTTCTGTATGTGTGTCATTTATCATAAGCCTTGCAAATTGAGATGACCAAAGATCCTACAGAATGATTTTTTAAAAAAATTACTTTTGGGTCACGATGAAACCAACTCTACCAACTCATCTGTTTTAGTTCTTGAAAGAGAACTTGTGAGCCATTTTTCTATTAAGCTGCATTATCCTTTGTCTTCTAATTTAATTTATTATAAGAATATCAGTATTAAAACAGTTCATTTTTATAGCACAAATTAATTGACAAAGAGCTCACAGTATAATTATAGTCAAGTTAATTTTTATAGATGGTCTAGAAACTATGTGATTAGTGAACTTTACTCTTGTTATGGACACTATTCTGCCATTACTGTGGAAAAATAAAAGGTCACTTAACTGAGAGCCATCTAAAAATTTCCTTAGATTAATGAGTTACCATGGTAAAATAATTTGTCATTTAATCACAAGTTTATTGGGGATAACTCCCTTTATACTGGATTAAGTTGGTTGGAGCTTTTCTAGCATGGTAGAAACTGTCAGAGCTTATCCTCAAGGCTTTACGTTCAAGGAATTTCTCTGCATGACAAAAAATAGAGTAGTGCTTTGTGGAGACTGTGGGTCTTATCAGCTCTAAAAATCCTAGGATATTTCCATGGAGCCTTCTTTGACTGCTTTGCTGGATATTTATTTTACCCTTCTCTGATAACCCCATGTAATTTATATCCTACACCATACATTTTTACCCTCCAACAGAGTGTAAGCTTCCTGAGGGCAAGGAGAGTTTCATTTTTGTCTTTTATCCCCAGAATTTAGCATTATACCTAAAACATAGTGGGTACTTAATAAATGCTTAATGATTTATTGAAATTAATAAACTTACTAAACATCTATGTTCATCTACTAGGTACTGGAGGAGATACAGAATTTAAATAGTCATTTCCTCGTGGACCTTTACAGACTAGTATGTGTATCAGACATACACACTTATACCAACAAAATACAATAATATGTTTTATAAATATACACATATATGTATATGCACACATGTGTATATACACATACATGTATATACACACATATGTATATGCACACATATGTATATACACATGCGAAAAGTACAGGGGAAAAAAAACCCAACCACTATGCTATGTGAGGTCCAGTGAGGAAAATACTTTTTATCAATAGAATGGATCAAGAAAAATGTGGCACTTGAGCTGGGTTTAAAAAAAAATGGATAGGAATTTTACAGGTGAATATTGGGAGGAAAACCATAGAGAATAGCTAGAGCAAAGACTAGACGTGGAAAAAGTGATTGATTTCATGCTATGTTGCGCTGTTCCCTAGTTGGTTTCTATGTTATTGCCTTGACTCCTCAAATACTATACAAGCTAAGGGCAGGAACCAAATAACCATGTCTGACTTTCTCTAATATTCCTTAAGAGTGCCTACTTAGCACATAGTAAGCTCTCAATGAATGAATCCAAGAGTTGTACCTTTCATAACGTTGAGCATGTAGTAGATGTTGTTTGCCCTTCGTTTTTGAAAGGGATCAATGGCATCACGAGTAATGTCTTGACTTGCACATAAATTAGATTTAAGTGAGGCATAGATGTACAAAGTAATCAGCCTCACTCTCTTCTACAGTCCCTGAAGGCCAGCAGTAGAGCAGACAACCAGCAATGGCCTAGGATGCAGTGGATGACCTTGGCGTTTTTAATGTCTGATCAAACTCTAAGCTTCAATGTCAGTTGGAACAAATTGTTCTCATTTGCCCATTCCTTTAAGGGCAGTCTTCACATGCTTGGGGGAGGGGGTAACCATCTTCTTAACTCCCAACAGATGGTTATCCTTAACCTGGTTTAGCCTGTCTTCTAAGACAGTTTTACCCAGGTTTGGCCACTGAGCATGGTACAAATTCTTGGAGCCACAGGTGAGAGAGGTGAATGAGCAACCCTGAAAAGGGCAAACTCTCACACCAGAGGTGCTAGTCCTCTTTGAACACCTCATATGCCTCATGTGGTAGATGCTTAATAAATAAATTGTAAATGAGCTGATGAATTATGGGTAGATCAATTTCAAAAGTGAATTGTGTCAAAGAGAGATCTTTAATTTAGGAGAGGGTAAGAAGAGCAGGAAACCATCTTTATTGACAAAAAGTAGAATCTTAGATAATCCCTCCCCAGAAATGACTGAGGTATCTGAGAACGAGATGGAAGAATATATTAGACCAATACTTGGGAAAAGAATCTCTCTAGTTCCTTTAGCAGAGTCTTGCCAGACATGAGGAAATCAATACCTTCCATTTTGAGAGCATAAATATATTAGACAAAGCCTGTTATGGTATACATTTTTCTTCTACTCCAGTTGACTTCTTTGGAAATTAAGCATGTGTCCCAATAGAAGTGGAATACTGATAGCTTTGGGAGAGGATGATATATGTAACTGCTTATAGCATTTTGTTTCTAGCTTGGATACTTCAAAATTTAAATAACCAATGTTCAAATCAACAATTGGATATCACTTCAGCTTTTTCTTTTTGTTTACAAAATGGCTAAATGATGAAAATTTATTATTCTCTAATTGGGAGAGAACAGTATATGCTAGACAGAGAATTGAAGAAGAATCCCAAATGCAAAGGGTCAAAAGCACTGATAGATTGTTCTCTCTAAAGTTCTCAGCAACTTGACTTGTGAACTCCTGTTTGTGGGCAGTGTGCTCTAGTAGAAAGAGCCCTGAATTAGTTGTCCAAAGACCTGAATCCTAATCCTGACTTTAGAAAAATCCCAACTTTAATATCTATAAAATGAAGGGGATAGAGTTTTTAAAAGTTTTTTCATTCTTATAGAGTTACAGACTCACCAAGTTGGAAGGTACCTCAATAATTATCTAGTGCAACCCATACCTGAACAATGATCATCACCTCAACAACACTGACAAGATGTTTCAAACTGATGAACTCTAGTGATGAAGATTCTCCTGCCTCTTGAGGTAACCTAATTCAGTTCTGGATTTCTCTAATTTTAAAGATTTTTCTTACATCTAACATAAATTTTGGCAACTTTCACCCACTGCTCTTAGCTCTTCCCCTAGGGTCCAACAGAATGAATCCATTCCTAGTTGAGCCATTTCAAATGTGTCTGACCCTCTGTGACCCAGTTGGGGTTTTCTTGGCAAAGATGTTGAAGTGGCTTGCAATTTTCTTCTCCATTTTCACAGCTAAGGAACTGAGCCAAACAGGGTTAAATGACTTGCCCAGGGTTATAAGAAAAATAGCTAATAAACAGCTAATAAGACTGACTCCAGTGTCAGCATTCTATCTACTATGTAGTACTTATTACATAGCTGCCCTCTTGTTCAATATAGTAGACTTTTAAATACTTTTAAGGCTGTTCTCATATTTGCTCTTAAAGTTTCTCTTCTCATTGCTAAACATGCCCAGTTCCATAAACTCATCTTTATATGTCATGGTCTCAAGGTCTTTCATTACCCTGGTTGCCTCTGAATCTTCTTCAGCTCATTAATGCCTATATTAAAATGGATAGTCAGTGCCCAGAACCCAACATATATTTTCAGAGATGAATGAACAGAGTATAATGGGTCAATGGTCTCTTTAATCCCATATATCATGCCTTTTTCAATGTAGGTCAACATTGTTTTTAACTTTTTTAATCAGTATATCACCATATTGAACTTGGAGTCCCCTAAAATTTTCACACTTTTCCCAAATGAATTGCTATTTAGTCATATTTCCCCTTTTTGTATTTCTGAAGTTGATTCTTTGAACCAGAGTAACACTTTACATTTATACCCATTATATTTCATCTTATTATCTTCAGCCCAACATTCAAGCCTGTTGAAATCTTTTCAGTTCTGTTATCTAGTGTGTTGGCTATCTTTCCTAACATGTATCATCTTCGAATTTGATAAGCACATTCTATCTTTATCTAAGTCACTGACAAAAATGCTAAATAGTACAGGGTTCATCATAGAACCTTAGGACACTCCACTTGAGATCTCTATTGAAACACATTCTATAATCTTGCTACCCTGACCAAGCTCCTTTGCCTCTAGAAGAGACTGTACATACAACTTGGTCTTCCCCTCTTGTCACAGCTTTTGAAACTCTTCAGGAACTCTCAGTCTATGAGCAAACATTTATTAAGCACCTACTTTGGGATAGGCACTTGGAATATAAAGACAAAAATGAAGTAGCTCCCTACCCTTAGGGGACTAACATTTTTTATGGTGATGTGTAGACTAAAATAAATGGAAAATATTTAGATGAAAAACTTTGTGGTAGTGAAGCTTCAATGCTGGGATAAGTTACTGAGAGAAGACTGAGGTTCTCTTTTCCTTGACGTTTTTCAAAATCTGTCAAGTGGGCTCCTACCTAGAGGGAGAAAGCATGAGTAAATGGCCACTTAAGGCCACTTCAATGTCTAGGATTTGGTTTTAGGCCCTCAAGAATCTACAGAGGTTTTATTTTTTCCTAAGTGTGACCAAGTGATGAAGAGTAAGAGTATAACTGAAAGGAAGGCCATCAGAGGGTACTCAGAGCTTCCCTGCAATTTACCCCATGTTTCTCAGGAAGGTAGGTGACTCAGTGCTGGACCGGAAGTCAGGAAGACTCAAGTTTAAATTCAGCCTCAGACACTTACTAGCTGTGTGACTCTGGGCAAGTCACTTATTTGCCTCAACTTCCTCACGGTAAAACTGAGATAATAATAGCACCTATTTCACTACCCCCTAGGAGCGAATGAAATGAGATGATATGAGATATTTGCAAAATGCTTTCTAACCTCTTAAATATAAATGGTAGCTGTTATTGTTGGTTTGTATGTTTACATGTTGTCTCCCCCGTTACACCGTGTGTTCTTTGAGAACAAAGCCTATTCTTGCTTTTCTTTGAATCCCCTGTGCCTGGCATGGTCCCTGGCATGTGGTAGGCAATTAATAAATGCTTGTTGTCGACTTGATTCAGATAGCATCACGTGCCAGCAGAATCATGAATTCAAACAATTATAGAATTTGAAAGAGAACTCAGTGGCCCTCTAGTCTAATCCACACCCCAAAAGTCATCTCCACTTTGACTGATGAGTCTTTCCTCACATACGGCCTGAATCTGAGCTTTTCCAGTTCTACTGTGTTTCCTCCAGTTCTGTACTCTAGGGTCAAAAGAAGACTGTCACTAGAGACTCTAGGGCTGAAATATAGCCTTTGACACTAACTACTTATGTGATGATAGGTGCTTCAGTTAACCTCCTTGGGCCTGAATTTCCTCAGCTATAAAATTTAATAGTTGGAAGGGATCTCTCTGACATCCCTTCCAGCTCTGGATCTTTGATCCTATTCTGTAAACTAACCCTTCCTTCAAATACTTGAAGGCAATTAGCATGTGTCTCACCAAGTCTTCTCTAATGCTGTAAGCATGTCCAGTTTATGGGACAATAAATTTAGAACTAGAAGGGTCTTCGTAGGTCACGAGAGGATGATGTTTATTATCCCATTGATCTCTGGGGCACTCCACGAGGGACTTTTCAAGTTTATGTTTATTCACCAATGGGTATTCCTTGAGTTTGTCTATTTGACTAGCATAGAACCTGTTTAATTTAACTGTAATATAGTCTGTGTTTTTTTCTCACAGAATTCTGTCCTTTGCACAGGTGTCTTACATCTAGCATATCTGTCCCTATAGGCTGGCACTCCACTTACAAGTTTAAGAAGGTTAAAGCTAAATTGATGGCTAGTGTTGTTTGGGGAGGACATCACTAACCTTCTGAGGTGAGAGAGCAAAACTCCCATGTTCTCCCTGAAGATGACAGAATATTCAACTAAATGGCCCATTAATCTGCTCCAGCATGATGTATGTGAGCGTGGTATAGCTGAAAGTATGCTCAACAGACAGTTAGACAATCTGTGTCTGAATCTTGCTTATGACACTTGCTACCACTTATCTGTTCCTCAGTTTCTTTGTCTGGATGAGGGGGTCATCACTAGACTATTTTAAAGTCCATTTCATCCCAAAGTATGTAATCATGTGCTTTCACTTTCACATGGTTCCAAAGCCATTTATTAAAACAGAAAATAAAATGTCCTAGAAGGTCAAAACACAAAGCCCTCTGCTTTGTAAAGGAGTTGAATGGGAAGTGGAGGGTAGAGGAGAGAAATCCTTGGCTCTTGCTATTAACCAACAAGATAACATGGTCCCTTGTTTCAGTATAACAGTTGTGACATTTTTAGAATGAACAATGTTTTGCAGGCTACAACATCTACTTTTTCCTTAGCACAATTAATGCCACTGAACTCTTCTTAATCTAATTAAATAACAAGACAGTGAATAAGATCTTATGACAGGCCTTCAAATAGTGGGAATAGCTGAGCCCCTGAGACTTCGGTAGATCAAGTAGACAGAGCTAGCACTAAGAATAAATACACTGGGAACTCAACTCCCTTCAAACCCAACATTTTGTAAACGAAAGCCAGCCTATGTGGTTTGTTTATTTTCAAAATAATGCTCTCCCCACGCCACTATCTAGTTTTGAATCTCATGCTTCTCCTTGCTCCCCACCCAGTCCAGCTACTCCTAATTCTTTCTTCTCAAAGCCCTCTGTCCTTGTTTTCTGTGATTTTTCCCTCCTCTTGCTATCCCCGGGGTAATAGGTTCATAAGGATAAGGATCTCATGAAATTCTAGGGAACTCAACATTTTGCATCTCTTCTACAAGTCAGCAAGTATTTATTTAGTGGAGACTGGTGCAAAGTTACATATGTGGTGCTGCAGGCAGGATAAGAACAACAATAACACTTATAGAGTTCTTGGAACGTTGCTCTCCATTTATTAGCTCATTTGATCCTCACAACCATCCTGGCATGTAGGTGAAAATCCAACCATCTATTCACTAGGTTACCAGAATAGTCCTGGCTCCCAAAGAGCTTACAACCTAATGGCAGAGATAATCCCCATGCCTAAATTATTATAGAACAAGGTAGGATGTGTGATAAGTGTCATAGGAGTTATAAACAAAGTATAATGGGAGAGATATTTGGTCTGGGGTGGGGCATCCAGGAATGTTTCATGACAGAGCAGAGCCAAAAAGAATGGAGAAGAACTCGTCCGTGCAAGCACAGTTCTTGGCACATAATATGTGGCTAATAAAAGTCTGCTGACTAATTGACCGAAGCTGAGTGAACCACCATGGATGATTTAGGGGACAATATGCATGAGTTGCACAAGATGGGTAGAAAAAGACGTGTTGTTATCTACATCACTGGAAGGAATGCCACATCAGTAAAACCACAGATCCATTGAGATATTAAAGTATAAGTATGATCCTGGTATCTAAACAGTATGGGGATGGGATCCACCACCCTAAGAGTAAAACGTGGTAGAGTGGAAATTGGTGCCAGAGGGCCACGTTTCAAATCTAGCTCCTTGGCTACTTTCTATGTGATCTTAGGCAAGTCACTTATTATCTGTTGGACTCAGTTTCCTTATCTGTATAAGAAATACATATTACATCTAATATATATTTGTTGGGGGGGGGTTGGTAGAGGTAGATGGACTGCTGGATAGTTTCTAAGGCCTCTTAGGGTTCTAAATCTATAAAATCCTATGTTCCTAAGTTTGACTTAGTGTCTGGAGGGAGGATGAAAGAGTCATTGCTGGTCACCTGGGAAAAGAGTGAGACTTGAGAACTAACATACTCTAGGTCTGTCTGAAAAGGAAGGATTTAGATTACTGAAAGGAAGAGTTAAGTTACTGACATCTCCGTAAGTATTAGGCTGTGATTTAAATGGGAAGAGAGGAAGAAGGAAAGGGAGAGGGAGAGAGAGTCACAAGACTGCTGCAGCCCATCCCTGGGCCAAATATAAACTTGTTAATAATGAAGGGGAGGAGGGAGCACCCCACATGTAATTAAATTGTTCAGAAAATGGTTGGCACTGGATAGAAGATAGGGGTTCTGGAGTTCTCTGTAAGCTAAGGCTCTTGGACCCAATTTGATGCTTCTGTGACAATAATATCAGTTGGCAACCAGTGCCTAGTGTCAATAAGGACCAGAATTAATAGTTATCTAAAAACAGACTACCCTGTTCCAGAAATATCTCTCAAAGTTTGGAGCCTTGTGTTAACAAAATCCATCAAGGTCTGTGCAGCAGACCTGAAAGATGAATGTTACAGACAGGAAGAAAGGCCTGTTATGAGATGACCTCATTTACCTGTAACCTAAACTTCCCTCTTTGGTACTCAAGGTACTCAAGAACAGCAGGTATATATACAATTGGTTCCAGGCACAAGCTGAATAAAGAAGCCTGTGAAACTTCCCAGCCAATGACTAGAAAGAAAAATGGCCTAGGATAGTGGGGATAGATAGGTTTAGAAACTTCAGTTGATTGCTTACTAGCAAGTCAACATAGTGAAGTGAAAAGAATGCTAGATCTGGAAACAAAGGATGTAGGTTCAAATCTCAGCTCTGCTATTTCCTAACTCTATAGAATTGGACAATTATATTTAACATTTGAGCTGCAATTTCCTCATTTACAAAATCAAAGGATAGGATTATATGGCTTCTAAGGTCTTTTCCATCTTAGATCTGTGATCTTATGTCTGGAGACGTAGGCCCTTTCTAATCCATTCCAGTCCCACTTCCCTCACCACTTCCCTTTCTCAACTAAGCTGCCCATTCCCTCAGGTCCTACCCTAGCTATGCTGTGCCTCCAGTTTGGTACTACTTTTCAACCTGTGCCCCTTCCTACAGAATACTAAATCTACATTCCAAGTGTGATCTCCAAACCAGTAAGACCTAGCTGTTTCTGTCAGGTCTCTTTCTGTTTTCACCTACCCTAAGTTGCTAACAATGCTGTATTTACTGCCTCTGCTTTTATCAGGGCTGACTAACCACAGTGTTTCAGAAATGATTGTGTTGATATGAGAGTCTGGAATGAGTTAGAAGAAATCTGTTCATCCATGTAATAAGGCTTCAGTTGTGTTTTAGAAATGTGTCAGATTTTTGCCCCCCATAGATGAAAGAGAATGTTTTTAATGGGGATTTTTAGAGCGGGAAGAATGTGTAGATGACCTTTCGTTACAGTTCTAATGTGATGATTTTCATATTCCTTTGATATTGGTTGGTCAAATGAAGAAAAATAACCATTTGAGGGAACCAAGAAATAGGACCTTTTTAGAGTTTGCCAAAAATGACTGTAAATTTCACTCCATGCTCCAACACAGAGGTTCTAATCTAAACAGTTTTTGGAAGTTTTCCTTTGGAAGTCTGGCAAAACCTATACAACACTTTTTTCAAATAATATTTTTAAATACATAAGATAAAATATATAGGACCATAAAGATTACTGGAAAGAAAGATGAAAGTTTATTTTCCAATCTAAGTCTACAGATTCCATGAAATCTGTCCATGGACCCTTGGGAAACTGGATTCCAGGTTTGCTTTAGAGAGAACAATGATGGAAAATGTTGAGGTAGTCTCTCATCTCTGGTGGAAATTATGGTCTGAATGTCAATTCAGTAAAAATAAGCTCATGACTAGTAATATAATCATCTTCTTCTAAAAAAAACCCCATAAACTTTTGATGTGTATATTTCATAAGCTCTGAAATAGAGAATTATTTCCAGGTCTTGGCTCACCTCCTCCATCCTGATACATTGGACTTCTTTACTTTTAAAGATGGAGGGCTGAGCTCTCCCCACCATGGATCAAAAGTGTCTTTTCTGTTTCCTTCCACATGTCTTCCTTCAAGAGCTGAAGCCTCTCACCACAAATTACCTCACATAGTATCTTATCTGATACTGACTCCCTCAGGATGACAATGGAAAGGATCCATGGTAAGGATATGAGCGTTCGTGGTCTTGGCCATGTGTATAGCTACCATACTGTGATGGCAAAAGGATATATGTCATTGTTCTGGGAGATGTGGCATGGACTTGTATTAAATGAATATTTTTATTCCTCAACGGGGAAGGAGTTAGTCAGTCTGAGAACACTGACATGTTACCATCTCTTTGTAGGGTTACACCACAACCTCTAAAACAATCCAATGCTGAAGTCAACTTACTCAGTAGCTATCATGGCAAGGCCTGCTGTCAGACATATTTCCTTGACAAAAAAGGAAGAGGAAGAGAGAATAAAGGCATAAGAGAAAAAGACAGAACAGTGTAGTAGAAAGAGTGCTAGATTTTGAGCCAGGGGACTTGGGTCATGGCTTTGCCTTTTAATAATAGTATGATCTTAGGCAAGTCACTTAATCTCAGTGGAAGTCAGTTCCCTCATATAGAAATAAGGCAGTTAGGCCAGATCACCTCTGAGGTGCCTTCTAGCTCAGTTCATGACTAGGAGACCATAGTGGCTTAGATGATTAAACCCCAAGGCCCGTTTTCATGAATAGATGGCAGCTTGTTCAGAAGTTGACAAATTTCCTATGTGGCAGGCACTGTACTAAGTGCCAGGGATGTAAGGGAAGGTAAAAAAAAAAAAAGACAGTTCCTGTCCTCAAGGATCTTACAATCTAATGAGGGAGATAACATGTGAATAGCCATGTACAAAAAGCTATATACAGGATAAATTGGAAATGATCAACAGAGAGAGGGCTCTAGAATTAAAAGAGATTGGACAAGTCTTTCTGAGGAAGGTGAGATTTTAGCTGGAAAGAAGCCAGAAGATAGGAGGAGATTTAAAAGTAATAAATGAGAGGGCGGAGGAGGAGGGAGAAGGGGAGAAGGAGGAAAAGGGAGAGAAAGAAGGAGAGGGAGAGAGATTTTACCCTAAAGTTAGGATTAATATTTTCCAGATCTTGGCACATTCCATAACAAATTCTATTCCAGGCTATAAAATGACTCAGCATTTGTGGGAGGGGAACCCCAGAAAAGCAGAGATGGCAGCAAGCATTTATTAAGTCTTCACTATTTCCCAGACACTTTTCTAAGCATTGAGGATACAAAGAATACGAAAAACAGTCTCTGCCCTCAAAAGGGTTACACAGCTGTGTATGTATATGATAGCATATAGGAGAAATTAGAATGCACTCAGAGGGAAGATGCTGGGGAAGGAGCAAGGAAAACATCAAGACCGATTTTCTTTTGTCAAAGATGGGCAAAGATTTGTCTCTAAATAAGATGCAATATTTTTTTGACAATGTCACTTTCCCTGCCCAGAAAGAGACCTTTCAGAATGTGGGGAGCATGAGTCAAGAGAGGAGATTTGTAGCATTGAAGGCAGAAGTTCAAACCAAAGGGATTAGGAAAGGCAACCTGAATACTGGCTTCTGAAAGTACAAGGTAGAAGAGACCCAGACCTGAACTTGTGAAAGAAGAGGAAGAGTTCTTAGGATGGAACCCACTCAGTTTGCAATTCTAAGAGTGGTAAGAATTTGGCATTCATGAGGCCAGGCCCCACTTTATTCCTTGGCCTCAGAATGTATGGCCCCAAAATGCTCACTGTTAGATGCGAAAGGGTTCTATTTTCAAATCCATCCTCTGATGATTACTATTAGTGTCATCTTGAGAAACTCAATTTCCCTGACCCTCAGTTTCTTTATCTACAAAATGAAGAAGTAGAATCAGAGGGCCTCTGAAGTGCCTTCCATGTCTATGATCCTATAATCTGATTTTATTAGAAAAATACCTCAAAGCATTTATGGGTGTGATGAGTTAATAGCATTTCCTTTAGAGGAAGAATAGTACATTTCCATCATATACCAACATTTTACATTCATTTCATATTTTCTCATATAGATGCTAGAATTCACAAGCTTTTTTTTTTCCCTTTTCAGCTAGCCTGCTAATCCCTTTCCCTCCCATAATTCTGATTATTTCTCAGCAAGGAAAGGATTATCTCTCACTATTTATATTTAAATTCACCTATTTGTCAGATTGAGCTCAAAATAGAACAAGGAAACAAAGGAAAACTGGAGGTGCCCAAAAGGAGGTCCTTGACCTTTTATTTATCCTCAGAAGCAAAGAGGCATTGCTAATTGCATATCCTGGGAAACCAATAAAAAATACCCCAGGTCTAGGGTGATTCAACATGGTGTTCATATTAATAAAAGGTTTGTTAGAAAAAAGTAGCTACACATTGAATGAACCCATCTGGGACTAGATAAGATGAAGCATTAAAAAAGCAAGAAAAAAAAAAAGATTCACTCACTTGGGTTGAGACTGGAAAACCATAGGAACAACAAACAAGGCAGGTTTAGCAACCAACAGCCACATGGCATCAAACATGTGGAGCAGGCCTTGTTCAGTTCTATCCAACAAATATTTATTGGGCACTTGAACAGACTGCTCTGCTAGACTCAGGTAAATGCCAAGATAGGACACTCTTGTTCTCAAGGAGCTCACAGGCCAATGATACATTCAAACAAGGACACATCAATGAGAGTGTTCATCAGAGGGAAAATAAAATCATTTCTGGACGGGAGGGGATAAGGATAGGCTTTGTGGAGCATGTTGGGCCTTGTAAAATATAGGCATAAGATTTCAACAGGTGGGAGACGATGGGGAGTAACATTCTTGGTGATGGGTATGGGCAGTTACTCGGAAGTGGAAAAGTACCAGGAGATAACAAGTTGTCCAGTTTCACTTGAGTAAAGAGCATGAAGAAGGGAAGTTCACACTGCTAGGAAGGCACTTTGAAGTCAACTTGTACAGGGCCTTGAATGCTATGCTAAAAGTTTGTTTTCTTAGGTCACTTTGGGTTAAAGGGTCACAATGACGACACAATGATTCACTAAAAGAGAGAAGTGAGGGATTTTATGGCTATGCATGCCCCACAGAGCAGTAGGACCTAGCATCTACTTACTTAGTTGCTGCATGAATTCCTAGTTCATTTGAAATAAATTATTCACCCCCTTTGCAAGTCTAACCATAGAGAACATCTTGGCCCTCCTCAGGTAAATAAATACTTATTATTATTATTTTTTTAAGATTGATTCTCCTGATCTGACCCAGACTGGAAGTATGTTAGTCAGTCATGGGCTGATTAGCATGGAAACTTTTCTGCTTTACTTTTTAACTGATGCAGATCTCCTTTCTTGGGCAGCCTGGTGTCCCCCTGCTCCTGGGGGTTGACCATCTTGGTGCTGGTACAGATACCCAAAATAAGCTTTAGCCCTATTTAGCTCAGAACTCCCAAACGCAAGTGATCCACTACCTTCAGACTCTCCAGTGCCAGGAACTACATACAAGTCTGCCACCACAACTAACAATAATCATTCTCAAGCCATGATTTAAAAAAAAAAAAGAAGAAAGAGTTGGAGAGGTGGCACAGTAGAGAGTGTGCTGGACTGGCATGAGACACTAGTTGCAAAATGGGTATCATAGTAGGACCTTTCTCCCAAGGTTGTGAAGGTCAAATATTTGTAAAGTACTTTGCCAAACTGAAAGCCCTATATAAATGCTAGTGGTGATGGAAATAAAACCTTCTTTAATTGATTGCTCATGACCAAAAGAATTCAGCTCTTTGGACAACTTTCCATGGACTCCACAAAGACACTAACTCAAATGGATTTGAATTGACTTGTTTGACAGAATCATAGAATAATGAAATTACAGAATGGAAGGAGACTTTGAGAGGTCATCTGGTCTATATCTCTGTCTTTTGGAGCCACTTCTTTATTTTAGCTACTTACTAAGAACAGCCAATTTAACTGTCACATAGTTAACTGTGAAGACAATACCTGCCAGTTGGGTTACCCTGCATGGACACAGCCTAAGTCAATGCTATTGGGGAGCCAAGTGTCCTTGCTTAGGTTCCCCCTGATATAAATCTCACCCCTCCCACCCCTCCCCCTTGAAATTACCTGGTATTTCATATATACTTTTATTTACTCATATGTATAGATGTTATGTCACCTCAGTAGAAAGTAAGCTCCCTACAGACAGGGCTAGTATAGTCATTTTCTTTGTATTCCCAGGGCACAGCATAGCACCTTCCACAAAGTAGTTGCTTTAATGTTTATTGAGTTTAACTGAGTA
>CM053581.1:302021718-302038232 GCA_028627135.1 Pseudochirops cupreus | reverse complement strand
GGGGAGCTCTGGCTGACTCTCCTCCTCCCTCTCTTTGCCATGATCTTTCTTTTCCCCAAAGAAGGAATCTAGGGTTTGGTTGCTGTTCTTACTTTGCTTCTTATGCTTATTCTTACTCATGGTTGGTCAGTCTGTGATTTTTTTTTAAATCTCTGTGGGGCTCTGCTTCCAGAAGGGAAAGCTCTGTCCCAAATCACTGGGGTCCTCCCGGCTGCCGTAACTCTCAGGAAGGTGCTGGGTCCCTTTCATACTTACTTCCGGCTCACTGGATAATGAAGACTCCAGTATTGAGGCCCAAGACCGCGATCCAGATCCAGGCCGCTCAACACGAGAGCACTTGGCCTCTGAACAATTGCTTAGTCCCCCTGCTGTCTGCAGGCCAGGGGTGCAGAAGCTGCAACGTGGAGGCGGGTACAAAACCTCTGCCTTTCGCTTTCCAGCCCTGGAGGCCTTTCAGCCGGACCGCTTTTCTCCCCCAATTTCGCAAGTCCCACTGACCTAGTTCTGAATGCTGCTCCCAGCTGCCGCTAATCTGAGGCTCCTTGGCTCCCCCTGTCCAGCCGCCCTTGGAGCTCAGCCAGGGCTTCAGGCCAGGCTGGTTTTGGTTTGCAGTGCTGATATGGTTCCTCATAGCCGAGCTGACTTTAGTGGAAAGTATATTTGTGTGTGTTTTGGAGTTCTAGGATTAGTTTAGAGTCATATTTTATGGGTATTTTTGGGTGGCTATGTGAGAGCTGTGATATGTTGCTGCTCCTATGCTGCCATCTTCTATATTTATCTTCTTAAATGTATCCTGCAGTAAATATGCAAGTATCTTATAGTCCAGAATTACTTTTTTTCTTTGTCTTTGTTTCTTATGAACCTTATATATTCCTTTCAAATAACTCACAAATCAGGAATCAGAGAGGAGAAATCATGCAAATAACTTTTGTCAAAAACATATGATTGAAAAATAGTAGGTGGTCATTAAGATTGCTTATGCCTTCTGCTGATATTACCCCTGATGTTGAGAGGAATTGAGGAAGGCCTCTAGTACATTGGTTAGACTCCTTGTAAAGCCAATCATGTACAGCTCTCCTGAGGAATGCTGCTGTGAATAACTTTAAGTATCTAATCCCATAGTATGGTGAACTCTCTATTTATTGAGCAATAAACTAAAGCAAAACATTCAGGAAACTAATGCACAACATTCATAACAACATAACATAATAACTTATTACTAAAGTGGCCACATAGTCTTAGACAAAACATATCATTCAGTAAGTCACAATCTCCTCAATCAATATAAAATACCTGTCTAAAATCTTCTTTCATCTTGATTGGAGGCTGGCTTCCAATCATCCTTAAAGGATAATCATCCTTAAGCCAATCATCCTTAAGGGATAATGGAAAGTACAAAGACCATCCACTCCTAGGTCACAGTAGGTTACAATATCATCAGTCAACACTGCGTACCCAAGTAAATTCTTCTTTCATCTTAACTCCAGGCTGACTTCCAAACCTGATGGCTCCTCTTCCATGCTCCCAGCTCTTGCCAGGATTCACTAGGTATTGCCTGGATTCATAGGTAGGTAGCTCTCTGATCCTGTTACATATCTCAGCTCACAGGGACTGGTCCACTCCAAACTCTTCACAGTTTCTGTTTCTAGGAAAACAAAATTCAACAGGGCTACAATACACATTTCTAACACTATCATCTCAATTCACTTTCTGTCTGAGAAATCAACACAAATCAAAAGGCAGAGTGCTTTTGTCTGTCAGAGTAACACAATTCAACAGAGTGCTTCTCTCTGACAAAGTAATACCAACACAGAACAACAGAGAGAATAACAGAGTGCCAACATCATAAACATTCTCTTTCTTAGTCCTGCTTGGTCCTGGCTCATGCTTGATCTTTTATCTGCTTTGTTCCTTCCTGTTCCATCCTTCCTGTTCTGCCTTTCCTGTTCTGCTCTTTTGGCAAGTTCCTCTCCCTGTGGGCTACATGTGATGCCATTAGTCCTATTAAGGGCAGGGAAGGTCTCAAAACTCCCTTAAGTCTATTAAGGCCAACACAATATATTCTGTTTCCAACAAAGACTCGACACAATTAAAGGCAAGGCTCAAAGGCACTTGAATAGCTGAAACAGGAAGCAAAGTACTACTTGGCTGGCCATTACACTCTTTGAGGCAAACTTATGTATGCATTTACAAGCATGGACGAGTTGTTCAATGCATCATTGAAATGACCATGGATGATGAATGAGTTCGTTGATTTATGGCAGGCTCAAAGTATCTTCATTCTCTGCACATAGTGGTTACTTATAAATGTTTAGTGAATTTGGGTGGGTATTATCAGGGAGAAGAGCATTGAAAGGTGATACAGGTAATGTAGCTAAACTGATCTTTTCCTCTGCCTCCCCAAATCCTCCTTTCCTTTTTTTCTTTGATACAAGAGCAGAATCTCAGAACTAGAGGAATTGTGGGGAGGTTGTCAGAGCACTTGCATTATAGTCAGAGGATGCCCTTTCAAATCTTGGTTCTATCACCTTTTAATTGGGTGACTATGGGTAGGTTACTTCTCTGAGCATCAGTTTCCTCATTTGTAACATGGTTTTCACATGACTTGTACTTTCTACTTCAAAGTTGTGCTGCAAGAAAAGTCTTTTCCACACTGTGAAACTGTGAACTACACATGTCTGTCCTCATAAGCTCTTTTTCTCCTTGGTTGCTTGATGAGTCCCTATTCTGCTGGTCAGAGTTAGCTCTGGGTCAGCTCTTTAACTCTTTCTCTCTTAACATCAGAGTCTTTACTTTTTATAAGTTGAAACAGAGGGGTTAGGTACCAAAAGACACTCAAGGAGGACAAATAAATTCTCCTATCCTCAACATGCTTGGATGACCCATCCCACCATGAATAGATCCTCACATCCCCTCTCTGTAGCACCCACTTACTTCTCCTCAGTTGATACACAGAAGTTGAACCCCTGGTATCTGAACAATTTACTATATACTTACAACAGCACATTTCCTTAATCTTTGAGGTTAGGGAGGATAACCCCACATCTTAACGAGGTGATATCCTTCCATGTAACTCTATGTAACCACACAGTGGTCACTTAAAAGATAATAAGAAAAAAGTTAAGTTAACCAATAAACCATGGTTCACTTTTGGGCAAGTTCCTTCAGGCTTTCATCAAGGCAGCTTGGTATGATAGATAGAGTGCTATGCTTGGAGTCAGGAAGAACTGGGTTTCAATTCTGCCTCTAACATCTATGCCTATGGGCAATCCCCCATCTGTGAAATCAGTCTTAATATCTAAAGTATGTATCTGAATTGGTTGTTGTGAGGGTCCAATGAGATATTATTGACAGCTACTTTGCAAACTTTAGAGCAATATATGAATATCAATCACTTTTTCATCCTCTGTCTTATAGTTTTGATGGAGAGGCCACAGAAGGCAAGAATGTTTGGTCACAAATGAGCTTTAATAGGTTATCTTTTCTGAGAAGACTTTTCTCATTCGTGAATTGGACCTTCTTCTGGCAAGCTGATGAAACTGGCCAGTGTAGGTTATGCTGAGTAACAGGAAACTCCATCCTTGCTGTCTGAGGTAAAGCCTAGGGACAAGTCCCTGAAAAGTTTCATTCAATTTGGATGTGGTATGGTATAATAGAAAACCCCTAAGATACAGAGTCAGAAGACCTGCATTTGAATCCTCCCCCACCTCATTTCACCAGTGATGTAATCTAGAAAAGTAATTCATCTCTGTGAGCCTCACTTTGCCCCTCTGTAAAATGGAGATAATGCCCACACCACCTCTCCTGCAGAATTATCACAAAGAAATCATTTTGTGAACTGCAAAGAACTAGAGAAATATAAGCTACTGATAATTAATAGATCCTCTGGGAAATTTGTAAGGTTTAGTCTCAAAAATGAGTCGTATGATTTGTGATAGAATGCAAGGTCTGTCTTCATGCATCAAGGTTAGTGACCCCTCTGCCTTTTTTCTCTCTTTCCTCCATTCCCCTCTATACCTTTTAATTTCACTTGTCATTTGCCAGGGGTTTTCTTTTGTGTGTATCCACCCAAGGGACTGGCTGGTGGTTTTCTGGGCGCTAAGCCCAGCATATATTTTGGTTTGGTTTGACAATTTATAACCCTATTATAATCATCATAGAAGCAATATGACAGAATCAAAAGAACACTAGAGCTGGAATCAGAAGATCTGGCTCCTAATCCCTGGCTTTGTTACTTGCTACTGGTGTGACCTTGACCAAGTCACTTTCCCCCTTTTGAATTTTTAATTTTGTCATCTATAACATGAGGAGACTTGAATAGATTGAAATAAATACATATGCTTATAGCCAGAGGATAACACTCTGAACACCAGTTAATTCTTTAGTAAGAGAAGGCATCTCTTCATGGGTGCAATGCCTGAGGGTCTCCCATGTGAGGCTCAACTGTGTGAGAAGGGATTGACCCAGATGCCCCCAGGTGCTCCCTGGGGAAGGGAAGGAAGGCCTTCAGCTCTGCTGAGCATTCTCATCACTGAGTGTTTGCAGTGCGGAGTGGTTCTTTGCCTCTTCTGGTTGAGTGCTTTGTCGTGCTTTATGAAAGATGTGACATGAAAATAAATCTCTCCGCATTGCTGCGTTAGAAGCTCTTTCCTGATAACTGGCTTCAGACCAGTCGACTGCTTTTGTTTGGAAAGTGATTTAGCCTTGCTGCATGGAATATTAACTCTTCTCCCCCAAAGCTGCCCACGAGCCAGCATCCAAGCTGGTAAACACCCATGGATCATGCTCTGTTGGTTCTCAGGGAAGTCAGGAAAGATGAGAAGAGTTAGGGATGAGGGGTGGGGGTGAGGGAACAATAATGCAGGAGGGGGAGTGAGGATTGGAGGAGGCTGAAAGGCAGAAAAGCTTAGCAGACAACAGCTTTGAATTTGCCCTTTGCAGCATTTTCTAACGAAAAGAAGCTTGTGTTCCTAAAGATGGAAGGCACTAAATGCCTTTTTCTACTGAAGAATTAACTAGTGTTCAAAATGTTCTTCTCTGGCTATGGTATATTCACTTGTTTTAATATAGTCAAGTATCCTCACTTTATAGATGATGAAATTAAGACTCCAAAGAGGTGGGAGGGGACCTGGTATTCACTCCACACTTCACCCCACCACACATGCACACATGTACAGACTCTGCTCCTCTACACAACACAGGGGATGCAGGACGGGCAGCTCACACCTCACCACAAAACTAAGAAATGAAGAATAAAGGTGCTTCCTTGGTCTTAAGTGATAAAGTAGGAATTGGAGTAAAGGGAAATCCATTGCAGCTTGTCCTTCAGGACAGCTCCCTTAAGACAAACTCTGATAGTATTTGCTGTCCTAGCAGACTGACATTGAGCTCCAGAATCCTGGAATCCTGATACAGCTGGGTATCGTGCCAGAGATCATTCAATTCTATTTAAGTCAATTCAACTCAAATCAACAGACATATTAAGTGTCTGCTATAAATGTTTTAAAAATAGCAAGCATTTATAGAGTGCTTTACAAATGTTTCATTTTATCTTCTCAACAATACTGGGGGGCAGGTGTTATTGTTATCCCCATTTTATTGATAAAAAACCTGAGGCAGATGGAGGTTTAAGTGTCATACTTGCCCAGGGTTGCACAGCTAATGTCTGAAGATGGATTTGAACTCAGATCTCTTGACACCAAATCCAACATTATCCAGTGGGTCCCTCAGTCTAGTCTTACCCCTCTCCAGTTGGCCATCATTCCCAACAAATGGTCATTTAGCCTCTGCTCAAATACTTAAAAATGCTGAGGAACTTGTTCCATACTTAGGCAGCTCAATTCATTTTTAGAAAGCTCTGATTGTTAAGAAATTCTTCCTTATATTAAGCCAAAATCTTCTTTCCTGTAATTTCCTTCTATTGACCCTAGTTTAGCTCTCATGGATCAAGGACAATACATTGATTTCTTTCTCCAAATGATAAACATTCAGATTTTTGGAAAACAGTGATCATGTCCTTCTAATAATGTCCCCCTCCCAACCACCTCCTACCTCCGTCCCATCCCATGGTGTGATCAAAGTGTATTGAAGAGTGTTTATTTGCTCAAAGATGAGAGTTCTGAAAGGTCTCTGCTTCTATAGACCTCCTGCAAACTTCCCTGCATTAGAAGAAGGCCAACGCTGGCATATCTGGCTTTATAGAGAGGACCCATCAGTTCCAGTGGGCAGTTACTCCCTGCCAGGTAGTTAATTGTAGCAGCATTGTCTACTGAGGAGCCAGCTGTTGGTTTGGCATTCCAGATGGAGATGGGCTGGATATTAAGAGAAGATAAACAGTGAGAGAGTTCATTTAAATCCCATAATCTGGGCTACTTCAAAATTGGGGGAATGGTTTCTGGCTCCACCCCTTTTGGTAGTTTGCAGAATTCACCCAGCTTGTGTATGTTTTCTCTCCCCATCGGACACAGCCAGAGTTGGTTGGACTCCCAGACACAATGCAGTGTCCATCTGTTCAATTACTTTGTCTGATGTGGACTGGAGAGAATGAATTGGGGCCACTGGAGAGATTCCAATTTAATTTGGGTTTCCCAATGATGGCAAAAAGATAGCTCAGAATCCTGGACACCAGGCACACTCTGAAAGTCAGTCAGTCCATTGCAGGTTTTCTTAACCTGAACCATACCCTTGCTGAAAAGCAAAAAGGGGCAATATATTATGAGTGACATCATGAGTCATTAAAATCCCAACAATTCAAAAGTGCTGACTTGCAATGATAGCATTTCCTGTGCCATTGAAGTCACGGGTCAATCCCTATCCTAACCTAACATCTTAACATCACCTTTTTCCCTCTCCTACCACCCATAAGTCTAGTGATCTGTCTATAACCACCACTTCCTCCTCCAGGCCTAAATCAATGATCCAAACCGTCATTCTCCCTCTTAGCCTCTCATCTCCACCACCAGTACTCTATCAAATTCTGGCAAAAAGGAATAAGGAAAAAGAAGATATTGTGGCCTAAACAAGGGGATGACTACATTGTATTGCAGTATAGCAGTTCTTTCAAATGGTTACATTGGCATTCTTTGAAAAGCTGCACCTATAGTCAGACCACCTGAATTCCTCTCTCAGCTCTTGCACGTAGGTGTGACATGTAAAACATTTTAATCTCTCTGTATACCCTCCCCCTTCCACATCTGTAAAACAAGGGGGTAGGGTTAGATGAGCTCTAAGATTCTTTCCAGGTCTAAGTCTATTTTACCTATTATGATTAATTCAAAGATTGTATGACAAAGTTAAGAGACCAATAAAAATATCTGTGTCCCAATCTCTGGCTTTGTTATTTGTTATCTATGTGGCATCGGCCACGTCACTTCTACTTTTCTGGGTCTTAGTTTCCTCATCTGTAAAAGGGAGAGGATATTGAAAGAAATTATTTCTAAGGTCCTTCTAGTACAGCACCCTATGTGCTATTTATTGAGCGCTCGTTATATGGAAAACTCTGTGCTTCATAAATAAGCCATACTGCTGGCCTTGAGGAATTTATATTCTCCTACCTACCTTGTTGTTCAGTCTCATCCCAATGCTTCATGACTCCAATTGGGGTTTTCTTGGCAAAGATACTGGAGTAGTTTACCACTTCCTCCTCTAGCTCTCTACAGATGAGAAAACTGAGGAAAATAGGGTTAAGTGACTTGCCCAGGGACACACAGCTAGTGTCTGAAGCCAGATTTGAACTCAGGAAGATGAGTCTTTCTGACTCCAGGTCTGGCACTCTATCTAGGTGCCCTTAGTTATTGAAGTGGATAGAGCAGTGCACCTGGAGTTAGTCACTTAGGTATTCATTAAGAGCCTACCATATGACAGGTACTGGGCTTAAATTCTGGGGATTATAAAAAAAAAAACAACCAAGAGAAAATCTCTGCTGTCAAGGAACTCATAGTCTAATGCAGTGGTTCTCAACCTTCCTAATGCTGTGACCCTTTAATACTCGTATGTGGGAGTATCTGCATGTGGGCAGACCTGCCTGGAGACAGATAGAGGAGCGGAGTCTCAGTTCCTAAGACCAACGGAAATATGTGTTTTCTGATGGTCTCAGGTGACCCCATTCAACCCTCCAAGGGGTCGTGACCCACAGGTTGAGAACTGCTGGTCTAATGGGTGAGTCAGGAAGACCTAAGTTCAAATCTCTGATACTTATTAGCTGTGTGACCTTGGGTAAATTACTTAAGGTCTGTGTGCTTTGGATTCATCATCTGTAAAATGGGGAGAATGATAGCATCTGGATTGGGTTGATGTGAAGATTAAATGAAATATTTGTGAGCTGCTTTCAAACCTTAAAGTGCTATATAAATGCTAGCTGTTATGGGGAAAAGGATGTGTGATACACATGAAAAGATGAATTCTCTCTGAGCCTGGACTTCCTCCTCAGTAAGATGAAGAATCAGAATAGGTGAGAAGAGGTTGCCACTGAGATCTCCTCAAACTCAAGCTCTGTGATTCTCTGACTAATAACACCAGGAAGTATTTGATGCTAGCCAATTAAGGGGCATGAAAAAGAGGCATAGGAGTTAAGAGAAGAGAGATGTCACTATGGATCAGGATGGTCTTAAAATGCTATGGTCACAAAAAAAAGGAGGTGAAATTTGATTTTGGTCTTGAAGAATAGATTGGATTTGGAGGAGTGGGAAGGCATTTCTAAAAGAGGAAATGGTGTGAGCAAAGCAGAGGAGGTGGGAAAATACAACATATATTCAGGAAGCAGTAAATGGACTGAACTACCCTATCCTACACAGAAGAGAGCAGTTCAATGGCCATGTAGGGATTCTATAGGATTAATGGGAGGCAAGTCTGGAAAGCTAGGTTGAAGCTGGATAATCGAGGACCTTGAATGCCATACTAAGGAATACGTACTTTCACTACTAAATTCAACATCTCCATGATCATGTGACTTTCTCCTGAAGGCTTTGATGAACTGCTAGAAAGTCTTTCAGCAGAGGAATAGCATGATGAAGAGAATAGCCCACTCAATCATTGATCCACACTGACTGTGGAAAAGTGTATTAGGATGTTGGTGCTTTGGGCAGATTTACTCACCCTCCAGATCCTAGGATCCTAAAGTTTGGAAATGGAGTCAAAGAATTTCAGAATCCTAGAACTGAAATGGAGCTAAAACCATCTTGCCTGACTTGTACCTTAACCATAATTCTCAAGAAGTCTGTGCATGGATAGATTTCAGAGAGTCCATGAACTTGGATGGGAAAACAATTACATCTTTCTTTTCATTAACTTTTGGTTTCCTTTGTAATTCTAAGTATTTTATGCATTTAAAAAGCATATTTTTTTTTGAGAAAGGGCCATAGGCTTCACCAGTCTGCCAATATGTTCCATGACACAAAAATCTTTAAGAACCCCTGCTGTCTATGATATTGAGCAGCTAGGTGGCACAGTGGATAGAGTGCCTGACCTGGAGTCAGGAATATCTGAATTGTGTCTGGCTTCAAACAAACTCTGGGTAACCCTGGGCAAATGACCCTGGACAAGTCAATTAATCCTATTTGCCCCAGTTTTCTCATCTGTAAAATGAAATGGAGAAGGAAATGAAAACCACTCCGCTATCTTTGCCAAGAAAACCCCAATGGGGTAACAAAGAGTTGGACACAACTGAAAATGACTGAACAACAACCGCCTAGACGATATTGTAACAAACCCAACAGAGATTGTCCGCAACAATAATAAGAAAGAAGTCTTTACGTTGGAATTGTGCTTCATTGTTTTTGAAGGGCTTTCAAAAATATTAATTCTTCCATTTGATCCCCACAACAATTTTTTGAGTTTGATACAAAATATGTGGTATTGATAAAGCAGCAATAACAAAATCAGGGACTCAATGTAGTTCCTCCTAACTTTGAGGTCAAAGCTCAGCCAATTTTCTCCTGTTTGAGGCACCTATGCCCTAACCTGCTTTTGGAGTCTTGCTGATCACACTGTCCCTGTCAGACTTTAAGGATTTTCCAAACTCTGTTGCAAAGCAGGGGGTAGGCATGGATGAAGATGATAATTCTCATGTATGTAGTACTTTAAGGTTGGCAAAGGGCTTTCTTCTATCACCCTGTGAGACAGATAGTACAAGAATTAAAACACTCATATTAGACATGAGGAAACAGTTGCCAAGAGAGGGTCAATAACTTGGTCAATATTTTTCAGAAGGAGCTAGAATTTGAACCTGGGTTTCAATCAATTGATCAGCAACCATTTATTAGGCACCTGCTACATATCAGGCATATTATATAATACATTAGGAAATAGGTGCTAACAGATGAGGAAACTGAGGCAGACAGAGGTTAGATGACTTGCTTAGAGTCATACAGCTAATCAGTACCCAAGTCTGGATTTGAACTCAGGTTTTCCTGTCTCCAGGTCCATTGCTTTATCCATTGTGCCATTTAAGCAATCTTTAAGGATCATGCTAGTACAACTTCCTGAGTTAAAGAACTCTCTTTGCTGAAATCAATAGAGATTCATGGCTTGGTCCAATCTGCAGATACAAAGAATGGTTGAATGGAATTGGGTGGGATTCTTGAGTGGGTTTCTGGAAAAAGCAAAACAAAACAAACTCTTTCACCTGCCACTTTCCATATCTACTCACTAGCCTTCTCTTCTTTGTCTGCTTCTTCCTGTGGGGGAATCTTTCTGTAAACATCATCGAATTGTCGTGATCTGCCTGGACTTGAGCCTGCCCTAGCTTTTGCTTGTATTTTTCCACCACTCTGCCCTCTTCTTGTTCTTCTGGGAGCGCCTGGTGAAAAATCTCGGCAGCTGGTCTGACGTGATGTTGCTCTTGGTTGCTGTGTACCTTCTGATGGTAGATTCTTTTCCTGTAGCTCTTCCACCTGACAGTGCAGTTGGCTCATGCTAGGCAGCACCAGGTAGAACAGATGGGACCGTTTCTCGCCCTGTTTCCTAGGTAAAGCTAACCCCTCCTCCCCACACCCTCATCATGTGTGTCTTAAACAGCTTCTGGAAGCCTGAAGTCTTTAAATATATTGTTTCCCAGTATGAGCTCTAGCTTAGAAGACAGAGTAGCTATGATTTGTTTCAAAAGAATATGTCAACTGGATCTGAAGTACTGAAAATGAATTGGTTCTGAGCCAGCTTCTCCACCTTAGAGAGGCAATCAGGCAGCACAATGGATAGAACATTGGGTCTGGAAGAGCTAAATTCAAACCCAGCCTCAGGCACTTACTAGCTGTGTGACACTGGGCAATTCACTTAACCCTGTTTGCCTCAGTTTCCTCATCTGTAAAACGACCAGGAGAAAGAAATGGCAAACCATGTAAGTATCTGCCTTATTTTCCTCACTTGTAAAATAAGGAGAATAATAGCATCCACTTCACAAGACTGTGAGGGTCACATGAAATAATATTTTTCAAGTGCTTTGTATATCTTAAAGTATTATAGAAAGGCTAGCCACATTATTCCTGCCTCATGCCCTCTGTTCCTACTTGGTCTCCATGCTGCTTTCTGATTGACCTCATGATTTCTTTTCTGACTTTGTATTTCCAATAGATGGAGAAATACAGATTAGGAGTGGCACAATTAAATGATTTTGTATCTGGTTGAATAACTGTTTTTCAAGGACATTAACCAGTGAGTTCTTTATATCTGGAGAGAGGTCTCTAGTGCCATAGGACTTTACCCTCAGAATTATTATCTTTAGCATTTTTATCAGTGAAGATGAACAGACAGAGGCACAAAGGGAGAGCAAGTCTATGAGATGGCAGGATTGAAATCCCAAAAGATCGTGATGACCTGGATAGAAAGAGGGGCCCAAATAAAAAAGACAAAATATAGCAAGGTTAAACATAAAGTCCTGTATTCAAGGTAACAGTAACAACAACAAAACGAGGGCAGAAGACCAGGATGAGAAGATTTACCTTATCAGCTATTCTGGTGAAAGGCTTAAAGATTTCAGTTAACCTCAAATGCAGTAAGCCAAGAGAAGGAAGAAAAAAAAAAAAGCTAACATGAACTTAGGCTGCATTAAAACAAGTATGGTGTGTAGATCAAAGGAAGTAATATCCCGAATATATTTTGCACTGATCGGATCAGAATCTGGTATATTATGTTCATTTCTGGGAAGAATATTTTAAGATGGATATTGGCAGGCTAGAGGTAGGCAGTAAGAATTGGGGAGGGGAAATCTAGAAAACTATATGTTATTAAGAATAGGCTACAGGTATCTAGTGATGAACTAGATAGAACCCTGGGCTTGGCATCAGGAAGAACTGAGTTCAAATTGAACCTCAGATATTTACCATCTGGGTGACCCTGGAAAAGTCACTTAACCCTGTTTGCCTCAGTTTCCTCATCAGTAAAATGATCAAGAGAAAGAAATGGGAAACCACTCCAATGTCTACCAAGAAAACCCCAAAACTGGTCATGAAGAGTCAAATATGACTGAAATGACTGAGCAACAACAACAAAAGGAACTAGGTGATATTTCACCAGGAGAAGAGAAGATTTAGAAGTCTGAGAAGCTCTTAGGTAGAAGTTGGATGATAAGTTAGGAGGGATATACTGCATTAGGTCAGAGGTTGGACCCAAAGTTGACCTCCAACCTTCTTTCAACACTTAAAATTCTGTCAGTCTATACTTAACTCTTTTACAGCTGAACACTTAAACTCTTTTCTAGAAAACATCATGATGATTTGTCACCCATGCCCCAAACATTCCTCTAAATGTCACATTGCTTGCCATGGTTCCTTGTGCATCATGAGTGATCAATAACTATTTGTTAGAGCCACTGGGCTCTCTAACAACTTCCAGCTTTCTTTCCTCTGAGAACCATAAAATCAAAGCTTGGCTAGTCCATCTCTCTGCCTTGAGGGAGCCCAGGATTTGAAATCAGAGGACGTGTGTTCCAATCCTAGCTTTGCTACTTAATGCCTTTTGATCTCAAAGAAATCCCTTCACTTTTGTAGGCTTTTAATTTGTTGTCATTGTTTAGTTGATTAGTCATGTCTGATTCTTTGTGACACCATTTGAGATTTTCTAGGCAAGGATGCTGGTGTGGCTTGCTATTTTTTTTTAATTGATGTGTTTATTTACTTTTAGTTTACAAGATTAAGTTCCACAATCCCTTGAGTTTAAAATTTTCTCCCCTCCTCTCCCTCTTCCCCTCCATGGCGGCATGCAATCAAGTATAGGATCTGCAAATACTTTCACATTGTACAGTAGTCTGGTTGTGTAGAAGGGTTGTAACCAATGCAGTGAACAATGGGAAAGAAGAAACAAAATCAAACATGGAAAAGAATGATAGTATGTAGTTTGCTTCAGTCTCCATTTAAACTCTATTCTTTATAGATCTTTCTCTGAATGTAGATGTCTCCTTCCATCCTGAGATGGATATAACAGTTATAACCGTGTGTTGCTGAGAAGAGTCCAGTTTATCAAAGTTGGTCATCACACATACGATGCGTCTGTGATTGTGTACAAATTTTTCCTGGTTCTGCTCTTCTCACTTAACATCAGTTTGTATGAGCCTCTCCAGGTAAGTGTGAAGTCCATCTGTTCCTATTTTCTTATAGCAAAATAGTATTCCATTACATTCATATACCACAACTTGTTTAGCCATTCCCCAATTGATGGGCATCCCCTTAATTTCCTGTTTTTTGCCACCACAAAGAAAGTTGCAATAAATATTTTTGTACATACGGATCTTCCTCCCACTTCTGTGATCTCTTTGGGATACAACCCCAGAAGTGGTATTACTGGGTCAAAGGGTATGCAATTATTTATAGCCCTTTGGGCATAGTTCCAGATTGCTCTCCAGAATGGTTGAATCAGTTCACAACTCCACCAACAATGCATTAGTGTTCCCATTTTTCCACATCCTCTCCAGCATTTGTCATTTTCCTGTTTTGTCATCTTAACCAATCTGGCTGGTGAGATATGGTACCTCAAAGTTGTTTTGATTTGCATTTCTCAAATCAAGAGTGATTTAGAGTATTTTTCATATGCTTATAGATATCTTTAATTTTTATCTCTGAAAATTGCCTGTTCATATCCTTTGACCGTTTATCATTTGGGGAATGACTTGTATTCTTATAGATTTGACTCGATTCCTTGTATATTTTAGAAATGAGGCCTTTTTCAGAGACACTGGTTGTAAAAATTCTTTCCCAATTTCCCATTTCCCTCTTAATCTTGGTAACATTGGCTTTGTTTGTACAAAAACTTTTCAGTTTAATGTAATCAACATTATCCATTTTGCATTTTGTAATGTTCTCTAACTCTTCTTTGGTCATAAAGTCTTCCCTACTCTATAAATCTGATAGGTAAACTATTCCTTGCCTCCCCAGATTACTTACAGTATGCATCCATTTAGACTTGATTTTGGTGTACAGCGTTAGATGATGGTCTATGCCCAGTTTCTGCCACACTATATTCCTATTTCTTCTGCAGTCATTTTACATATGAGGAAACTGAGGCAAACAGTGTTAAGTGACACATCCAAGGTCATACAGCTAGTAAGTATCTGAGGGTAAATTTGAACTCAGGTCCTTCTGACACCAGGGCCAGCACTCTATCCATGTGCACCACTTAGCTTTTAATTTAATCATCTGTAAAATGATGGGGTCAGATTGGGTGGACTTGAGGGTTCCTTCCATTCCAGCTCTAATTTCTGTTATCTTATAAGTTCAGTTTTCTTACCTATAGAACAAAGGAAGAGAATGTGAGCACTGTAGTGTGCTAGTACCTGTGTGACCTTGAGTAAAATCAGTTTTTTCTATAGGCCTAGTTTTCTCTTCTGGGAAACAGGGAAGATTGATAAATGCCCTTCTAATTCTAAATCCTGTGATCTAGTGTTCTTTTTACTGTACTGTACAGGTCACCAGAGTGAGATTTAACTAAGATTTTCTTTCTTTCCTGGCATCTTTTCACTGGATTTAGAAATAAAAATTTCACAGGCTATGAGAATGAGAGGGGATATATTGCTGCAGTTCTGAAATCAAGCTTTCTCCAAAATGTTGAAACTAGGCCATTCTAATTAGCCACCTAATTGCCTACAGTGTAATGATGCCGAGATGCTGCGAAATTTTTCAGAGCTCTCCTAACCACTTGCTATTAATGTCTATTCAGTGCCACACTTAGGATCATAAGATATAGAGCTTGAAGAGGCCTTAGGAGTACATCATCTAGTGCTATCTCCTCATTTGACTGAGGAGGAAACAGTCCCAGGGAGAAGTAACGTACTCGAGATCACATAGGTATTTGTAGAATGAAGAGGTTTCATTTTTACTTTCAATTAACCTTAGTACTGTGTGACCGTTACATATAATAAAGAATTATTCAACTTATTTTATGGTTAGGGAAGCAGAGGGTCATAGAAATGAAATAATTTGCCCTGCCAAGGCTTTAAATGCCTTAGTGGGTAGAGCACTGACCAGAGGAAGACCTGAGTTCGGATCTGGTCTCAGATACTCACTAATTGTGTGAGTCTGGGCAAGTCACTTAACTCTATTTGCCTTAGTTCCCTCATCTGTAAAATGAGCTAGAGAAGGAAATGGCAAACAACTCCAGTATCTTTGCCTAGAAAACCCGTGAAAATTTAAGAAATCCCCAAGGAAAAAAATGGGATCATGGAGAATCGGGACATGCCTGAAACTACTGAACAGCAACACATAATTCCTGTTTGATATGATTTTCGTTCACAGATCAGTCAGTCCCAGGGACAAGGCACTGGAGGATGCTGGGTGTGTCCACCTCTTCCCCCTTTCCACCACTAGTTCGATGCAAAGTGTGAGCTCCTGTACTAGAAACACTGAAACCATAACAGACCTGATCTGATTCGTAGTGTCAGCTTTACTATGACGTGAATGAATGGGGGAATGGAGAGACTTGAAATTGGGGGCCAGGCATCTCTAAATGGGACAATCTCTCCAAATATGCCAGTGTGGTTATGGCCCAGGCACTGCCCCCCATCACGATGACTAAGGAGGCAGGAATGAATGTTAGAATGGGGAAAAGAAGAACCAAGTAGTGAGACTGCATGATAGAGTGAAAAGAACACTAGCCTTAGACTGAGAAGATCTAGATTCAAATCCAACCTTACTAGCTAGGTGATTTGAGACAAATTACTTAGCCTCTCTGAGCATCAGTTTCTTCATCTAAAAAATGAGGATAATAAGACTTTTATTACCTACCTTGAAAGGCTCTTGTGAGAGTCAAATGAGGCAATGTATATAAATTGCTTTATAAATTTTAAAGTACCAAGGTTATTATTATGAGTAGAGAGACTTAAGAACACAAATCTCAGAAACCATTAGGTCCCAGAGAGATAGTTTTTGTCTATAAAAGCTATATCTTTTTTTTTTTGTTTTTGTTTTTTACATGAGATTCTTTATTAAATTTTTTTGAGTTACATCTTTTCTCCCCGTCTTTCCCCCGCCCACCACCCCAAAACAGCCATCCCAGTATTTCCCCCCTCCCCCAGTCTATTCTCTCCTATGTCA
>CM053581.1:301950992-302021218 GCA_028627135.1 Pseudochirops cupreus | reverse complement strand
AAGTGCCTACTATATACTGGGCATTGTACTAAGCACTTTATAAATATTATCTCATGTGATCATCACAACAACCCTTTTGAGGTAGGTGCTATTATCACCTTCATTTTATAGACGAGAAAACTGGGACAGATAGTGGTTAAATGACTTGGTCAGGCTCCCTGACTACTATTAAGTGTCTGAGGTTAGATGAGGTTAGATTTGAATTCAGATGTTCCTGACTGTAGCCTCAGGGCTCTATTTTCTGGACCATTTAGGTGTCAGAAGAGAAATGAGGAGAGTGAGAGAGAGAGAAAGAAAGAGAGAGTGAGAGAGAGAGAGAGAGAGAGAGAGAGAGAGAGAGAGAGAGAAAGAGAGAGGAATTACCTCATTGAGTTGATGGGACCATAGTTTCTCTGTTCTAATAAGAAAAGAGGTTTATCTTAGAAACTCCTATTTCCCAGCTAAAATCTTTTATAACCTGGCTCCAATCTAACTTTCCAGTCTTATTACATATTATTTCCCTTCACAGAACTTGAAAATCCAAACAAACTTGGCTTGTTTTTTTTTTCATATGTGACCTTACATCTCCATGCCTTTGCATAGGCTACCCCATACCTACCTTTCATAAAATGCACTTCCTCCTTATCTTCAGCTATTAGAATCCCTATCTTCCTTCAGAGCTCACTATGTGGCACCTTTTCTGTTTCCCCCAGCCATTAACACCTCCTCTGCCCCATCTGAAAATTACCTGGAATCTATTTTGTATGTTTCGTATATTCCCATATGTTTACATGCTATTTCTCTCAATCCATTATAAGCTCTTTGGAGAGAAGAATTTCATTTCTATCTTTGTAAACCATAGCACCTAAGCAGAATGCCAAGCACATAGTTAACATTTAGTAAATGCTTGTGGACAGTTTCTTCATGCCTGGTATCCCATAGTCTATTTAACCAGAACTTCCTCATTTCCTCATGGAGTGACTTTTCTGGGCACTGCTTCTGGCAATATGTCCTGTCTCTTGTCACTTATCCAGTGTCCTGGGTGGAGAGAATGATGGGATCTTTGGATTTCAATGCTAATGGTCTCCTTTTGGAGACCTGGACAATTTGAGGGGTTGATAATGGAATCAGTAATGGAATATTGATCCTTTCTTCCTCCTGTCCCAAATCAGTAATTACAGAGGATCATAGATCCAGGGCTAGAAGGGACCTCAGAGGCCATGTAGTCTGCTCCCCTCATGTGACAAATTCACACAGACAGTAGAATCAGAAGTGAGGTTTGAACCTTGGTCCTCTTTCTACTATAGCATTTCCTTTGGAGTTATTTGTGGACAGGACTAGGCTCTGCTGGTGGTTGACTCTCTGACCTTAGGCAAATCCCCTGTCCTGTCTTTGTTACATTTCTACTTCATAAGAGAGAATGACATTTGCTGGAGTAATGGGAGACAGTGTGTTACTTGTTTAGTTATTTCAGTCATGTCTGATTTCTCATGACCCCATTTAAGGTTTTCTTGGCAAAGATGCTGAAGTAGTTGGCCACTTCCTTCTCCAGCTTATTTTCCAGATGAGGAAACTGAGGCAAACTGGGTTCAGTGTCTTGGCCAGAGTCATACAGTTCCTGTCTGAGGGGAAATTTGAACTCAAGAAGCAGAGCCTTTCTGACTTCAGGTCCTGCACTCTATCCACTGTGCCACCTACCTGTCCTAGTGTCCTAAGACTAAGATTATTCATGCATAAAATGACAAGTTTGGACTAGCTGACCTCTAAGGAACTTTCTGGCTCAAACTCTTATGATTTTTCTTGGGTTTACTGGAAGATTTTAAACATGAGCTCTGAAGGTAGACGTACAAGGTTGAAAGTGAAAGAATGATAAGAGAATCACAAAATGATCTCTTTGTTCAGAGCAGGAGGTAACAATTCTGGCTAGCAGTATCTGGAAAGGCTGCAAGGAGAGGTAGCATTTGAATCCAACCTTGAAATGTGGATGGGAATTTGACAGGAAGATCTGAAAGATGGAGATTGGGGAAGGGCATTCTAGACAGAAGGAATGGCTTCAGCAAAGGTAAAGAACTGGAACAGGCAAAGCACGTTTGGGGCCCACAAGTATTCCAGGTTGGCTAAAGGTAAGGTTGCAAGATGAGGAGTTTGGAACATGGGGCTGAAAAACTAGTGTGGGTCCGAATCTTAGATGATTTTGAAAGTCAGGAGCTAGAAGGGGCTCCAGCTATCATTTATTTCTCCTTTCATAGATGAGCATATGGAGGCCCAGTGTGATGTGACTTATCCAACACCATAAAATAACGAATGACAAAGGATTTAAACTGGGGCCTTCTGACTCTAAAGCCAGTTTTTATTTCATTGTCTTTATTTCATTGTTCCCTCCTTTTTCTCCTCAGAAAATGGGTGCATGTTTTAGAATAATAGAACCTCAAAATTAAAAGGGTCCTTAGGGTATAATTTTTCCTTGAACAAGATTCCCTTGGAGATAGAACTGCTATCTGTGTACCTGTCATTTTAATCAGCTCCCTTCAACCTAAATCTCTATCAGTTTGGCTACTGGTGGGTGGGGAATGACTCAGGGAAGCAGGGAGGTGGGGAGAGGGCAGAGAGGGGGTGGCTCTTCCCACACTAAATCCTGTCAAATGGTTCACTGGTGCTACAGCATTCTTGAGTTTCTGCTTTCATTCATCATCTTTCTTTTGATTGTGAGGGAAAGGTTCAACTGGCTCATTATTTTAGTGATAGGATGAACTTTGTTCTATAGACCAACTACCTCACAGGAAACAACCAGAAAGCAAGAAGTAGATTGCTTTTGCTTTCACAGTGATCCATTTGGTCCTTACAAATCTTCAGTAAATGCTAGGGAACAGAACCCCTACTTTGGGGCTCCCACTCTCAGCACAGCCAGATTGAGAACTGGGGAGAGCTAGGCAGGCTTCAGGCAAATCACACTGTGTGTGATTCCCCACATCCTGAGCTTGTGAATCCAAGTGAAGTCAGACTTATGGAGGGAGGAGGAAGGGATCAATCGGGTTGTGAATTGATTAGGTTTTTAATTTTAATTTTTTAAGCTTCAAATAGTAGGACCACCTTTTCCTTTACCTGTCCAATTCCTAAGCCACAATTCCCCTCTGAGCTTGAGTACCTTCCTGTCTTCTTTAGGAGGAAACTAGGTGGTATGGTAGATGGAGTGCCAGTCCTGGAGTCAGAAGAACATGAGTTCAAATCTGGCCTTAAACACTTTCCAACTGTGTGACTTTAGGCAAATCTCAACCTTTGTCTGCCTCAGTTTGTCCCCTCAGAAAATGGGGATACTAATAGTAGCTATATCCTAGGGTTGTTGGAAAGATGAGATGAAATAATATTTGTAGATCACTTAGCACATAGCAGACACTTACTAAATACATGTTTCTTTGCCCCCCCCCCCCCAACCCCAGGCACAGAGCGGGTTTTGGAGGTGACCACACCATTGTCTCTTCATTAGGAGTGATACTAACAGGGAACAACCACAAATATTCCATTTTCAGTGTTATCTTTTTTCTGCTTCTCCCTTATTATTTTCCCCACCTACCTCTTCTTAAGCCTTCCCTCCACTACATTTTACTTAGAATTCTGACAAGAAAGGTTTATTTGATAGTGAGATCACTGAATCACCGAATGATGGAAGACACATAGATTTCTCAATGCTAACATTCAGCTGCTTTTCAGGAAGCTACCTTTGAAGTGTTTGACATCTTCCTTTTCTTCCTGAGTTGGTAATCAAGATATATGGCCTTCATTTCATTCCATTCCATTCCATTCTGTTCATTTTGATTTGATTTAATGCAATTTAATTAAATCTAGCAATCATTTACTAAGTGCCTGTTTTGTCCCAGGCATTTGTTTGGTGCTGGGGTTACAAAGACAGGAAAGAAACAGTTCCTGCCCTTGAAATGAGGAGCTTACACTCTCCTCTAGGGGAGAAGGCCTATATATGAATAAGTAAGATAGGGATCAGTTCTGTGATTTCACTAATAAAGGAACTCTCAGATGAAGAAGTCCCCTCTGTTAGTGCAGAGTAGCATTTTCTCTCTAACTCATCTATAAGAATCTAAGAATCTAAGAAAGTTGTTTAGAATGCAAACTTGCCCCAGTTCACATTGTTGATATGTATGAGAAAAGGGACTTGAACCCAGGTCTTGGATTCTAGGCTGCCTCATTATCTACCACAACAGGCTACCTTTATACAAATAAACAAATAGAATCAAATGGATTCTTGTAAAAAGTGGTGCCTGAGCTGAACTTGAAGGGCATTAATGATTCTTAGATGTAGGGGTGAGGAGGGAGGAATCATATGTAATAAGTCTGGAAACATGGACTGGAGCCAGGTTAATCAGAGCTTTAAATGCCATACTGAGGAGTTGGTATTTTATCCTGGAAGCAATAAGCTTCAGAAGATTTTTGAGCAGAGTCATGACATGGTCAGAGCTATGCTTTAGGAAGATTATTTTGGCAACTTTGTGAGGTTGAAGTGGAAAGAGGAGAGGTTTAAAGCAATTTGGAGGTGGCTGCAGGAGGCTAGCCAAGAATTGATAAAGACCTCAACTAGAGTAGTAAGAAGATGGGGATAGGATCAAGGGTAACTTGGAGAGCACTGTCAGGGGTTACTTAGGAGGATAGCAGTGCCTTCAATGTAAAGAAGAAAACTGGAAGGATCAGCAGCATTAGGGGATCTATTCTGGGAATTTCCAGATTGAAGTATCAGAAAGTGTATTATAGATGTTGTTGTTTTAAGTGATTTCAGTAATGTCCAACTCCTCGTGACTCCATTTGTTTATTTGTTTTTTTCTTGGCAGAGATACCAGAGTGGTTTGTCTTTTCCTTCTCCAGCTCATTTTGTAGATGAGGAAATCGAGGCAAATTGGAATATGTGACTTGCTTAGGGTCATATTCCTATATATTCAATAGAATATATGTGTATGTGTACATATATGTATAGATAAAGATATGTGTTTATATATATATATATAGTTGTATATATGTATATAAATTGCTTTAAGTTTTTAAAATTTTATTTTAAGTATTTCCCAATTACATGTAAAATAATTTTAAACAATAATTTTTTTCAAAATTTGAGCTCCAAATTCTCTCCCTTCCTTCCCCTCCACCCTTCTTGAGAAGGCAAGCACTTTGATTTCATTTATACATGTGAGGTCATGCCAAACATGTTTCCATATTAGCCATGGAGCAAAAGAAGGCACAAATAAAATAAAAAAACACAAAAATAAAGTTAAAAAAAAAGTATGCTTCAATCTGTATTCAGAATTCATGAGTTCTCTCTCTGGAGGTGGATGGCATTTTTCATCATGGGTCTTTTGGAATTGTCTTGGATCATTGTCTTGATTAGAATAGCTAAGTCTTTCACAGCTCATCATCCTTACAATGTTGTTACTGTGTACAATGTTCTCCAGGTTCTGCTCACTTCATTTTGCATTAGTTCATTTAAGTCTTCCCAGGCTTTTCTGAAACTGTCCTGCTTGTCATTTCTTATAGCAAAACTTCAGGATCACAACTTGTTCACTAATTTCCTATTTAATAGGCATTCCTTTGATTTCCAATTCTTTGCTACCACAAAAAGTACTGCTACAAATATTTTTATACAAATTATCCTTTTCCCTTTTCTTTTATCTCTTTGGAATACAGGCCTAGTAGTGGAATTGCTGGGTCAAAGTGTATGCACAGTTTGATAGCCCTTTGGGCATATATACAAATTGTTCTCCAGAATGGTTGGACTAGTTTATAACTCCCAATTTTTCAGTTTCATCCCCAATTCATCGATCTGTTCTTTCTCTCTTTGATTGATGACGTACGTGTTTCGAGATTTAAATTTTCCCTTGAGTTCTGCTTTGGCTACATCCCACAAGTTTTAGAATGTTGTTTTATTTTTGTTAATCTCGATTGAAATTATTGTTTCTATAATTTGTTCTTTGACCCACTCATTCTTTAGAATTAGATGATTCATTTTCTAATTATCTTTTAGTATATGCTTCCATGTCCCTTTAGTAAGTGTAATTTTATTGCTTTATGGTCTGATAAAGGTATATTTAATATTTCTCCCTTTCTGCATTTGGTTGTAATATTTTCATGCCCTAATATGTGGTCAGTTTTTGTGAAGGTGCCAGGTACAGCTGAGGAAAAAGGTATATTCCTTTCTCTTTCCATTCAGTTTTTTCCATAGGCCTATCATATCTCACTTTTCTAAGATTCCATTCATCTCCTTGATTTCTTTCTTATTTGTTTTATGGTTATATTTATCCAACTCTAAGAGGATAAAATTGAGGTCCCCCACTAGTATAGTTATAGAGTCCATTTCCTATTGTCATTCATTTAACTTTCACTTTAAGAATATAGACGCCATACCATTTGGTTCATGTATGTTTAATATTGATATTACTTTATTTTTTTTAATAAGGAAGATGTAGTTTCCCTGTGTATCCCTTTTAATTAGTTCTGTTTTTGCTTTTGCTTTGTCTGAGATCATGACTGCCTTTTTTTTTTTTAACTTCTGTGGAAGCATAATAGATTCTGCTCTAGTCCCTTGTTTTAATACTTGTGTCTCTCTGTTTCAAGTGTATTTCTTGTAAACAACATATTGTTGGATTCTGGTTTCTAATTCGTTCTGCTATCCAACTTGTTTTATGGGCGAGTTCATCCCATTCATCCCATTCTTCCTTCTATCTTCTCATTCTGTCCCTTTTTTTGGCTTCTGACCACTGCCTTCTTTTATTTGCTCTCCACTTTTTCATCTCCTCCCCTTCCTCCTATCCTCTTACTCTCCTACCCAGTTGGGTAAGACAGATTGTTATTACCAGTTGAGTGTGTATATATATTTTCCCTTTTAAAACCAATTTAGATGTGAGCGAGGTTCAAGCATTGGATCATTCCCCGACATTTCCCCCTCATTGTAAAAGCTATTCCTTTTGTACCTCTTTCATATGAGATCATTTCCCCCATTCTTCTTCTTCCTTCACCCTTCCCCAGGGCATCCCTCTTTCTTGCCTATCCACAGGTATTAAGTGTCAGAGCACAAATCTGAACTCAGGAACTCTGACTCCTGAGTCTAGGACTTTTCTTACTGTCCCATGCTATATCCCATCTCACCTTGTTCTCCCTATCCATCATTCCCCTATCTCTCACCTCACTTTCATTCCTTCATTGTTTTCTCTTATAGTTGACCAGTCACTTGTATACCATCTTATACCTTTCAATCCTTTGTCCTCTTTGCCTACCAATGCACACACCTTGCTGAATGCTGACTCTGAGTTAGGCCCACCATTCACCTTTTCAACCCATGCCTACATATTATCAAATGCTGATTAAAGAACTCATACAATTGTGCTGACTCGGTTCAATATAGATTTATATAATTACAGCTGGGCCCTCATTATCACGTGGCAAGCCTTTTATTCTTGTATGATTAAGTATCTTACTTCCCTAAGTCGCTGTTTCAAACTTTCTCTTCTTTTCAAAAGTCTCCCACACTGCAGGGATTAAACATGAGGCTCATGGGCCACTTCAGAGTTCTGGGAAGCTGGATGAAAATGCAATTGGGAAATATATAACCAAACAAATAAAATATAATAAAACTTAGACAATTTTATATTTTAAAATTAAGTCCATAGGTGGTCCTCAGGGATCCTTATACATTGTTTAGTGTCCCCTCCCAACCCATTTCTATTTGAGTTTGACACAATTCTCCTGTACCATTCTTTCTCTGCAGAGGACAGCTCCTTATTGAGAAAATCAAGCCTGTAAACAATGAACTCATTCTTTCTCTTTATTCTTTGAAATCATTGTGCATTATCTCTCCATTTCCTTCTCTTTCTCTCTAGTCTCTGGAGAAGTTGATCTTTTTGTGGCCAAGGTCAACTCCTCTACTTGTGCTATAGATCATGTCCTCTTCTACTACCATCAGGATCTTGCCTCTTCATTAATTTCCTCTTTCTCTATGTTCAAGTTTTCTCTAGTTACAGGCCCCTTCTTCATTGCCAACAAATAAGCCTACAATGCCTAGATACTTAAAAACTTTTCACTTAACCCTACCTTCCTCTCAAGCTTTCATCTTTCATCTCTTTCTTTTTATATCCAAATGCCTAGAACAAGTTGTGGATGCTTATTGCCTCAGTTTTCCCACACCTTCTGCTCACTTTTCAACCTCTTGTAATCTAACTTCTGATCCTATAATTCACCTGAAACTTCTATCTTCACAATTACCAGTAATGTCTTCGTCATTAAATTCATAGGTTTTTCTCAGTCCTTTCTCCCATTTTACTTAAATTTTTTTTTTTGCATTTGTGGGTATTTCTAATGCCTACTTTTTTCCTCCTGGATTCTCTTTTCCTCCTGAGCATCCATCACATGGTTCCTCTTTATACTTCTCTTACCTGTCTGATCACTCCATAGTCTCCTTTGTTTGATCATCTTCCATCTCCTAGCACCCAAATTTAGGCATTCTTTAAAGTTTTGTTTTGGATCCTTTTATCATTTCTTTCTTTACTTTCTTGGAAACTCTTATCCACTCCCATACGTTCAATCATCACATCTATGTAAATATCTTTGAAATCTATTCATCTAATCCTAATCTATCTCTTAAATGCTAGTTGCATGCTGCCAACTACCACATTATATAAACACATTTTATATAAATTTACATATAGAGTATATAAATTTACATATGAAATTACAATATAGGCAATCCTACATAGATGTATATGTACATATCACACACACATATATATTTAGTATACTCATACACATATACATAAATACTGTCACACAAAATTCTGAATGTAATTTTAAGCTAGTTAGTAACAGGATTGGAACTAGAATCCAGGTCAAAGGATCATAGTTCTATGATAGATTTAAAGCTGTAAAGGACCTTAGAAATCTAGGGAAGCTCCCATTTTATAGATGAGACCCAGAGAGACTAAACAGCTTGCTCAAGATTAACCAGGAAGTAAACAGCAGAACTGAGGTTTGAACTCAAGTCCTCTGGTTCCAAATACAGGCACTTTGCAAGGTACCATGATGTTCTTTCTGCCTTCCTTTGAAATTCTCATTTTTGCACAGGGTATCCTTTGCCGCTGCTTCCCTGGGACAGGGGAATCTTCAGTGTTATTTATAATCTTTTTTTTTAAACTCAGGGTGATAATTGTATTGATGAGAGTGTGATTCTAAAATGAGTTGTTTCCCCTTGAATGACTCCATGGAGAATCTGGGTCTGTTTTCTCCAAATCACCACAAGGTGGCAGTGTGTCAAAAACAATCTTGCCGTCATCTCGAATTTTATAAGGGACAGTAAGGGGCTATTTTAAAGTCCAGTTTCCACATTTCTATTGACCAGAGTTCTAATATATGAGCTTTGTTGCGTCATAGTGTAACTGTCGACTAAAACTAGACATGGAGTCTAACGCCTTCACCTTACATTTGACTCATCTGAGGGGCCGATTTCCTGGTTTCTTTATATCCAGGTCTATTATTACATTTGTATAAGAGTATTAATATTTATAAGCAAGGTTTATTTTTATTATTCAACAGGAAGCTTAGGAGACCTTTCTATTCAACTAGCTTTAAAAATTTCCTCTTTTTTCTTCTTTTTCTTTGAGGCAAAAAACCTTTAACCTCAACTATTAATGTTGTGTTTCTTTCAACTTAACATGGGGCACTCCTTTGAAGCTTAGAACATCCATCTGAGAGAGAAAGAAAGGTCTCCATAGATACTTAGAAACATTCTATGGGTGACCAAGGGCAAACTGTCTTGACCAGTTCTATAATAGAAGATTCCTTAAAACACCCAACTTTCACTTCAAACTACAAAAAATTACATGGAATAGAGGCTATAGTACTTTGTTTTTTTGCCATGAAATTTTTCCTCTTTCTCCAGTGCATTATGGGCCATAGTTTTTTCATGGGTCACAAATTATGTGATCACAAACCTTGGTTTTTAGCTTCCTGAGCTACTCTTTGGTTGTGAATTAGAGCACTTTGGAAGCCATCTTAACTCTTCCAAAAGACAGGGATCAAGGCCAGGTACTGACCTAACACTGTAAGGCTACATTGCCTGTGTAGTCTGATTTGAAAGTCTTATCTCTCCCTAGATACATTCTCCATTAGCCTTTTATAGTCCAGAAACTCCAACTTTAATCGCTGTATAATTCTTCATTTTTTTTTAATGCTCTAGAAAGGATATTAGTGATCCTGGAGTCTAATTTACAGGTAAGGAAATCAAGACTCCAAAAAATAGGATGAGTTGCCTAAAAATGAAAAAAAGAAAGCATTTACCATCTGCCAAACATTGGGGATACAAATAACAAACCTAAAAAGGAAGTTTTGCTATCAAAAATCTTATGATTTAATTGGAGAAACAAGATAAATAGGGGAATGGTTTCTAAGGAGGGATATTTTGGTTAGGAAAATTCCAGGGTTGGCAGGTGGGTCCAGAGAGAAGTTCCCATCCAGGAATACTAATAGAAATGATCTGATTATGCATAATACATGCTTCTAGAACTGGAGGAAAGGGTACCTGGGCAGAGAGAGTTGGCAAAGAGGTTGTGGAGCAGGTGCTAAGGCCACTTAGCTAGTTAGTGGCAGAATTGGAAATATAAAGGGAGCATCCTAACTTCCAGTTAATGTTGCAATATACTAGACTCTCCTTCCTTAAAGCACATTTTTGGGTGGAGCTGCTAAATGTTCCCTTAAGAACTTGGTTTTTAGATCCCTCATGTTCTGGATAAGCCTTTTGCAATTGTGCTTCAATTTGCCAACATTTTTCTTGTTTGGCTTCAAACTGATTCTCTTTCTGTCAACACAGAAAGTCTCCTCCCTAATCCCATGGTCTTGTTTCTTATCCTGGTCCTCCTACTAGTAATAGGAAAACTGGAATAAGACACAAGAAGGAAAGTTCAAGGACAAGTTAATTTCTGTAAAGGTCTCTCCCTCCTAAGTCACCTCCATCTGACCATCTTCCATGATCATGGTCCCCTCTAAGAATATGTCAAATCAGATAACTGCCCTAGGTATTGGTAAGGAGGGGGAGAAAGCCAATAGCCAAATTCAATTAGTAGTATGTAAAAACAAATTAAATTTCAATCATTCATTCAGGATTACTAAATTAAATAGTTACATGTAAGGCACTGTGTAGTGGTGGAGACTAGCATATATACAGGCCCTGACATCAAGTTCCTTATTTTCTAGTATGACCTTGTTACCTAGTAAAACTCTGTGATCTCATCTGTGTGGGTCCTCTCTTTATTGATGAGTACTGCAGGCTCATGTCTTTTAATCTAGTATGGGTCTTTGTAAGGATCGCAGTAGTCTCCCCAACTTGCTTAATGAAGAAAATTGAGGGAAGTCCAGAATCACCTTGTAAGACTAGCAGTAACAGCCCACCACATCTTTCCACAAATCCCCCATTGAAAATCCCCCAATATATTAGAGACCTTCCTCTGGTTCCTTAAATGTCTTTAAGTACCAGGGGCAGCGAGGTGGTACAGTGGATAGAGTTCAGTGCCTGGGATCAGGAAGACCTGACTTCAAATCCTGCCCCATACATTTAATACCTTTGTGGCTCATAAAATGGGAATAATAATACCCTACCTGGCAGGGTTGTTGTGAGGATTAAATTAAATAATCCATGTAAAATACTTAGCACAGTGCCTGGCACATGGTAGGCATGATATAAATCCTAGCTATTATTATTAGCTACCCAGAGCAGAATGCCTCAGATGGTACCTTGCCACACAGAGAAGCTGGAAAGCCTGCTTCCAGGAGCTGTAACGATGGGTAAGGAGAGTGTCTCGGGAGCTGTGGAGCTCTCATAGACATCTTATGACTGTTTACAGTCTGCTACCCATGTGATGAATAGGAAGCTTTTTGATTAGCTGTGAAGATATTCTAGAAGATCCAGTAACCTCGGCCTAAGCCTTCTGGTCATTCTTGCTCCTCTCTTGTGGTGTGACCCCTCCACTCCTGGTGTCTGGAAACAGACAGTATAACTTCAAAAGCTTTGTGGTCTTCTCCCACCTGAGGCCAATTGGTCCCAAGAAATTTGTTTTAGTCCTTGGTCTCTATTTGTTGAGGGGAAGGGGGTAGAGTCTGAAGTGAGAACTCATCCAACTGTCATGCCTTATCTGGTGGAACTAGGGCTGTGTGGGTCTGCTTCCTCCCTTCCACTATACCCCCCAAGAAGGTGATATGGGTGGAGAGGATGTTCAAGATGTGTAGTGGGTGAGGTGGAAGATATTCCTATAGTTGTTCTTGCTGTATTTGTGAAGTAACAATTAATTGGTATTAATTGGTTAAATGGAATTGCAATCATAGTCCTTGACCCCTAACAGTGTGGTAATACAGCAGGTTGAGGTTCAGATGAATGACAGTATTGAAGACATTATCCCAACCCTTCCAAGTACCCTAGAGCCCTGAGGTGGGAGAGATGCAGGAGCTGGGCTCTGAGAGAGGGAGCTCGTACATCCTGGTGATTGGGACACGAGTAGTTCCCTCAGGAGGCTTCTTGATCTTTTCTGCTGCATTTTCCTACAATTCTACTTGCTGATTGCCTGTTCTAGTGTTTGTGTTCTAGTCACACCCCTCCCCCCCTCCAATTAAGTATTTTAATTGAAGATAGCTTCACATAGTGAATCTGGTAATCAGGTCATCTGCATTCTATTTCTGATTTTGTTACTAATTTAAGGTGTGATCTTGGACAAGTCACTTCCCTATTCTGTGCCTTAGTTCCTCAATCTGTAAAATGGAGCTGGGGGTGGGTGGGAGGTGGGGGGTGGGAGGAGTGGGGGTGGGGTGGGGTTGGGATTGAATTGGAACTTTATGACTGTCACAGTCCCACTTACTTTAAAAATCTATAGATTTTTTTTTTACCTGTAATAAGAATTTCATGGTATTTGTCTTGAGCTATTCTCTTTCCCTCTCCTCTCACCCTCCACACAAGGAAGGGATTTTCAGAGAAGCCAAGAGACACACACAAGCAGGGAGAGCGTCCTAGGTATGAGGGGTGACTAGTAAAACTGCCAAAGAAATGGTAAGAAAAACACAACTAATAAATACCCAATTAAAAATGAAAATTTAAGTAACATAGAAATAAGTTAATTAAAAAAACACAAAAATCTTTCCACTGATAGGTGAAACACATAGGATTATGAGGGACTTGAATAACTTCATTTTTCTAGACTTATAATCCATAGACATTCTGGATATAACTAGTAGCCTAGAATCCTAGCTCAGGGGTGACCAGGTTGAATCTAAGACAGTTTCTCCCAAACCATTCTCTTTTCAGTTTGTGTCTCCACTCAGGTTACCCCCTGGGAAAATAAAAATGGAGCTTGTATTTAGCTAGGTCTTTACAGAACAAAACACTAGGAAACACTAGGTTATGGAAACATTGAATACTGGGCAGGCTGTATTTCAAAAGGCTTCATGCTTTAACCTTGTCAAATCTGACCAGTATCCTCTTGGCTCTAAAAAGGGACGAGCTTTATACATTGTAAGCCATTAATCTTGTTAGGCACATTCTGATCACTGATATTTTTGCAAGCCAATATGGTACAATGAAAAGAATGCTGAAGTTAGAGTCAGAAAACCTGGATTGGAATCCTGACTCTGTAAGGTTAGTATTGTGATTATAGACAAATCATGGGACCTTCTGGGCCTTAGTGTCTTTGACTGTAAAATGAGAGTATTAAACAGCATGGCTTCTCAGGTCTTTCCAATTTAAAGTTTTATGATCCAATGATATTTTTCCCTTCTAAATCTAGGATAACTTTCTTACATTTGGTGATATCTTTTCTCTCCAGAGATTCTGACAGACTTTTTGAATGTACACTGATTTTAGAAACTAACCTTTCAGTGCTGCAGACACCAAATCATAAACATTTCCTGAGAAGCCTCTGTCTAAAGATGTTTCAGGAGAGCTTTCATTTTTTAGTCACTTCTCTCTAGGCTATTTTTCATTTCCTTTAAAAAATTTAATTGAAGCATTTTTACTTAGTTACTGAGGCTCAGCTTCTCTTGCATGCTAAGAGGTAAGCGTGCTCCATCTATTGCTTTCTTTTCAGACCTCCTAAGGAGATAATTAGGCATTGCAATTGATTGCAATTTATTAATCAGAGCAGGCTGTGGATTGAAAAAACAACAACAACATGTAGAACTGTGGTATAAATGTAAGGAGAGAAAAGTGGGGAGGAGGGACTGACATGGAGAAAATCACTAAATCAATGGAATGATGGAACTTGTTCATTTATTGATCTTACTCTGATGTTTAACATTTCATCTCCCACCTCTGTGCATTTGCATTGGCAAAATTCTTGTGCCTGGAATGCACTCCCTCCTCTCCTCTATCCCTCTTGAAAACCCTAGTTCCCTTCAAGGCTCAGCTCGAATGCTACCTCCTTCGGTTCTTTCCTGATTACCCCAATTAGTAATACTCCCTCCCCACTCTCCCTATCAAAGAGCCTTTATTTTGTATGTATCTTGCATGTAGTTGTGAACATGTATCCTTCTATTAGAATGTAAGCTCCTTGAGGACAGGGCCTAGCTATCTAGTTCATGTTCGTGTTTATATTCACAATGGCTATCTCAGTGCTTGACACCTAGTAAGTACTCACTAACTGATTGTTGATTATTTTATACTTGTTCTCTCACTTAATCTCTCTAGATCTCACTTTTCTTGTCTGCAAAATGGTGATAACTATTCTTGTTCTATTTAATTCACAGGGTTGATATAGGAACAAACAACATAATGTGTGGAAACGAGCAGATTGAAGACTGAGACAAAGATACTCAGATTCTTGAGCAGATTTATGAACTTATTGGTTTGGATCCTCTCTCCAGTGGCATGTATTAAATCCCTGCTAACCCTTCTCTTCTGGTTCAATCCTCAGCAGCGTCCTTCTTCGAATCTCCCTTAGAATATTCACTTGGCGCACTGGTGACCTTCTTCTGACTCTTTTAATGTCTGAAGGATAACATTGCAACACTTGGACTGTCTCTCTGGGGTCTCATTCTTTGTATCTCATCATTTCATCTCCCTTTCTGGTCATATGTATCCATGATCATATCCTTTATTCCATTTGTTGTTGTTCAATCACTCATTTGTCTCTAACTCTTTGCCAACTCCTGGACCATACTGCTGATGGGATTTTCTTAGCAAAGATACTGGGGTGGTTTGCTATTTCCTTCTCCAGTGGATTAAGGCAAACAGAGATTAAGTGACTCGCCTAGTGTCACACAGCTAGTACTTGTCTGAGGTTGGATTTGAACTTAAGTGTTCCTGATTCCAGGCCAAGTGCTCTATCCAATGAGCCATCTACCTGCCCATTCCACTTCTTACATCATTGTAATATGTTACAGCTTGCTGACATTTACTGTGGTCTTTCTATTACTTTTTTGGTCATTTACAATTTTAATTCTTCTGACATTGTGATTGACAGTCTAATAGCACCCACTGACAGAATAATTCTATATGTCAATACATCAGTGGATCTATGATTTCAGCAATATAGGTATTCCCTCCAACAGTGAAAATCCCATCCCATCCATGCCTTCTCACTCTGCAGGAGTCCTCCATATTCTCCCATAAAAATCTCAGGCCTAATGTTAGGCTTTTTGATTACACTTATGTAATAGGGCAGCCTTCAGACCATCCATTTGTCATCTTTCACACTTGTTACCTGATTGACCCATTCTTTTCTGATCATCCATCTTTTTCTGTCATAAATTGGTGATATGCTGTAGGCTACTTATGCTCAGATGCATTTCCCCCATTGCTTCTAGGGTCACTTGTCATTTGGGTTCTTTAGATTGTAGTGTTTTGTGATTCACAGGCATGTAGCATTAACAGAAGAATATCAGCACCCAAAAGACAATCTTTTGTTTTAGAAAGTCACTCAAGATCATTGAAAATCCTGCAAAATTTCCTAAATATGATCCAGCCTGATTTTCTGTTCCTATTCAATTCTGCTCATAGCTCATTCATTGCTTATCCCTAGCATCTGTCCAACATATAAATATGTGTGTGTATGTGTTTCACCATACATGTTTCAGCATGTATACATAATACACACACAGCATGTACAAACATAGATGCAAATACTCACAAAGATTTGTGATCTCATTGATTTAGGTATGACCAATCCATGATTGACCCTCTGTGTGATTCTGACATGGTGTGATTCTGACAAGGTATTTGACCTGTCAGAGGTCTAGGCAGCTCTCTAGAACTCTTCAGTTGCAGAGAAGCTGCTAACCTGAAGTGGTAGATAGAGTTTTCTCACTTGGAAATTCCCTATACCAGAAGTCATAGGTCTAGGCCTTCCCTTCTCAATCTATCATCCACCTGTAACATGCAATCAGTAATATGTACATTGGACTGATGGAAAAGTTGTCCTTTTAACTGCGTGTCATCATCTTAGTAGTGGGCATTATTCATCTTCTTGGTTTTTCCTTTGTAGATGGATGATCAAACTTTTAAAAGGTTATGTATCTCTGTCAGGTGGATCTTCAATATTCCAGTTTCTTTCACATTACTATGAATTTAATAGAAGAGATTTTGTATTGTATTGTAGCTTAATACATAATAATTATTGTGGTCATGGGAGGGGAAAGAGGAAACATTCATCTAGCCCCTACTATGTGCCAGGCACTGGGCTAAGCACTTTACAAATATAATCTCATTTGATTCTAACAACAACCCGGCCAGATAGGTGTAATTATTAGGCCCATTCTATAGTAGAAAATGAAGCGAATAGAGGTTAAGTGACTTGTAAAGGCTCACACAGCAAATGTTTGAGGTTGGATTTGAACTCAGGTCTTCCTGATTCAAGGTCCAGCTTTCTACCCACTATACTACCTAGATATGGAAGGCTAAAGGGGTCTGACTTTCACATTTTACAGATGAAGAAACTGAAGCCCTGGAAACTAACGTGACTTACCTAAGGTCATACAGATAGTGACAGAAGAAGGACTTGAGTTCAGGTCATACAACCATTTCCACAATCAATCTATCAATAAGCATTTATGAAATTCCTACTATCTATTAGTAGGTTCTGGGGATATAAACCCAAAGAATGAAATAATCCTTACTTTCAAGGAGCTTACATTCTAACAGGAGAGATTACGAGTACATATATAAGTACATACAGAAAAAAACGTAAGAAGATAGTTACAGAGTGGTTTGGGAGGGAGGCCCCTGAGAGCTGAGGGGATCCGGAAGGGCTTCATGTAGAAGGTGGTGTTTATCCACCTTCATGGGTTTTGATCATACAGAGCTTATCAGTCATGCCATCTATCTCTTCTTTGCCAAGCCTAGGGAGGGATGCTGGTCTCTGGACGGGGCTTAGCTCCTGATCCCAGCCTTTGACTGGGACATGTTTCTACCATTGGTTAGAGGTCCCCTCTGTGGGACGCTATGCATAGATTCCTTTGCCTTTCCCATGGGCTGGTCTTCTTCAGAGTCCTCATCAGGTAATAAGTGTGTCTGTTCACAGAGAAGAAGTCAGTCTGAGAACCCTCAAGTTCAGATGTCAACATTTCATCTCCCTACCACTTGTAGGCCTGTTCATCAAAAACTTGTTAGTAACTTCTATGAAACCTCAGAGGGTTACCTTGTTACCTACTAATGTTGGGTCATTCCCTGCCTATCCCCTCCTCTCCCAGTGCCCTGTCCACTCCCCACTCCCCTTCCTATGCCTTTATGTTCATTTGGGATGGAGTTAGGATAAAGCCTGAACGGGAAGTTTGTTGGGGCAGAACCATTCAGTCTTTGCACATCAGGATCTCTTTTTGATCTGCATTGTTTATGGACCAGTTTATTTAGTCTGATAAATCCTTGCTCTTTTTGGTTTGTGTGGAATAATGTTCTATTCACTTATTTGTATATTCTATATAAACTAGAAAATGAAAAAGTGTGAATAACATTGTATGAAAAAAACCTGGTCTTGTGTTTTCCTCTAGGGAGATGAAAGCAAGTCATTGATACCTCACTTGACCTGTGAGATGCTCACTTGTAGGTTTCCTGGGACTTGGGGGAGGGGTGCAAGCCGCTGAAATAATTTTGTAATTTACAGGTGGCGGGGGGGGGGGGGGGTGCGGAAAATGATGGTTGAGTTCCTCTGGCACCTCAAGTTTCCAGCACTAATAAAGTGGTTTCTTTAAATCTTTAAAAAAGAAAAAAAGAAAAGAAAAAAAAGAAGGTGGTGTTTGAGCTAGGTCCTGAAGGAAGAGAGGGATTCCACGCTACTGCTGCTGCTGTTAGCTTTTTTGCTAACCTCTCAAAGCCATTATTCATCCCAGCTTATTAAATCCCCTTACTAAATGGATTAGGCCATTTCTAATGGGTGGCAAAAAAAAAAGTCATATTCATTATACAACTGTTATATTTTCATTTGCTGCTGCAGGTTGGAAAATAAGCCTCTAATGTAATAAGTACCTCATCACAATAAAAGCTAGTCTTTATAAAATAGTATAAGATTTGCAAAACATGCTACAAATGCTATTTCATTTGTATCCTCACAGGAGGAAAGTGCTAGCTTATCCCCCCCCATTTAACAGATTAGGAAATACAGCGAGACAGAGGTAAAGGGAATTGCCCATCGTCACACAATCAGGAAGTTTCTGAGGCAGGATTTGATTCTAGCTCTCTATCCAGTTGCCTCAAATATGTCCTAATATAACACAGCTGGGTTATATTCACCATCAGGAGCCTGAGAGAGGAGCTCCCCAAGAGGACCTGACAAAAAGGTGACGCTATATGTCCTTGAGAAAAACCTTTCCCAAACAAGAGCTGATTGCTGCCTAATTCAAGGAGTTATTGTCTATTTCTGCCTAGCCGTTTGACGCATGTCACAAACCTGTCAAAAGCACTTATTTTTGATGTTTGGCAACGTAGCAAGGATTGCAGACATCTAATTAGCATCTTCTAGATAAAGTGAAAATTTCCCTGTTCCCTGTCCCTCCTCTGCCAATTTAAATCAGAGGCTCGGTAGAGCCATAGTATGGTTGGGGGTGGGGGACTGCTGTCCCGGGTACTGGTAATGCTTAGGCCTAAGTCAAGTTGGGCGTTCTCATTCTGAATTTCAACTGAGAGAGCAGCAGAGGCTGTCTTTGGAGAGCACTATTCTTGCGTGGATTGAATAGTAGATTAGGAGACAGAAATCCTGGGTCTGAGTCTCAGTTCTTTCCTTTACTAGCTATGATATCTTAAGCAAACCATACCTCTTCCTAGGCTTCCTTCCTTGCCTAGGAAACGGGATAATACCTTCCTTATCTATCTCATATTTTTGCTATAAGAACCAAATGAAATAACATAGGCAAAGTACAACGTAACTGCTGAACACTGTTATTATTAGTAAAAGGAACCCTAACCTGTTCTACTTAAGGCATATGTCTTATCCATCGCCATCTTAAAAAAGAGACAAATAGCTTTTTTCCTGGCAACATGTTTATTGCTTTCTCCCCTCATATTGCTTGAAAAACAAACAAACAAACAAAAAATCCCACAGAATTACTGGCTTCTTATCTCTTGGGACCAACAGCTAATGTCAGGACTGTCCAGAGTTTTTCAAATCCTCTAACTCTATCTGCTACTGTTACAACCATAATGTGGAAAATGACAATATGAACAATATGTCAAAACACCTGGATGAGTTCTTCAGATGGGAATTACTAATTATCATGATGGTAGCAATGTTATGCTTTTCCCCCTAACTCAATTCAGATTTTAATGTTAATAACTTTCCTGGCATGAAAACTCATGTCTTGCTGAATGATATAGCACATTAGGTTTTTCCTTTTAGAAACACATTTCTTAACCTGAGTTCCCTTCCCCCTCAACTGACTTCCTCCTCAGGGCTTAATTCGTATCTAGAAAATTCTTTCTTTCTACCTAGTCCTCTCTTCTCTTAACCATCCCTGAAATAATTGCAATAAAATATAGTTGTTTAGGGCTGTTGTCATGACTTGTCTTATTCAGTTCAAGGCCTGTTTTCTATTTTATTCTTCATCACTGATCAAAAGGAAGAAAAGAACATTTTAGTCCCACTCCTTTCTTTTGCCTCTTTAAATAAAAACTGGGTAGACCTGCATAGTTACAGAGAAAGAAAGAGTTAGTCACTAAAATATGATGAAAGGTTCCTGGAGGGATATTTGGAAAAGGTTGTTGTCATCACTATCATCACCTCCTTCATCTTCATTTCTATTTTCATCATCATCTTTTTTAGCTTCCTTTTGCTCTTCCTCATAGGGATTGGCATTTTCCATCTTTCTCAGTAGTCCAAAGATTGTTGATCCCTTTGGTATGAAGGCTTCTTCAGCAATCTAGATTACAATCCTTCTACCATTTAGTCTTCAAGAGTTTTATTTTGGAGCCCAAATCCACCAAAATGGCCAACCTGGCAATGATTCCTTTCCAAAATTAGCCAGGCTGGTCTGCAGATGAAAGGCATACAAATCCATTACTGGATTTGTCCTGATGAAATTTTTGCTGGGCAGGCATTGGGGATGCAAATAAAGATGCAAAATTGCTCATGCTGAGCCTCCTTGTCCCTAATCCAAGTATTATAGAACTTTGACGTCAAAAAATGTCTTGAAAATCATCTCTTTCAACCTTGTGATGTTCTAATGAATGAAAAAGATCCAGCAAGGTTAAATGATTTAAGGTCACTATCATTAGTGACAAAGCTAGGACAAGAACCTGGGTTTCCTGAATCGCAGCCTGATTTCTATGGTTTCTTTCTAAGGTTTGATGAATCATTGTTTTTGAATTTTAGATTCAGTGGATGTAGCAACAGATTTTTTTTTTGACTAAATGCTTTGGTCTAGCAATAAGCATAGGGAATGCCAGTCAACTCAACTGGATTCAATTTCAGCATACATTTCTCCAGTGCCTGCTAGGCACAAGGTACTGTACTGGGTAATTTAGTTGGATTTGAGCTGCCTTCTCTCTGGTTTTCCATTTACATCTGTGGACTCAGGTGAGGGAAAACACAAGACAGGATTGATAACATAGCAACATTTATAACCAACAGACAGAGGCCACAGAACTGCACAATTTTCATTGCTCTTCTGGGTCCTTTATTTCCAAACCATTTCCACCTGAGACAAAAGAGCTAAATTAAATGTGAAAGCAACATATAGGGTCACAGGATTTAGAGCTGGAAAGAACCTTGGCAATAGGGCTGAGTGACTGTGTATGAGAAGGAGCTCTGATTCCTGCCTAAGAAGTCCTCATCTTTCCTTTTAAGTGACAGTAAACACAGGATGCCTGAGACATTAGGGTACAGTAGAAGGAATGCTGGTTATATGACCTTGAGAAAACCATTCAATCTACAGCTTCTCAGTTTCCTTATTTATAAAATGAAAGTGTTGTATTAGGATCATACCTTTACAGCTGCAAGGGACCTAAGAGACCATCAGATTTACCTTTTCATATTTCGCAGATGAGGAAATCAAGGCTGAGAGAGATTAAGTGACCTAGCTAGAAAGAATCTTAGGCATCATTTGAACACAGGTCTTTCTGACTCTTTAAAAAAAGTCCAGCATGTTGCTCACAACACCAACTTGCTACCATCCCTAAAAGATTCTATGAGTCTCTGATTATATGCCTATTGAAACATATGTAAAGAAGTGGAGGATTTGGGGAATAGATGGGTGAATTGCAAGCTCTTACCTATAATTGTAGATAGAGTTATAGATTGTTACTAATGGAAGAGATCTCACTTCACTTAGCAGTTGGCCCAAGGTCACATAGTGAGTTAGTGACAGAGTTGGGACTGCATTTCCTGTTTCTTGAAACCCAGGGTCTAGTGTTTGCAAAATGGTCTTGATACTCTGATCAGGCAATTTAATTCCCAAGAGAACAGAGTAGAGAAGCCAGGATGAAGACACCTAATGCTTCAAAGGAGCAGCTTTGGTTTATGAAAAAGGAACTTATGACACGAAAGATTATGATCAGTGTCTAAGCAGACCTTAACTGTAGACGCTTTTCTCCTCTGATCATGAAACTGTGAATATGAATCAGTGTCAAATTGGTCCCTAGAGCAAGGTCGCTGTGACTGGCTTTTCTCCTCCTTGAAGTAGGGAGGGAAGAGCAGGGCCAATCTTGGGCAGGATTGCAGATAAGGAGAAATTTCAGGAAGACTTCTTCCCCCCCACCACCCCCTTTCTGTCCAGCATAAACACTCAGGGTCCTGTTGCCTTTGTGCTCAGCATTCCCACCTTCAAAGTCAGGTGCTTCCTGTGACCCCTTTGCTTTAGACCTTTCTCTCCCTACTCTCCTATCAAAACTGGTTTTTCCTGTGTTCCATTCGTTCATAGCCTTGCTAGGTGAAAATGATCTAATTTGGTAAATGACTGTTTTTGAGAGTTTCATGTCTGAATCTCTCAGACGTGTCTTCAAGTTGATGCACTAGAATCTCTGGCAGCTTCTGTATGACAGAGGTACCTAGACTGCGTCAGAAAGGCCTTGCTAATAAAGTACTTGCCCACCCCACCCCGAGACTAGACAGGGACAGTATTTCATCTGACATTAGGATGAGGTATGTAAGTGTCAGAGATAGCTACCTGGAGTACTCTGTCTATGTGAGTCATCAGGCCGTACTGCAAACTTGGACTGCTAACTCCAGTATGCATGCGTGGATGCCCTTTTCCATGCCAAGCCTTCCGAACCTGTATATGTCCTGCTTATAGTCTTCTTGGGTTTCTTTTTAAAGTTTGAGGATGAAGATATTCTAATAATAATAATAATAATTCCCTTGGCTAATTGTGTTTTCTTTGATAGAGGAGAGAGGAAGAAAAAAGGGAGAAGAAAAAGGGGAAGAAGGTGAGAACAAACATTGGACTGTCTTGGACAGTAGGAAACCTGAATCTGATTCTCAGGTCTGCTGTTAATTAGCCACGTGACCTTGGACAAGGAATCTATCTTTTTTTTTTTTTTTGGAGGGAGGAAGGAAGGCAATTGCGGTTAAGTGACTTGCCCAAGGTCACACAGCTATAAGTATCAAGTGTCTGAGGCTGGATTTGAACTAAGGTCCTCATGACTCCAGAGCCAGTGCTCTATACACTATGCCACCTAGCTGCCCGAAGTTTATCTTTCTGAGCCACAGCTTCTTCACTTGTAAAATGTGGATAATAATGCCCTATCTATCTCATAGGGTTTTTGTAGAGATAAATATGAAAAATATATGAATTTTGGAGTCAGAGGAACTGGGTTCAAATTGTACTCTGCTGTGTGCTACCTGTATAAACTTGGGCAAATCACTTAAATTCCCTGGGCCTCAGTTTCCTTATATGTAAAATGAGAGTGTTGGACTAGGTGGAGATGAAGTCTCTTCTAGCTCTAGATCTATCATCCTATGCACATTTTATAAAATGTCATGGGCCCATAATTCTAATTTAGCTAAAAGTAGAAAGTCATCTGGTAAAAGGGGAAAAATCTTTGTAATAAATTTCTTTCACAATAACCTCCTATTCAAGATATGAGGGACTGAATCAAACTTATGAGAATTAGAGTCATCCTCAATGGATAAATGGTCCAAGGACAGAAGCAGCCAATTTTCATTGGAAGAAATCTAAGCTATTGGCAACAATGACAACAAATGCTCCAAATCACTAATAATCTGTTGTTGTTCAGTTGTGCCCAACTCTTTGTGAACCTGTGGACCATAGCATGCCATGCTGTCCTCGGGATTTTCTTGAGAAAAATACTTGAGTGGTTTGCCATTTCCTGCTCCAGTAGATTAAGGCAAACAGAGGTTAAATGACTTGCCCAGGGTCACATGGTGTCTAAGGCCAGATTTGAACTTATTGACTCCAGGCCCAACTCTCTATCTACTGAGCCATATAGCTAATTAGAGAATAGAGAAACCCGAATTAAAAGAACATTGAAGTTAATCCTTACCACTTTTAGATTGGTAGAGACAACATAAGAAGAGAGAGACAAATGTTTGAGAGGTATTGGGAAAACTGGCACATTTTCCCACTGCTGGTAGAGATGTGAATTGGTCCAACTATTCAGGAAAGCAATTTGGAACCAGGGCCTCAAAGTTAGTAAACTGCTCCTACTCTTTGATTTAGCTATTCTGATTTTGGCCTATAGACTCAAAGAGATCAAAGAAAGAGGAAAATCACCTGTCTGAACAAAATATTCATAGTGGCTCCTCTCATAGCAGCCCCCGGATGGAAACCAGGGGAGTATATGCTTATTGGGGAATGGCTAACATTGGTATATAAATGTAATAGGATATTATTGCACCAAGAGAAATAGCAAAATGGACGGTTTCAGAGGAAAACTGGGATGACCTTTATGAATTGATGCAGAATGAAATGAACAGATTTAGGAAAACAATTTATACGATGACAACAACAGAGAGAAAAATAACTTTGAAAAGCTTTAGAATTCTGATCAGTGCAATGAGACTGAACGTGAAACATGATGCTCACCTCCTGTCAGAGAGGTGATGGATTTAAAATGCAGAGAAAGTTGTGCATTTTGAAGTATGTTTTGCTAGACCATGCATATTTATGAAGAGGGTTTTCTTTTTCTTTTGCTCAATTGGGGGCAGTAGAGGGAAAGATTATATATTAATGAAAATTATAAATAAATTTGTTTTAAAAATTGGCATTTGCTCTGCAAACATAAGATATTGGAATGCTTAAAACTCAAAATGAACTGAGCCTATCAAGGGAAGCTGACAGCAAAAGATATTTTTGTTTTTAAAGCTATATGGGAAAAAAAGAGGAGAATCAAAGAAGGAATAAGACCACACCTGAGATGGATGGATGGGACAATGGTAACTGACAACAGAAAGACAGAAGAGCTGCTCAATTGTTTTGTTTCTATTTTCTCTACAAAGGAGAATGACACTTACATTGGAAATGACAACACAAAAGCAGGGAGTTCATAGGTGCATAGGATCACAGATTTGGAGATGGAAGGGAATTTAGAGGTCACTTAGTCCAGCATCTTATTTTGTAGGGAATTGAGCCTCTGAGGAACAAAGTGATTTGCCTAATGTGACGCTGCTTTTAAGGAGCCAGGAAATGAACTTGAGTTGATAAGCAAGGTAAAGAAAGAGATAGAAGAGAGCATTCCTTTTTAAAGTTTAGAGAATGATTTGATTGGTCTAATCGAATAAATTCTTCATAAGGATTAAGTTCAGTGGCACATGCCTTTCCAAGATTCTTCTATTCCACATATAAACCTTAGGCGTGTACATTCAATGGTGCTCACGGCCACACGGAAGATGGATTATCCCCAGGCAGGCCTGATTTCTTCCTCTGGGGCCTTTCTGTGCAGACTTGGCTGCAAGTGGGAGCTACTAGAGAGCCCTCATCATGCCTCTGGAAAACAACTTGTTCATGGAGGTGGGTCTAGGTAGGGGGAAGGAAGATGTGTTTTTGTGTCTGTCTTTCCTTCCATCCAGTGATCCTGATCTCTAAGTCTTCAGAGCCCAGCTGTGCATCAGAGAACAGTTTTCAGAACCCAACTGTAGTTAGCAGCCAGGGTGACCAGCCAAGATCAGCACTAGCAGCATCAGTAACAGAAACACTCTTGTTAGCTAAAGATCCAGGACTATCTTGCTGCCCAGGCTGTGCTCAACAGCAGCCTTGAGGGTCAAGGCAGCCGCTCTCTTTCCATCCTGGCCTGACCATGAATAGTTGTCCAGAGATTATCTGTTTAAAGCAGACATCATAGGGATGGTAGGGATCTGGAGAGGGCACCAGAGGGAAGGAGGGCCCAGGTCATAGTTTCTGACTTAGATAATGCAAGGGAAGGGGTCTAGGAAATCCATCTCTGTATCTAGAACTCAGAGGCCTCTGATTCCTATCACTAAAGGTAAAGAACAGTATCTCCTTCATTTGTCTTATAACCCAGGGTAAGGGCAAGGTGGGGAGGGGACGAGCAACAGTCCAAACAGGACTTTCTGAAGCAGCATCTTCATGACTAAGGGATAGATAGATGGTAGGGAGCTACTGAGTGTAGCTAAGAGAGGGAGAAGGGGAGGCTTTCAGGTCCACAGTCCTGCTTTCAGTCCATCAGTGGTCCTAGAATGTTTCACAGGAGGAAGAATGGAAGGAAGGCTCGTGATGCAGCTTGGGGCTTATTCCTCCATGTTTGAGTTGGCGGCAGCAGCCACTTTCCTAGTACCCTCCAAAGACCTATGCAAAGTCCATGAATACTGAGGTAGTAGTAAAGATGGTGAAGGGGTTGCTGTCCCTTCCTCCTTCCACTTGACCTAGGATCTGCTCCAGGGGCTCAGGAAGCCCCTTGACTGCTCCCCACTTACACTCGCTTACTAGAGAACATCTAGTAAGCCTTGAAGAATTCAAATCTCCTGATCCAGGTAAATGTTATTATCATTTCAGTTTTATAGATGCAGAAGCTGAAGCAGAGGTTGGATGACTTGCCCAGGATCACAGAGCTAGTAAGTGTCTGAGGCCATATTTGAACTCAGGTGTTTCATGACTCTAGACCAAGGACTCTATCCATTGAACTACCTGGCTGACCAGGCAAAGCTGCTTCTACTCCTTTGAACTACAGTTTTGAGTTCTGAAAGAATAGTGAGATGTGATTGTTGAAGTTCTATCAATGAGATATGAAAGATCACAGAGATCAGGAGAGTTAGTGCAGGGCTAAGGATGGTCAAATATTATCCTGATTTTTAGAAAGGAGAAGAGAATTTGGACCTACAAAGATAGGCCAGTGAATTTAGATACCTCAGGAAATTACAGGTTCATTAAAGAGATGGCCAGTGAACACCTAGAAAAGGAAGCAGCAATTACACATAGGCTTCATGGCATCATCAGAAGTCCACTAAGTAAGTTAGTAGGTAAAAAGGAATGTTGTACATGTAATTTACCTAACATTTCACAGTGTATCTCATACTATTATGGTGGAAAATTACCAAGATGCATACTGTACATGGATACAGTTAGAAGGATTCAGAACTAGTCAAAGGTCTAGAATCAAAGAGTACTCATTAATGGTTCAATGTCACCATGGCTGGAGGTGTCCAGTGGAGGACCCCAGGGATCTGTCCTTAATGCCATGCCATTTAACATTTTAATCAGCCATTTAGATAAAAGCATATGTAGTGTGGTCATAAAATTTAGGGATGGCACAAAGCTGGGAGGGATAAATTTGGACAGGATCTGAAGAACTCTCATAAGAGTTGAATACTAGAATGAATCGAATTAGATGAAATTCAATATAACTCAATGTCACCTCTGACATAAGAGTTCAAAGAATCAGCTTCACAAGCACAGGAAAGCAGTTTGTTTAAAAAATATCTGGGGAGTTTAATGGATTGCAGATTCAATATGAGTCAGGATGTTTTGTGGCAATCAAAAATGCTAATGCAATTTTGGGAAGCAATAATAATAATAACATATAACAATTATATAATGCTTATTATGTGCTAGCACTTACAAACGTTATCTCATTTGATCTTCACAACAGCCCTGGGAGGTGAGTATTATTCTTATTTTAATTCTACATATTAGGAAACTGAGAAAGAGGTTGAATGACTTGCCCAGAGTCACACAGTTAGTAAGAGTCTGAGGCTAAATTTGTACTCATGTACTCCTGACTCCAGGTCCAGCACTGTATCCATTGAACCACTTAATTGAACAGTCAAAGTTTCCAGCAGTGAAGATGAGATGGCCCTCTGTACTTTGTCTCTAGTACTCTATTCAACAGATGAGCCATATCTGTAGTACAGAATTCAATTGTGGCTGTCACTCTCTTTAAGACAGACATTGAAAAATTAAAGAGCATCCAAAGGATGGTAACTAGAATGGTGAAGGACCTTGTGTCTACGCCATAGAAGGATGAATTGAAGGTTCTGGCAATGATTAGCTTGGAGAGAAGGCTCAAGGGAGGGAGTGGGCACCATAGCTGAATTTGAAGGACTGTCAAACAGGAGAGGTATGAAATATTTTTTGTAGGATAGAAGCTGGGTTCAACAGAGGGAGTGCTGAATTTACACTGAGAGTGTCGGGATTCAAATCCTAGCTCTGCTCTTTACTAGCTGCATGACCTCAGGCAAGTCACTTTACTTCCCTTTATAGCTCCTGTGTAAAATGAGGGGATCGGACTCAGCGATCTCTAATGTCCCTTTCAGTTCTAAACTTACGTCCTTATAATCCTAGAACTCCCTGGAGAGGAGAACCAGGAGCTAGGGATGGCAACTATGAAGAGGCAATTTAAGATTGATGTCAAGAGCAACTTGCTAATTAGAACTGTCTGACAGTGGGTTGACTGCACTGGGGGTTGGTGGGTTCTCCCTTAATGAAGGTCTTTAAGCGGAGACTGGGTTTGTAAAGCTGCTGAAGTGGATTTCTTTTTTAGGTATATAGACTAGGTGACTGCTCAGGTCCCTTCTGACTCCTAAATTCTATTAATATGATTCTGTATTATTATTATCATGACAATTAGTATTCTAAAGAGGAAGAGAGATACTCTCTGTACATTTACTAAGATGCATCCTTTACCTTAGTTTGATGTGGCACCAACATTTTTACAGGTGCTATTAAATGTATCATTGGCATGACAGTGTTTCTGGAGTGGGGTTTGTCAAATTTAATTGAATTCAACAAGGAGTACTTATTAAACTAAATATTCTGCTATATACTAAGACCTCGGATGCTCTGTGGTCCCTGTACTTGTGGAATTTTCAATCAGATTTGACACAAGACAGGTGTACTTGAAAGGGACATGTAATCAAAGCTGGTAATATATGAATCAAGACAATAGCTGCTATAGGTATTGTTAAAGGAAATGGAGAGCAGAAGAAGCTGGGGTGATCAGGGACAGTTTCAAACAAACAAGAATTTGAACTGAACTTTGAAGGAAGGGTAGGATTTGAAGAGGCCAGTATAGCCTAGAGCAGAGTGTCTTGCACAGAGCTATTTCATAAATCTTTGTGGAACTGTATCCTAAACATACACTTTCATGCCATTTTCCCTTCTAGGGAGAACGAACCAAACCCTTCTTGGTCAGCTACTCATAATGAGCATTGTTGCTATTCTTTCTGAGATTGTGAGACCTTGAACCTGAAGCCCCTTCACTGATGGAGGACCAAGATCATCCATCCATTTTAATGCAATTATCTATTCAGCTTAAGGAGTCCTCAGGATAAAGTGGATAAGGGAAGTATTGGGCAGCATTACTGGACCTTGGAAATGTACTCAATAAAAAGGCCTGTTTGAAGCTGAGATGCCTGAGAGGGGTCAACGAGTCAATCCTAATCTCACAGTTACCTGACTGCTGACCCAGAGGCAGTGTGATGAAATGGGGGAAGACCAATGGACTTTAAGTCAGAAGACATGTTCAAGCTTTGGTGCTGTCACTTTTTGGACCTGTGACCTTAGGCAATTTTTTCCCTTGCATTTTGAGTTTCAAGTTTCGGTTTTTTCAGCTATAAATGAATAGAGCTGACTTAGATAATAAGAGCTCATATTTATGTAATGCTTTTAAGATTTACTAAAGTGAACACTTGCAACAACTTTGAGAGTTGCTGCGAGTGTTAAAAATACCCATTTTAAAGAAAAGAAAAATAAGGCTTAGAGCAGTTATGTTACTAACCAGAGTCAGAAGGCCAGGAAACACTGGAGTTGGGTCACAAACTCCAAACTCTTTCAATTACCTGGTGATGCCTCATAAGACTAGCTTATTTCTGAGGACCCTTCTATCCCTAAAATAATAATTCTAAGAAGTCCTCCTCCAAATTCCCTCTCAGTCTTCAGTTCCTCTTATTGGAATAAAATACAGCAGCAATTTAATCACTACCCAATGAAGAATGTCAGAGCAGAGTGCCTTCCACGGAAGGACTGTGAGGATACCAGTTCACTGCACACGGTGATTTATTGGATGCACACAGATCTGTTCAAGGTAACTCCCATGGGCCAACATAAATCACTGAGTGTTGTTTGAGCTTTTCACCCAATGAGATTTTCTCTGAAGATCTATCTATTTCTTTTCTCCTTGGTAGTTGTATTTCCCCCCTTTTCCATAATAAAACAAAAAGGAAGATCAAATGCTGATAGGAGTTGCTCTAAGTCTTTGGTAGTCACTTGATGGAGGCATGGTTGTAGAGTGGAAAAGACATTGGATTTAAAGTCACATGACCTGTTTCAGAGCTGATTGTTACTTCTCAATTGCTGTGTGATGATGGAAAAGTCATTGAATCTCTCTGGCCTTCAGTTTCCTTCTTTGTTAACTAAAGGAGTTGGACTCCTGTCTAACCTCTAAAGTACTTTTTAGCTCTAAAATCTCAAGATCCTATGGCTTCATCAATTCAAAACAAAAGTGCTATAGTCTTTTGTAATTCTTTTAAAATTATTAATTTAGCATTTTATTTTCCCCCAATTACATATAAAGATAATTTTTAACATTCATTTTAAAAATTTTGAGTTCCCAATTCTCTCTTTCCCTCCCTCCTGCCCCCCTTCCCCCACTGAAAAGGCAAACAATTTAATGTGAGTTATACAGGTGTAGTCATAAATATGCTATAGCCTTGAATCTAAAAATTTTAACCAGGCAGGTATAATACATTAGGCAAAATGACCACCAACTCATCCTATGTAAAATTGGTCATATATGCAATATGATATAGGGGGTCACTGAAAAGCTCTCTTTGCTCCCCAAATGTACCAATCAGCAACAATGTTTGAAACTAATCAATGTGAATCACTTCTTGGGGGTTCAAGTATCAAGAAATCCCCACTGTTGACATAAAAACTTTGTAGTGGAGAAGAACTACATAGAATAGTCTATAAACACAGTAATTTCTGGAATTCAGGAATCATTGGCTGCTATGCACAGGTGCCTGGAGGTACAATAACTTATGCCACAAATGAGTTCTGAATGATATATAGATCTCAAAGAGCCTAGGACTCAGAGACCTGGGTTCTAATCCTAACTCCGCCACTAATTGCTTTACCTCAGGAAAGCAGGGAATTTTAGGTTCCTCCAACTTCTGCAGTTTGCAAAGTAAGGGATGATTTTGTAGTATAGTGGAAAGAGCACCAGACTTTTTATCAAAAGACTCCAGGTTCCAGTCCTGACCTTGACATTCACTCCTAATAAGAGCTTTGTCAACTCACTTCACATGGATGGGTCTTAGGCTCATCTATAAAATGGCGATAATACATTTGTTATTACCTACCTTACAGAGTTGTTGTCCTAAAAGCATTCTGTAAAAACAAAACAAAATAAAGAAAAAAAAACCCCACTACATTAATCTGAGCTAATGATAGTATAGAATGAAGAAGCAGAAACCCTGAGAAGTTTATAGATTTAGAGCTAGAAAGGATCATGGGACATCTAGTTCAGCGTCTGCATTTTATAGATTAGGAGACTGCAGCTCAGAAAGGTTAATTGATTTGTTCATGGTCACACAGCTAATAAGTGTTAGAGACAGGATTAGAACTAAACTTTCTCTACTGAAGGCCTGGCCTCCATCCACCATTTTTATACTGCCTTTATACTGCAACTTGCTGAATATCAGATCAATCTGACGATTTTGGTGTCTGGGTCAAGTTTTGCAAAATTTGCCTGGGACAAGCAGTAACAAAATCAGACTTCAAATTCCCTTTTTGAGATAAATTTCACTGACAGGGGCAAGGAAGATCACTAGGCCATAGATTTACAATGGACCTCAGAGGGAGACTAGTCCATTTCACTGATTTACAGGTGAGAAAAGCCCAGGGAAGTTAAATGATTTGCCCAAGGTCACCTAGGTAGTAAGAATCAGAAGTGGCAATTTGAACCTAATCTTGGAGCCTGGGTTCTTTCTACCATATAATCCTGCTTTATAAACTGTATCTTGGGTAGAGGGGCAGGGAAAGGTCTCTTGGGAGAGGATAGAGCCATAAACCAGAAATATTAGTCCCCATAGGTGGACAGTCAGGGACGCTGAGATACTGGCACCACTGCGTCTGGGCCTGGGAAAGAGCTCACCTTTGGGTCAGAGTTGGGGTGAGTGAAGCACACCAGAAGCTCCATTTGGTAGCTTCCTGTTTTCACACAGTTTTCTTGCTAAGTGTTATATGTTCAGTTTCTTCTATGCTGCTGATGGAGTATAAGTGCTGGCAGAAGCCTTCGAAATTTCAATGCCCTGGGGAAATGCTCTGTTTACCTACCACCCACCACCCATGGCTATACCCAAGCTCATATAGCTACTTTAGTGGCAGACCCTACTTCTCTCTGTAAGTGGCACCATCTGCTTACCACATAAGAAGTCGTGAGGACCAAGTCAGATGATATATGCAACTTTTTTAGAAGTATCTTTCAAATGTAAGCTGTTAACATTATCATCTCTCAATATGCACACCTGGGAACCCAGCCAATGTCTCCTAGAGGTGAATAGGACTGATGATAAAATATCCCAAGTTGAGGTGTACTTTGGCATCGAAAATCACTACAGGAAGGTTCCCAGGATCTAAAGGGCAAATTTTGGGTGCTGTTTAAACAAATGGAAGTCTTAGAAGCTAATATAATGGAAAAGAAAGTAGACTGTAAGTTAGAATTGCTGAGTTTAAGTTTTAGAGAGATCATTGTGGTTGTGGGAGGGTCAGAAAAAAGTTTCAGGGAGGTAGTGGGATATCAGCTGGGGCCCTGAAAGATGAGAGTTTGGTATTCCAGGTGGGGGCCATGGTACGAATCAAACAAGGAAGCAAACATTTATAAAGTACCTCAAATGTCAAGCACTCTACTAAATACTAGAGATATGAAGACAAAAATGAATCTGCACCTGTCCTCAAGGAGCTTACATTCTAATGGGGGACACCATATATACATACATAAATGTCCATATCAAAGATTATTTATATATTATATTATAAATATATATATATAATATATTATAAAGCATATTCATGATACATATAAAGCAGTTACAAGGAAACTTTAGGGGCCTTGGAGAAGTCACTTGTGCATGTGGGTTGAGGTTGGGGCAGGGTGGGAACCAGAAAAGGTCTCTTGCAGAAGGAGGGACCTGAGCCAAGTTGCAAATGAGCATGGTGAAGTAGAAAGAACGCTTAATCCAGAGTTAGGAAACTTGGGTTTGAACCCTGACTTTACCACCAAGTGGCTCTGTGTCAGTCCTAGAGATCATGTAAATGTCTCTAAGGCCATTTCCTGCTTGGATATTCAATTCTCTTATGAATTACCTTCTATTAACTTGATCTTCTCTACAGACCCTCACTTTGCCTCTAGCATCAGACCCCAATGGATCATTCACATGTGAATATAAATGAGTCCAGATTACTTTTTACCTTAACAAATGGCAAAACTCAGCTATTTTCACTCAATGCCTTACAATTGCTGTTATCCAAGACTCAGAGTTACACAAATAAAAGATGATAGTGACTGTTTTTCCCCCTTTCTTTCCATCTGTGCCAGGAGCAGACTGGGGACTAATTTTCATAATTCATAGAAGGGAAAGAGAAGTGTTTTTCTCAGAAATTAAGTCCATCTTAGTTCTTGGCAGAAAGAGCTGACACCATCTAACCCTCCTCAGACTCCTGTCTGTCTCATGCATCTCCTTTCATCTCATGTGTCTTTTCCTCTCTGATTAACAACCTCATCTGAATAGATAGTCAACTGCCCGGCCACTGTGATTGGAGAATGAACTTGAAAACTAGGAGAGATTGGATTTGTGCTTCCCCCTCACTCCCTCTGGCTCCCCCCAACGCCCCCCATACACTTATCTACAATTCTCATTCCATTCCCTACAATAGCTGGGCTTCTATCATTTCCTTCCATCTAATCAATGGATCAGTCATTTGTCAGCTGAGCTACAGTAAGCTTTTACTCCATGTTATCCAGATTATATTTGGTAAAGGGGGAGGGAGGGAGGAGGAGAGGAAGGACAAAAGATCTGAAGGGAAGATGAACGCTGCTTTGGGGCACAGGAAAGCGGGATGAGCCAATAATCTACTTCCTCAGAGGACTTGTCCTCTGAACCTGAAAAGCAGCTCCAACTCCATAGCCCGTAGCATAGAATCTTTAGAGTCAGAGCTTGACGGAGCTACTCTGATGTCAAACCTATTTTTTTTCTCAAGATTTCTTCCCTCTGGGGTTCTTCCTTCTATTTGGTTCTGATCTAGCACTGATTTATTTCTTCATTCATTCATTGCAGCATCGCAGCAACTTCTAGCGCTGAGCACAGTCACCAAGGTCCGAGTTTCTAAATTGGTTCATGCTAATGTTTCCCAAGAGGATGGCGTTTTAAAGGGGTTATTTTGCTGTTTTCCTTCTAGTTCCTGTTTGGAAGCTTTAAGTTGGAAAAACACTTATTTTGTTTCTTAATAAGTACCTTTATATAGTAATTTATAACTTACAGAGTACCTTTCTCACAACCATTCTGTAAGGTATGCAGAGTGAACATTATTAGTATCATTTATTATCGTCATAAAACATTTAGTATTATTAATATTAAAATTAATAGCATAATAATGTTATCATCTTGTTAGTAGCTCCCAAGGTAAGCATTATTAGTATCATTTAAAGTCCTTAAAAATCTGGCTTCAGCCTACTTTCCAGACACATTACATGCCTTTACAAACTCCACAGTCCAGTCAACTGGCTGTCCTTCACATAAAGTATTCCATCTCTCCTCTCCATGCTATTGCAGAGGTCTCCATCATGCCTGGAAGTCACTGCCTCCTTACCTCCACCTTTTAAAATTTTGAGTTTCTTTCAAAGCTCAGTTTCAATCTCCCAAACTGGCATTTCCTGATACTCTAGCCTCTAGCTAGAGCCTCCATCTGCCACTCCTCCCCCCCCCCCAAAAAAGTCATCTTGAATTTTTCTTGTATTTTCTTTGTACAAGAGACAATATGCTACGGTGGAGAGAGATTTGATCTTGTATCCAAGAAGACCTGGGTTCAAGTTCTACTGTTAACACTGACTAAAATGAGACCTTGGGCAATTGATTTAACCTCCCAGTGTTCTAAGCAACCGTTTAAGACTGCACATTGCAGAGGAGGTGCCAGCATACATTGGTAGAGGGAATTTCTACAGCTGGAAGTTCTGTGTACTATTTAAATTGCAAATTCAGTCCCTATCTTTAATTAAAAAAATATATTTACATGTATATATTTTGTTTCTCCTGATAGAATGCGAACTGCTTGAGGACAAGACTTTTGTCTCTCATTGTAAGCCAGGTGCCTAGCACTGAGCTCAGCACAGAGTATGTTGTTAGTATGACCTTGTTGATTGACCTTCATTTTACAGATGAAAAAAACTGAAGCACTGAAATGATGAAATCACATAGCTAACAATCAAGATTTTGGTTCTAAGTCCAGGAATCAATCCATCAAAAAGCAGTTATTAAGTGCTTACTCTGCTTTTTTATGTCACTGCTGTAACTTCATTATTGCCCTGCACTTTCCCTTATATTTCCCTCAAATACCTTGATTTGCCTTTCACCATGCTTTTTTCTTCCCCTGCACCCCAAATAACTCTTGTAAGAAAGAAAAAAAAGCATGTGGTTCTCTTTTAGTTAGGCTTACTATTAACAAATTCAAATTCATCCAGTATTTATTGAGGACCTACTTTGGGCAAGGCACTGTGCTAGTTATTGGAGGTAGATGAAACATGAAATAATTCTTGTCCTCAAGAATCTTTCATCGTAGTGATGGTGGGGAAGGAGATACAATGAGTATATTGAGTCCAATGCATGGGTTTATGACTGAGAAATAACAATTGGGAAAAACCAGACAAGGCTTTGCATAAGAAGTGGCAACTGAGCTGAACTTTAAAGCAAGTCCAGGATTCTATGAAGCAGAAATTATAAGGGATAATATTCTAGGGGAGCACCTTACGTGAAAGAATGGAGATGGGAAATAACTTCAGGGAATAATCTCTTTGTCTGGAACATAGAATATGTGAAGGAGAATAATATTAAATGCCTTGAAAAATAGGTGGAAACCTAATTATGGAGGTCTTTGACAATCAGGCTAAGGAGTTTATATTTTATCCTAGAGGGAGCCATCTACAATTTTTGAGCTGGGGAGTAATGTGGCCATATTCACGTTTTAGGAATGCTAATTTGGCAGCTATGTAGAAGGTGAATTTGAGGAGGGAGAGAGTGGAAGCAGAGATTGAAATTCAATTAGGAAGCTGTTAAAATAATCCAAGCCAGCAGTGATGAGGTCCCAGTTTAGGGTAGTGGTTGTATAAACAGAGAAAGTGGTGAATACTAGAGATATTATGAAGCTAGAAACAATAAGACTGTGATACTAAAAGCAGATGGGGTAAGGGAAAGGGAAAAATCACAAATGACTCTGAGGTAGTGAGCTTCAGTGATAAGAAGGATGGTGGTGCTTTAAACAGATGTTTGAAGAGTGAGTTTGGGGGGACATGTTTTGACATGGCGATAGCATAACTAAATAGAAATGTCCCTTCTGTTATCATGATTAGAAATTTTGTGTGTGTGTGTGTATGTGTATGTGTGTGTGTGTAGAACACACAAGTGTCAAAGTGGCCACCCATGGAGCATACAAAGGACCATTCCATAGCTACTTCTGGTAATGTGTTTGGGCTGTGGTGCTTTCCATGGAATTCTGGGTTATGTGTGTTGGCCAGAAGTGGCCAGTGCAAAACTCTCTTCACATAAATATCCTGTTGTGAAGCCAATAAACTCCTCTCTTCGGGAATGTGTGAAATATAACACATAGAAGTGACTGGAGTCTTGCTGATATGGCAGCATGGTGGCCACCAGAAGCCCTTGCCCTAGAATTTGGAGAATGGGAGCTAATATGAGATTTCTTGAGAAGGTATCTGTAATGAGTATATGGTAACTACATGTGGACACTGGCCCAGTTGTTGGCCAATACCCCCTGACTTGGATGAATCTTGGCTTTGTTACTTGTTCCCTAAGAGTTCTTGGAAGAAATCTCATTACCTCTCAGGGCATCTGTGAACTGAAGGTTTTGGTCTAAAAATACCTCTACTGTTCCTTCCAACTCTCAACTTAAGATCCCATAATAATAATGAGCCAGATATGTAGGACGCTAAGAATTATAGAATGCTACCTCATTTGATTATCTTAATAATTTCTGTGAAATAGATGCATTCTTATCTCTGTTTTACTGATGAAGAAACTGTGGTTCAGGTAGGTTAAGTCATTTTACCAGTGGAAATGCAGCTAGTATCTGAGGCAGGATTTGAACTCAGGACTCCTTGACCCCAAGTCCAGAGTTCTAACTGCTACACCACCTGGCTTTTCCTGTAGCATATCCATTGTTCTGTGTCTAGAATAGGGAAATTTTAGCATAAGATTTCATGATTCTGTACCTGGATAATTTTATATACTCCATAAATTGGTTGCAGGTTTGGATCTTTCTATTGATTTCTAGTTAAAGCCTTTAAGAACCCTATGTCTAGTTCAAATATTCCCTGGGGAGGGGGAGAGCTGGCAACACCCCCAAGAGATATGTGCAGTCGGGTGGCAGAAAGATATCAAATAAACAAGACTCCAGCTCCCCATTGGCTAGCCTAGGTTGGCGAAGTTCCAAAGAACCCCGGAGTTCTGACCTGTCTGCTTCCTACTTGGAGCCATGTTTCCTCACACTTATCCCTTTACCAGCCAGCAGGGAATAAGCCACTGCAGGGGGCTTTTCAATAAATTAGAGTGACTTGCATGATTCCCTGCTGTTGCACAAGGAGCTATTTTTTGCTGTTGCAAATTGGTTAAAGAATGTGATTTTCCTACGTCAGTTCACACTGAATTATTTGATGACAAGGTTATTAGTTTGCATAGGGTTTGGTCTACCCACACTGAAATGGGGAATGGGGGTACAGCTTTCCTGTGGGAAAGATGTAGTTCAGTCCTGGGAAAGGAGTTGGGGTACCTGGGTTCTGGTATTCATTTCAAGTTACAACTGTGTGACTGGATATGGATTGGCAAAGGAGTCCCTTCCAGATCTAAATCCGTGATGTTATGACCCTATAACTTGGTGTAATTCACTTCTTCCTTTTTCCTCTTTGTTACAGGAATGAAAGGTAATGAATAAATATATAAAAGACAATAAATCAGATAAATGGTTTAGTGGTGATGAGGCTGGTTATGGAGTCAGGAAGACCCAATTCTAAGTCCTGCTTTTGACATATATGACAGAATCTGTGTGACCATGGACAAGTCATTTAAGGGCTAAGAGATCTAGTTGTTATAGATGTTCAGTCATCTTCAGTTGTGTCTGACTCTTCGTGATCCCATTTGGGGTTTTCTTGGCAAAGATATTGGAGTGGCTTGTCAATTCCTTCTCTAGCTCATATTGTGGATGAGGAAACTGAGGCAAATAGAGGGAAGTGACTTGCTCAGGATCACACAGTGTCTGAGGTCTGATTTGAACTCAGGAAGACGACTCGACTCTTTATGACTCCAGGTCCTGTACTCTATTATGCTACCTAGCTATCCCAAAGATACCTAGACAGCTCCTGAAAAGTCTATGTTGCAGACAAGTTGCTAATTAGTATCAGTTAAGGGAATTTCCACACTACAAGGTCCCTATATTGATGATTTCAGTGTTACCAGATTAGATGGAGAAGTAGGGACAAGTTTCCATTTTGTCAGAGGCAGTAGTGAAATGAGCGCTAGAATAGGGCAAGCTCTAGACCTAGTTCTGAGGACAGTACATCCTCTTGAGTCATTCTCCCATACCTACACTTGGGTTAGCAGGCTGGAGACCCAGAATTCAGCTGGTTACTACTGCTCATGGGTAGATTTTCTAATACTATTGTCCATGAGCTGCTCACCCCTTCCCCAGTGTTTTCCCTCCAGTGATTATCAGTCCATATTAATTAGACACCAGACTTAATTAGTTGTTAGAAAGGGGGTATTTAGCAAGGGCTTTTGGTACAAAACACCTCCCTCCTTCCTAAGCTAGGGCCATACTCTACCACAATTACACAGAATACAGAGGAAAGTGAGGTCAAACTAGAAGAGCATGATGGGGCCAAGGGAGGACAGCTCACAACTTCTGGAAGTCCCTTTTGCTGGAAGTCTTTTTTTTTTCCCCTGTTGGGCCCTTAGGAAACGTATAATGTGATTTTCTGTTGGGCTCCTCACAGTGTCCTGAAGCTACCTTTGCTCACTGTGTCTAATTTATTCTTGGCTCTCAATGCAGTTATTGACACAAACTCTTTCTGGAACATTCCTAGGACACCAATGGGAAGTCCAAGATGTCTATACCTTTAGAAATTCAAAAGGTTTTTCTCTGTCAAGGGAGAGAGGGTGGGGGTAGTACCCATTCCCCCCTTCCACTTTCAGGGTCTTGATCGGAATGGTTTCTACTACTGAGCTGAGCAGTGGGTTTCAAATTGGCTTGTTCTTCTATCCTAAACCAACCGAATGTAACTGGGACTCTTCAGTCAATGCCAATATCCTGCCTGTGTAGAATCATTTTTTATTCCATTCAATGGCTAGAAGCATTCTTCTCCTCCTTCCCATATTTACTAACTGAATTGTTCTCACTTAGTTCAATATCCCTGATTGATTGATTGACTGAGAGATGTTCTCACCTGAGAAAGTATGAGGCATAGAGAATTTTTAAGTTGCTTTAAAGGCTAGGGCAATTAATTGACTGGTTCATTCGTCCCTGCCCTTATTCAAGGGTCAACTCTAGAAATAAATAGCTATGTGGTCTTTCCACCTCTACTCCCTAGATCTCTATTTTCCTTTTCCATAATACAGAAGTTATAAATAATAACTACTCTATCTGGAACAGCAAGGATGTTTCATGGAGATAAATGTGACCGATAAATAGATGTGAAGGTATCTTAGAAGTAAAAGTGGTACTTAAATGGGAGAGAGTCCCATGATTATCCTTCTGTGACATGGCTTTAAGACAATCAACCTGGCTGAACTTCATGAATCAGGGTTGGATCTTGCAGTGCAAAATCAAGCCCAGAGAAACCTTTCCAGCCTCCCTTCAATAAAACATGGTCAAGCGTCATGCAGAGTAATTGGTATTAGTCATTCAGCAACCTACAGTCAAATTCCATCTCCTTATCAAGAGAAAACAATTCTGTACAGTTGGCTGGCATGGCTCCTCTTCTCTCCCCTCTCCCCCAGTGGCCATTTAGAATTCCTATAATAACCCAGAATAGTGAGAGAGTACTGTACTCATTGTATTTGCTATGCAAACGTCCGTGCAATGAAAGGAGCATGGGACCATGACTTAAAAGATTATGTTCTTATTGTGGCTCTGCTATGAGTTCCCATAAGCCACTTAATTTTCTGGGCCTTATTTATCCCAATCTGTAAAATGAAATGGCTGTAGTAGACAATTTCATGGGATCATGGCTTTAGGACTTTCATAGCGTTATAGTTTTCTGGCAAAAACCATAGACACCATCTAGTCCAAGGCCTTCATTTTACCCCTAAGAAGTCAAATGACTTGCCCAGGAACACACAGACAAATTCCAGAGTTAGGATTTGGACTCGGGTTCTATGACTACCAGTTCAGTGCAATTTCCCAAGAGTTCCATTCATCTCTCCCAGTCTACACTTTCGTGAGGCTCTGCTACTTACTACTTTTCCAACTTTGGCTGTCACTTCACTCGGTCTCTAGGACCTCATTTGTAAAATTTCAGAATAGGGTTCGATGATTTCTGAGGCCCCTTCCCGTGTGGTATCTGCTGATCTGCGGGCCTGAGTCTGTCAGTGCTCACATGCACAGGGAAGAGAGAAGCTGGATCCCTTTCTGTTTCCTTTTGCTCTTTATCCTCTTTCATTCTTCCTCTGTTATTATTATGGTTATTGTTTTTGCTATTCCACTGTCCTTTCTTTGCCTTAAATGACTGAGACAGATTTCAACTGTATTTTTTATTCTGCTGTGGAAAGAGCCCATGGTAGAGCATTAGCATTAGCATAAACTCTTGTCCTAGCTCTACAACTACATAGACAGCTGACCTTCTCAGCTCTGAGACTTAGTTTCCTTCTTTGCAAAACGAAGTTGTTGGATTATATTCTAACAGGTTCTTTTTTTTTTCTTTTTGCATCACTGACCCTTCAGATACTCCAGTAAAACCTATGGACCCATTCTAAGAATAATGTTTTTCAAATACTTAAATTAAAATACTTAGGATTACAAAGAAAACCAATTATATGAAAATACAATTTATCTATCTGTCTGTCTATCTATCTATCATCCTTTAAGTTCAGTTAAGTACTCCTACATTAGATAATTTCCCTACATCACTTTCACATGGGATATTTCATAAGATAGGCATTTCATTTTCCCTGAAGCTTCATTTTCAGAACTTCCTGCTAACCATGCATTCAAGATTAGATGGCCAAATTATACAGATTTGCCTAAACCTGTGCTTAGCAGCCTGATGGATTTTTCCCCTCAGAAAGCTCCATTTTCACAGTAACCCACCCCTCTGGCAGCCAGTGTTTGAGTTCAGGTTTTTTTTTAAATCCTCAGAGATCAAGCAAGAGAACACGTTCACACATCCACATGAGTCCTGCTTTCCTCCCACTGCAGTCATATTTCACCAACTGGATGTTTCCTCAGCTAGTCAGGGGCTTTGTATGATGTATGACACCCAGGCTTAGGAGTCCATCTTGTCCCTAGGGCACTGAAGGCATGTGACTAGAGAGACTATGCATTTTTCTACAAGTGTTTTTCCATTAAAAACCATCTCCTATTGAGGAGAGATGCTATTTTGGCAAAGTCAGTTTATTTCAAGGACAGAAGACAGGAACACTGAGATCTCAATCCAGTTGGATTATAGGTTATAGATTTAGATCTGGGAGGAACTTCAGAGGTCATCTAGTCATTTTACAGATTAAAAAACCTGAGCCTATAAAGTCTTAGCAATTTGTACAAGGATTTAAACCTTTGATTCCTAATCTGCTGACTCTAAATTGCCCTTTCCACTTTTCTTACCATGCTCCCGTCCAGAAACTGTGTATATCAGTATTCAACACTGTCCCCCATACTTGGAATGCTCTCCTTTCTTATCTCTATCTCTTGGATTCCATGAAATCTCAGCTAAAGTCCTACCTTCTGCAAGATGCCTTTCCCAGTCCTCCTTAATCTTAGAACCTTGCCTCTGAGATTATCCCAATTTTATCATGTATACATCTTGTTTGTACACAGCTGATTGCGTGTTGTCTCCTCTATTAGCCCATGAACTCCTTTGAGGGCTGGGACTGTTTTTTGCCCTTTTTTTGTATCTTTAGTATTTAGCACAATGCTTGGCACATAGTAGGTAACTGACAGTTCCTTCTCAAAGGAAAAGGGCAGCCCAGAATATCCCACCTCTGGGGTTTACAAAGAAGGCACCAAGATGAAAGGGGCAAACTACTAAAGAGTAGGAAAGAGGGTAAAAACAAGGTGTTAATTGTTTGGCCTCTTCTAAGGGATGGCATAAGTTCTGGTGAATGGAGTATGTTATTTTTTCCCCCCCAAGAAGTTTCCAAATGAAAACTGATCAGATTTTGGAAAGGAAAAAAGTGAACTCCTACTCAGCACATGAATACATTAGTGTTCATCCTTTTGTTTATGACAATAAGCTTTTATTCTACTTACTTTCTGAAACCAAAACAATTTTTTTGTTGCTATCCACTCAAAACCTCTCTTTAGAACATGGGGCAAATATTACCTTTGGGAACTTTCTTGATTTTATTGCAATGTTAATGGATTGCCCTGCTATGGAAACACTCCTGTGACTTGGAAAAGCTCCTTTCCTTTCTGATTTCAATTTCCTCATCAATAAAATGAGACAGTTGGGTTAGGTGATCTCTAAAGGCTCTATCAATTCTATCATTGTCTTCCGTGTCCTAAGGTTCCTTGTTGCTTTGACTGAAATCAAGATAGTGAGGAAACGACTGAGTGTAGTCCAGCATTATCTAGAATCCAAGTGAGTTCAGACAAGGAAGAGATCCATGTGGGTTGGAGGCTTAAGGTGGCGTTTAGTTGCCAGATCAATGCTTGAGAGAAACACCATCCGAAGAATGCTAAGTTGAAGTTTGTGGTGTGGAAGGGGCCAGGAAGAACAATTAAATCTAGAATACCTTTTCCCTTCTGTCCAGCAGATCCCAGGCCTTCTGGCCATCCCTCTGGGTGGAACAGAGCTATACTCTGGACATTTGAATACCAAGAAAAATGTCAATGGGTTTTAGAGAATGTCAGCTTATTGTATTAAAGAACGTCTTAGGACTTGCCATTTTCTCCACAGAACTGTTTGCCAGAATGCCTCATGCATTACCTATTCTGAGAGAAAAATAAAAGGATAAAATGAAAAACAGGAGAAAAATCAATACTTCAAGTATACATGATTTCCTCAGTATGAATATTCTCTCCACAGTAAAGTTACCATCCCTTTGTGCCCTACTAGGTGGTCCTAAGGGTTTATTAATTGGAAAACAACCACAAAAGACTGAAACAAAACAAACAGAGCTCTAAACCCAAGCAAAAACAACAACAAAAGAGTCTCCTGTCAAACTTCTGGAGATAAATCAGTAGTCAGCGGCTCTCAACCTGTGGGTGGCGACCCCTTTGGGGGTCGAACGACCCTTTCACAGGGGTTGCCTAAGACCATTGGAAAACACATATTTCCGTTGGTCTTAGGAACAGACACAGCTCCTCTATCCGTCTCCAGGCAGGTCTGCCCACATGAGTATTAAAGGGTCGCGGCATTAGGAAGGTTGAGAACCACTGCAAGTTGGAAATAGACAAAAACGAGGCTTATTGCAAAATCCTGAGCTGGCTTTCATGGGAAGGGGGGTTTAATTAGAGGGGAACCCCTCTATCCTGTAATGACTATGTCATACACCATTTCTGCCATGAAATCCCCTAGGAAACCACGAGTCCATGGTGTTTTCTTCTCTTTCTAATATATGGTAGCAATCCTTGTTATTTCAAGGATTTAAAACTGGAAAGGACCTCAGAGAAAATCTAATCCTCTAATCCCCTAACTTAATAGATAAAAATACCGAGACCCAGAGAAATGAAGGGATTTGCCCAAGGTTATACATTTAGTAAAAGACAGGATCAGAATTTGAACTCAAGTGCTTTGATTCCAAATCTGGCCATCATGAATCCACTGATTTTTATACCGGCCATCAAGCTGTTTCCACTTATTTTATTCATTTCTGCCCTCCTCCTCCCCCTAGCACTGGGTCTATGTGAGCTTCTTACATTCTCGTTTTATTCTTAGGAAATAATAGGAAGCTTGCACATTCTAGTTTAGTTAAATGGTATAGGACCTAATGAAAGTTTGCTCATCATTGCTCTCCCAAAACTGGTATCATTGCACCAGTGGGCACTTTTGTCTAGAGCCCTACATACAGCCTCTCAAGATTCGATGTGCAGTAAGGCGTACCTGCCTCCACACCTACTCTAGCCTTCACTCGAGTGTCATGATCCTTCCAACCATGCCTCTGTCCTATACACAGACTCATTGCTTCTATTCTACACTCTGCCCATTCATTCCTTCTGTTTCATTCTAGACTTTCTGGAATCCCTCCTCACTCCTCAGCCACTCACCAACTGCTCCACACAGTAGGGTTTTACAGACAAGTGTTTGTGAGCACCGTGTCCAAAATGGATCTTGATGCTTTTCAAGCCATTTACTTTTTACATCAGTGGGCCTCACCAAGGATCCCAAACTCTAATACCAGTGCCCTTTCCTCCATACCATACTGCCCTCATCAGTACTTCCATTTGGGTGTTCAAAATTCTATCCCATTCAAAGACATTTCAGACTCCTTTTGTTTTGGAAAACAATGTACTATAACAGAGAGAGCCTAGAAACTGGACTTAGAAGAAGTGGATTTGAATCCTGATTTTATAATTTCCTATTCTGTATGACTGATTGGTCACATAAGACAACATAATAATGATAATATATGTGTATATATATTGTGCATATGCATATATATACATATATATGAACAACACATATGCACACATATATAATATCTATATATAGATGATATAATATACATATGATACCATTCTCCATATATATATTTTCTATTGATCTATTTTTCTCTCTCTGTAACTAGCTGTCATCTCTCAATCTAATATCATTCTGTTTACAGATGTTGGCATATCTCAAGAGTAGAATCTTGGATCCTAAGACATAAGTCTCAGGAAATTGCCTGGGTCACTAACAGGTTAAGTATCTTATCCAGAATCACACAAAGACAGTATGTATTAGAGGGGCAACTTGAACTCAAGTCTTTCTGATTCTGAGGCAAATTCTCTATTCTCTTTATAGAAAGTTGACTCTCACATTGCACGTGATATGTGCACAATCAATGGACGGACGGATGGATAGATGGATAGAATAGATGAATGAATGTATATCATATCCAGACACATGTTAGATGCCACCAGAATCCTTTGTTCCTAGGAAGACAGTATCTGCATCCAGAGAAAAAAATAAAAGATAGAAGTATGTATAGAATGGTTTTACATATATATGTATATATATATATATATATATATATATATATACACATATACATATATACACATATATACATATTTTACATATTTGTGTTTAATGGTGGTCATCTCTATGGCGGAGAGGGAAAAAAGGAAAAAAGTTACATAACAGCTTTATTATATATTTAAAAGGAATAGCAAGTTATACATAATAGATTTGCAGTTTCATGCATAATCCTCTTTTTTTCTCCTATTCTACCATGCTATAGAAATGCTTGTTTTATTAAGTACAGAATAAAAGAAATGAAATTTTAGAAAAGGAATCCTTTGTTCCCTTAAAAAATCAGCTCAGGTATTATCTTCTACATGTCATCTTTTCTGATTCTTTCAGCTGTTAGTACCTCCCCCATTACCTTGTATTTATTTTATATATAGTTACCTATGTACGTATTGCATCTTCCTAATAGAATGTAAGCATCTTCAGGGTTTGCTTAATAAATATATATTTTTGGTTAATCAAGAGTCTTGTTAAATATTCTGACACCTTAGAGTAGGGAAAAAAACAGTACAGAAGTCATAACTCAGCTAAAAGGTAGCTCAGTTAGTCTTTTTTTCAGTTTAATTTTGTTTTTTTCCTCTCTTTTCCTTCTCTCTTTATATTTTCCCTATAAACTTGGGTATTTTTCAGGTCACTGAAGTTAATGACTATACATCAGAAAGGCAGTAAGTGTTACTAAGGGTCAGAGAAAAAGGAATATGGTTTCTCATTCGAAGTTTAATGCACTTTGTGTTGGAAAAGGCATAGAACCAGGAATTAAGAGTCCTCACTTCTAGTACTGATTTGACCTTCAGCTAGCTGGGTAACCTTGAGCAAGTCAATTCTCTTCTCCAGCCCTCAGTTCCTTCTGTAAAATGAAACTGTATTACACTATCTCTAAGATCCTTTACAATTTTAGAACCAATTTCTCTTCATGTATAATACTTTCAGGTTTTACTCATATAGCAAAATCACTCTGAAATCAGTTAAGAACTCCTAATACGATAAAATTCAAAATAATCAATAGTCAGTAGACAAAAAAGCCAAGTTCTTCTTTTTATATGTCCATATGAACAATACCTCTACCTGGCATGCAGCGAGCATGTTTGGTAATAAGAAAATCAGCATACGCCCAGGCTTGCTCCCTCTCTCCTAAAAAGCAAAGAATTGCAGGCCTCCCCAGAGCATGGACGGGGTGTGACAGTACACACCGTGGAGAGCATTCCAATTGGCCCTTGCCTTGGGATGAAGGTTGAAAGGGAATGTTCTCCTAAGGTATGCTGCCGCACAAGTAGATACTCTTTGTGAGGAAGTTTACTCAAAAAAACATTGCCTCAGAGGAAATTCATTTTTGAGCATGAGGATGGAGATAGAAACCATAGAACAAGTCATTATCCTGCTATTATTATTATTATTAATAGTAGTAGTAATGGTAGTGGTAGTAGTAGTAGTACTAGTAGTAGTAGTAGTAGTAATAGTAGTATATTGAATGTTCTGTGGACTATTGCTCAGGCAGATAAAGTGACAGCTTTTTGTAATTGAATACAAATATTGGAAGGAAAACTCATCTTCTATAGACTCAAAGCATCTTTGGGATATATTGTCCTGTTTTGACACGGTTTTAATTTCTTTTGGGTTTCTATATTTTGAAAGCTTTTCACTTTATTTCATTTGGAGATGATGAGCAATCAATGTGTTGACTTCTACTTAAAAGTCAAAGTTCTATGGATCAATGTTATTAGCAATAATTACATTATTATAAATATGTAATTATATTATTAACATATTATATTAAATACACTTATGTTATATAATATGTTACTATAGGAGGTAATACATTTAATTCATTATATATTGTATAATGTATTATATGCTATTTTATATTATTTAATAATGATATTACTATAATTTTCATGATGATTGTTATACATTTATATGCCATTATATAACAGGCAAAACATTTTCCTCTCAACATTGTGAGGTAGATACTGAGTACTTCAAAAGAACCATGATTGATATCTCCTGTGATTGATTTTCTCCCTTTACCAACATATCACTTTGATGCCATAGAATATGATTTCATGAAAAGCTGTCACCAAAATAAAACACTTAGAACAGCCTTCTTTTAGTTGACCCTCTTTACAGTTACGTAGGCTGGACTTTGGAAGACAGAAACACCTGACAGATGGATATACAAAGTCTTTCCAGCTGGTTGGGCCTACCAGAGCTCTGGATGATGCTTTGGCTTTTGAGAATGTAAGGTTGTCTCCATGTTACAATGTGACATTGTACAGGTAGGGCAATTCTTCCTTTCTATGTTATAGATGGGAGAACTGAAGCTCATAAGGGTTAAGTGACTTATCCAAGGTCACACAGAAAATAAAAGGCAGAGCTGGGACCCAGACCAAGGTCATCTGTCTCGTTTTCTAATAATCTTTATACTCCATCATTCTGTTTGAAAAATGAGATGTACTATATAATTGTGAAGAATTATCTTTACAACATATCTGAAAACCAGTTTGTCAATGCTGTAAACGGAAGTTGAATTAAATTTTAAGACTTGCTAGCAAAAAATTTAGACTTGTTACTTTTTGAATACTCACATGTTTCAATGTTAGAAGCAACTTTAGATGTTATCAAGTCCAACCCCCATTTTGCAAAGGAAGACACTGAGCTTGGGGAGGTTGGAGGCAGCAATCTGGGCAGAGTCTGGACTGAAACCCAATTTGCAGACGTTAAATCTCATGCTTCTCTGTTATACACCCTGCCTTTGCTGCCATTGTTATCCGAGAGGTGTAAACTGAAAAGAGGGGCAATCTACTCAATGGCTGATTTTAAATTAGACAGAGAGCGGACCACTATGGTTGTTAAGGTGTTCAATACAGAAGTTGCATGGGATAGAGATAATTGTTCTGCTTAAAGAGTCCTTGAAGAATGACCCAGAAAATTATCCCTATTCCCCACTGGAAGGCAATTATTTTTCCTTCATTTGTTTTCAGATGAAAAATAAATGGAGATGGACACTTGACTTTGTGCCTTTCAAAATGTCATGTAAGAAAAGGCTTAATGATAATGGACTACCTGAATTGAGAATTGTGTTGGGAACCCTGCCTCCCTCCATTTTTATCATGACCATTATCCTTGGCACCCTTGATATATGGGAGAAGATAATTTGGAATCTCTGGGCTCTCTCAGAGGGAGTGCTGCTACTAGAATTTTTCAGAGTAACACAAATGCACAGAGTTTATATCTGGGTGTGTATATATGTGTGTATATTTGAATACCCATCAAACAAAAACTGAAATCTAAAGAAATTAACCTATTAAAAATCAGATAGGGTACATGAAAAAAACCAATAATCTACTTTGGTCTTTTTTCTGAATCATTTTTGGTTTTCTCCCTTTTCTGGTCATTTTCCGTTATTATCTTCCCAATATCTAATGTAGTTCTTTGACCATATTAGGTGCTCAATAAACTTTTATTGACATAAATTAAATTTCCTTCCCTCTTTTTAGTCTTCCCATAAACCAAGGTTTTATTTTATTTTTTCAGGCTACCAAGATCCCAACTAATCATTAACCCCTGCATAAAAATATGACCTTCTAAGATGATTCATGCATGGGATAGTAGAATCATATTATAGATAGATAAATAGATGATAGGTAGATAAAGTGTTTATTAAACATTTATTATATTTCTGGCACTGTATTTGCTAAGTACTAGACATCAAGAAACTTCAAACTTTTCACCTTCAAAGGGCTTACATATTAACTGGGAAAGATAAAACATAAAGGGAAAAGGTAGTTGTCAAGGAGCTAGAGAGGTCCTGGGAGTGAGTTGAGGTAGGAGTGAAATGTATGACTGGGCTCCTCCATGAAATGGTGGTTCAAACTGGGTGGTCATCAACACTGAGTAGGCTTCAGAATAGAAGTATCTCTAAAACAAGAAGGGTGTTGGTAGGGAGGCAAAGGAGTCTAGAGTGAATTGAGTTTGGAAAAACTTTGAAGAACCAGATTTTCCAGCAGAGGGAGACCATGATGACAAAGAGACTGGATATCATATCAAATCATAATAAATTAAGGAATTGGAAAAAAATATTGTTATATGGGATGACTCTCTGTAGAGGGGAAGAAAGGAGATACACTCACAGTGGTTCTCAACCTGTGGGTTATGTTCAATTTGTAACAATGGAAATACATCCTGCATATCAGATATTTACATTACGATTCAGAACAGTAGCAAACTTACAGTTATGAAGTAGCAATGAAAATAATGTTATGGTTGGGGGTCACCACAACATGAGGAACTGTATTAAATGGTCGTGGCATTAAGAAGGTTGAGAACCACCGAATACAGGAAGAGATCAAGGTGATATAAAAATAAAATGTATCCATAAAATTTATTTTAAAACAAATAAGTAAATTAACCTGGGATATTTAAAAAAGAGAAAAGAAGAATTAGAGGAACAGTAGAGATTTCTTTAAGTAGTTTATGGTTTGTCATTTGGAAGGGAGATTAGACTTATCATAGGATCACAGACTTGGAACTGAAAGGGCTCAAGTCCAACCCCCTCATTTTACAGATGAGAAAACTCAGACCAGGAGAGGTTAAGTACCTTGCCCAAGGTCTCACAAGTATTAGATGGCAGAACTGGGATTTGGATTCAGGTCCTATAACTATATAAGCTCACCACTCTTCCCACTGCACTATAATGCTTATTCTTCCCAGCCTCAGGAAAGAGATCTAGTAGATGCAAGAGGTAGAAGATACAGAAAGGCATATTTCAGCTCCAAGTAAAGAAAGAAAAAAGCAAAACAAAACAACCAACCTTCCTAATAACAAAATAGTATAAAAGTGGAAGTGGAATGACTTCCTTGGCAGGCTAGTAGATTACCACCATGGTCTCCTTCTTTCATGTGGAGGCAGACTATGGTCTGAGTCTTTGGGATATGGTAAAAGGAATTCCTGTTCACGTGCTGGAGGGATTAGATGGCCTCTGAGGTCACTTTCTACTCTGGGATTCTCTGATTCTGAACCAATGAACTAAGACCTGGGTTCTAAACTTGGCTCTTCTCAAACTTAAGATGGTTCTGAGTTGGGACCTTCCTTCCTACTTTAGGATGCCAACTTAAACATTCTCACATGGGAGACAGATGCTCCTCAAGGTAAATTACTTTAAAAATCTCCAAACATCTTTTATGATAAATGAGTGATGTGTCAAATTCTAGATGAATGGAGAAATGGGGGTGGTGAATGTTTTCATTTCAGTGATGGTTTCTTCCATTTCCTCCCCAGCTTGGACTAATTAAATGCTCACTGCCTTATGCTGTGCTTTGGCGACTGACACTGGGCTAGTTATCTGCTCCCTGGCAAAATTAAGAGAACAAAACACATTTACCAGAGTGTGGAAGGTCAGCTCTGCCTAATAAAGGGTTTGTGACTATGTGAAATTGGAAAAGAAATGATATATGCTGAAGCTATTTTCATCCCATTAACTCAAGTCAGAAAGAATAAAAGCAAATGTAGTTTCAAAGATTAGCTTCAGAATCTGATGTGCTTTGAAGTAATACAGCTGGCCTTAGTGACTCCCTTCCTACCTCTCCCTCTTTCAGAACTCCATCAATCTTTTCCAAGTTGGCACTTTAATGTGGAACATTTACAAATGTCTAGAATCTAAAAGAACTTTTCAGGCTGAAGGTTTCTCATTAATATAGGGTGGTGCTTACTGATCTCAGGGTCTCTCATCTCCCCTTCCCTCAAGTAAGAGATCTTCAGCAGTAAATGGTATAGGTAGTGGAGTTCAATGGAGAGGCACCTGGATTTGAAGTTAGTACCTGGACTAGACTCCTACCTCTGTCGCTTAAGAGATATGTGACATTAGACATTTTCCCAGGCTCTCATCCTCCACTCCTTACTCTCATTTATCCCACTTAGACAATCTGCTGTCAAGTCTTCTCATTTTTACCTTGCAATATCTCTCTAATATATTCCCTTCTCTCCATTCACACAATACCACCCTGCTGTTGGCCCTCATTACCTTAAACATGGACTATTTCAGTAGTATCCTGGTTGGTCTCCTTGCTTGAAACCTTCCCCCACTCCAATCCATTTTCTGTTTAGTTACCAAAATGATTTTCCTAAAGTGCAGGTTTGATCACACCACCTCCTTACTCAATAAATGCTAGTAGCTCTCTATTGAATCCAAGATCAAATGTAAAATGCTCTGTGTAGCACTGAAATCCTTTTACAACCTGGCCCCTTTCTAACTTTCTAAACTTCTTATATATCATCCCCTTCCATGAATCCTGAAAATCAACTGTTTTTCCTTGCACAGGGCACTCCATCTGCTTGTTATCTGCTTTTCTTTGTCCATCACCCATTCCTGGATGCTCTTTTTCCTTATCTCTGCCTTCTGGATGCTTGGCCTCTTCCAAGACTCAGTCCAAATCCCACCTGCAGGAGACCCTTCTGGTCCTTTTTGCTACTAATGTTTTCCCTTTGAGACTACCTTATATTTATGCTGTATAGATCTAATATGTACATCGATATTAAGGGCTTATTTTAGGGCAGGGAGGTGATACAGAAGATAGAACTCTGGACTTGGAGTCAGGAAGACTCATTTTCTGAAATTCAAATCTGGCCTCAGATGCTTACTAGCTACATGACCCTGGGCAAGTCACTTAACTCTCTTTGCCTCAGTTTCCTCATCTGTAAAATGAGCTGGAGAAAGAAATGGAAAACCACTCCAATGTCTTGGCCAAGAAAACCCTAAATGGGGTCACAAAGAGTTAGACAAGACTGAAAATCAACTGAATACCTAGATATTTTTTTCCTCATTGAGCTGTTAGCTCTTTAAGAGCAGGACTTTTTTTGGTTTTTTGTTTTGTTTTATAACCTTTCTCTGTATGTCCACAGAACTTTGCACAATGCGTGGCACACAGTAAGCTCTCATACATGCTTGTTGACTAACTTACTGATAGTTGTACAGTTTTTCTGAAGTATAGAGAGTATGAAGGGGCCTAATCTGTGAGAAGTCTGGAATGTTAGAGTGGGTTTGGTTTTGAAGGGCCTGTAATGGTAAGGGAATTTGAAGATTTTCCCTGCCCCATAATAAACCGAGCAAATTTGAAGATCTTTTTTGCCCCTTAATAGGCCTCACTTGGAGCTCAACAAGAGAAGCTTGCTTAGGGGAGGCTTTTTTTCCAATACACCTTTTGTTACTTTGTAATTAGGCAGTGGGTCACAAGGGTTGGGATGTCCCTGGTCTTCCAATCCTCTAAAGAAGAGATGGGGAGAAGGGAAAGGCATTCTGTTCAATTAGCCAAGGGAGCAGTCATATTAAGTAGTCAGAAATAGGATGAGGAGCCAGGGAAGGAAATAGAATGAGTACCTAAAATTTAGGGGAAAAACTAAGATAGAAAACTAGGTCTCTGAAGCCAAATGTGGAGAGACTGCAATGGTGGGGGTGGTCATCAGCGTCCAAAGCTACATAGAGGCCAAGGAGGATAAAGATTGGATATTTTTTGTATTTGACCATTAGATAGTCGTTTGTGACCTTTGAAAGAGCAGTTTCATTAAGGCATGAGAATTGGAAGTCAGATTATAATAGTTTAAAGAGAGAATAGATGATGAGGAAACAGAAACATCAGAGGATGAGAGGCATGGATAGGGCAGATCTAGTGGTAATCCAAAGACATAAACTCTCAATCATTATTAAGCTTTGCCAATCATTATCAAGGCTAACATTGCTTCTGTGTTAGCTATAGTATTTTGTTGGTTTTGCGACTATTATCCTTATTTTACTTAGTAAGAAGCCCACTGGTGTTTGGGCTGGACTGGATGAATTCTACCTAAAGCAGGATAATGTAGGGAGTATTTTGTTTGTACACTTCAGATAAGGTGGCATCAAAGTTAGTGTTGGGGAAAGGGAAGCAGACTGTCAGGTCTTGGCTTTGAATAGACAAGAAAACTCAACATTGTGGTGAGCACACAGAACCCCCATCAATGTCTCAGATATTAAGGATTAAATGTGTCTGAGGGGAAGGTATCAATGTCATCAAAGAAAACGGTGGAATTTTCTGGAGGGACAACAATGACATCTGGCTGGGTGAGAAGTAAGTGTGCATCAAATGGATGACTATCTCACCTTCTGAGAGAGAGAGAGACAGAGACAAAGAGAGGGAGGGAGGGAGAGAGGGAGAGAGAGAGAGAAAGAGAAAGACAGAGAGAGAGAGAGAGAGAGAGAGAGAGAGAGAGAGAGAGAAAAAACATCTCACAAAGAATCATGTTGGCATTAATTAACCCAAAACTGAAAAGAGGTCTTCATGTTTTATAGTGTGCGTGGGAATTTTGAAAGATGCTGTTTTTCATTATCACTAGTACTTGCTACAGGGAACTAGTATGCTTGGGTTCTGTGCTTTGAGACTTTAAACCTACTCCCACATCACTTAATTTGAACCCGTTTGTATTTTTTTTCTACTTCAAAGCTGCACCCTACGGAGGTTATCTCATCTCCCTCTCCTGTCTATTACCCTCCATTTCTGATTTCTGTTCTGCTTCATTTTCTGTCTTCTCTTCTCATTCCCTTTTCCTCCTTCCCCACACACACTTCTTCTATCACCCTCCTGAATTAATTTTTTCTACTTCCTTCTTCACCTCAGCTAACTAATTCTGCACCTGGAGTTCTACACCTCCGACTCCTTTACTAAAAAGGCAGCCAAAGCATTTCAGTCAGAGTCCTGGATTTGGAGAAACATCTCATCATTGGAGATCAAAGGGAAGGAGAAGAGGGTGGGAGAGCACATAAAAAGTATAAGGGTAGATGAGGGGGCTCATAATTGATGACCTCAATCTTTAAGTCTTAGGAAGTGCATCTAACAAGAGAAGAGGGGGTACATATGGACATAAAGGAGGTTCCCAAAAGCTGTTATGCCCAACGTGCTAGCAAGTCCATTGTTCAGTCATTTCAGTTGTGTCGGACTCTTCATGAACCCCTTTGGGGTTTTCTTGGCAAAAGGCTGTTGTGAAGATCAAATGAAATAATGTCTATAAACAGCCCAGTGCCCGGCATATAGTTGGTGCTATAGAAATGCTAGTTGTAAGAATTGTCCTTTTTGTTATTATTCACCTTTAAGCAATTTATTCTCATTTAGTCTCTTATGATTATTTATTCATGTTTACCTTATATTTTTCTTTCCTCCCATGTTGGTGCTTTGAATTTTCTATGAAGCTCTTATTTTTTCTTCCAGGATTCTTAGAAGTCTTTTATTTTAGGGTGGCTAGGTGGCATAGTGATTGGAGCACTGGCCCTGGGGTCGGGAGGACCTAAGTTCAAATCTGGCCTCAGACACTTAGCTTTTACTAGCTGTGGCACCTTGGGCAAGTCACTTAACCCCAATTACCCGGCTTCCCCTCTCCCCCCAAAAAAGAAGTACTGTATTTCATTTTTTTCCAATATATTTTTATCTCATTAAATATTTCCCAGTTACATGTAAATTTTTTAACATTCATATAAAAATATATATAATTTGAGTTCCAAATTCTCTCAGTCCCTGCCTTTTTTGCTGCTTGAGAAAGCAAGCACTGTGATCTTGACTGTATTTGTGAGGTCATGCCAAACATATTTCTATATTAGCCTTGTTGTAAAAGAAAACACAAAGAAAATAAAACAATTAAAAAAAACCTATGCTTTGACCTGCATTCAGAGTTCATCAGTTCTCTCCGGAGGTGGATACCATTTTTTGTCATAAGTCCTTTGGAATTGTCTTAGATCATTGTCTTGATCAGAGTAGCTGTCATTCACAGATGATCATCCTTATAATATTTCCGTTACTATATACAATATTCTTCTGGTTTTGCTTACTTTGCTTTTCATGAGTTTCCCAGGTTTTTCCGAAACCATCACTCTCATTATTTCTCATAACACAGCAGTATTCCATCACAATCATATGCCACAACTTATTCAGCAATTCTCTAATTGATGCGCATTCTCTTGATTTCTAATTGTTTGCCATTGCAAAATGAACTGCTATGAATATTTTTGTACAAATAGATCATTTTCCCCCTTTCTCTCCTCTTTGATTTCTTTGGGATACGGACCAAATAGAGGTATCGTTAGGTCAAAGGGTATGCAGTTTGCTGTTATTTTTTTTAAGAGGGGGTAAGGTAGGGCAGTTGGGGTTAAGTGACTTGCCCGAGGTCACATGGCTAGGTTTTTATGTTAAATGTCTGAGGCCACATTTGAACTCAGGTCCTCCTGACTCCAGGGCCAGTGCTCTGTTCACTGTGCCACCTAGCCACCCCAAGAGTATGCAGTTTGATGGCCCTTTGTGCATAGTTTTAAGTTGTTCTCCATTCCACTATAGTTTACAATTCTACCAACAGTGCATAGGTGTCCCGATTTTCCACATCCCCTTCAGCATTTATTATTTTCCTTTTCAGTCATATTAATAGATCTGATAGGTATGAGATAGTATATCAGAGCTGTTTTAATTTGCAATTCTCTAATCAGTAGTGATTTAGAGCGTTTTTTCATGTGATTATTGACAGCTTTGATTTCTTTTTTATTTTATTTTATTTTATTTTATTTTTTTGATAGCTTTGCTTTCTTCTTCTGAAAACTGCCTGATTATGTCCCTTGACCATTTGTCAAATGGGGAATGGCTTTTATTTTTGTAAAGTTGGCTCAGTTCCTTATATATTTGAGAAATTAGACCTTTATCAGAGAAACTTGCTTTGAAGTTTTCCCTCTAGTTTCCTGTTTTCCTTCTATTTTTGGCTGCATTACTTTTATTTGTGTAAAAGCTATTAAATCATGTAACTAAAATTATGCATTTTACTTCCCGTGATTATCTCTGTTTTTCAATTGGTCATAAACCTTTACCTTATCATTAGATACAACAGGTACCTTTTTTCAAGCTCCTTCAATTTACTTACATTTTATGCCCAAATCATTTACCTATTTTGACTTTATGTTGGTATACAGTGTGACATGCTGGTCTATGCCTAGTTTCTGATAAACTGCTTTCCAATTTTCCAGCAATTTTTTCTAAAATGGAGATTTCTTACCCCCAAAAAGATCCTTTGGATCTTTGGTTTTATCAAACACTAGATTACCACAGTCATTTGTTATTGTGTGTAGTGTATATAATCTATTTCATTAAACTACCACCCTATTTCTAGCCAGTATCAAAGGGTTTTGATGACTTCTACCTTATAATATAGTTATAGGCCTATAGTGATAGGCTGCCTTCCTTCACATTTCTTTCCTTGATTCACTTGACATTTTTGACTTTTTGTTCTTACAGATATGCTCTGGTATTTCATCCATGTGGACTCCAGACCAGTCTCCCTCCACCCACAAGTCACAGGTCTTTCTTTCCAAACTCCTAAGTTGTCTAGGGCACAAAGAATGTCTCACTATGAACTTTTGTTGGCTTTGGTGCTTCAGAATTTTATTTGAGTCATTATTTTAAGGCTGTTTGGAGGGGAATTTTGGGGGAGCTCCACTGAGTGCTTTATCTACTCTGCCATCTTGGCTCCCCTATATTTCATTAAATGTTCATTTCTCCCCCTCCCCCTCCCCCCATTTTGTTTGATAAGTTATTCTTGACTGTAAGCTCATATGCTTTGCCTTCTGAAATATATTCCAGTCTCTCTCCTCTTTTATAGAAGTGACTGCTAAATTATTTGTGAACCTGATTGGGGCTCTTCTGTATTTGAATTCTTTCTTTTTGACTGTTTATAGTACTTTTTTCTTCTATCCAGAAACCTTGGAATTTGACTTTAATGTTCCTGGAAATTTTCATTTTGGGATTTCTTTCAGGAGTCATCTGGGGATTTTTTTCCTTTTTCTACCTTGCCCTTTGGTTCTGGGAAATCTTCTTTTATAGTTAATTGAAATATAATGTCTAGGTTATTTTTTGGTCATTGCTCTCAAGTAGTCCAGGGATTTTAAAATTGTTTCTTCCTGATCTGTTTTTCAGGTCAGTTGCTTTTATTATAAAACACTTTATATATTTTTCTTCATTTAATTGTCATGTTTCTTGTTATGACGTGAAGTCATTAGCTTCTATTTGTTCTGTTTCTAATTTTCAGGTGGTTTATTGCTTGAGCAAGGTTTTGTACCTCTTGTGTCAAGGTGCTGATTCCCTTTCTAATTCTTTCCTCCAGTCCTCTTAATTGTTTTTTCATTTTCCTCTAGTATTCATTTAATTTATAAAGCAAAGCATTTAAGAAACTCTAAGAAAGTTTTACTTCATTTCTTCCTGGAATTCTAGTTGGATTTGTGTTCAAGCTGTGTTTTTCTTTGTGGTTTTGTTTGTAGATGTATTGTGGAGTAATTCTCTTTTTTCAAGACTTCTATCTTAAGCATCCCTGTCACATTAATAGTTTTTTTTTAATGGTTGATTTTTTTGTTTGTTTGTTTTCTCATTTTTCCAGTCTACTTTCTGACTTTTGACTTGAGGTTAGGGTCATACTTTTGGAAGGAATGTCTGGTCTGTATACTTCATTCTTGGAATATTGAGTACTATGTTATTCCAGAATCTAAGGGATGCTCAGACTAGGGACTTGTGAACACTCAATGCTCCCAAAAGTTGTGGAATCTGGGGCTGTCTATTCACTGCCTTCCTGGTCTGAGTTCTCTAAGTTCTCAATATAAGTTAGGATCTGAACAACATGCCTCTGGGCTTAACCCTGATAAGAAGTTAAAGTAGATTACTCTTAGATTCAGCCATATCAACTAGCTAGAAAACACTGTGAGTTCAGTGACTGAACTCTAGACTTTCTTTTGATTTGGTTAATCCTTTGCAGTCTTCAAATTACACTCAAATTTGGAAATGGAACCTCACTCAGCTCTTGGGGTTCAAGCCACACAACACAGCTGTTACATGTTTCTGAACTTGATCTTTGCTTAGTCCACAGTATAGAGCCTGCCATTCCTTACTCTGGAACTCTACCCCTAGGTGCAAGTCCCTTTCTCAGTCTATCCTTGATCTCTGACTTGAAAATTGGTAATTAGCATCAAACCAGCCAGTTAGTACCACTTTTGTACCCTCTATAAGTCTAGTCTCTTCTCTGCTGGATAAAGGACCTCTTCTTCTTTTGATGAATAGCCTTTCTTTATGTTGTAATGCTCTGTGCTACGTGTTTCTGACTAGATCCCACTCCCACTGTCAAGAGACCTCTCTGTCCTTTTCACTATGTTGATCTGGGATAGGAGAAATAGCTCTGCAATTTTTTCTCAAATTTCCCAATCAAGGTTTAATCTAATGCATTTTCCACATCTGTTTGGAGATTTTTTTTTTTATTCCTGGGGTAGGGGAAGAACTCGTTGAGCTCCTTCCTTCTACTTTACCATCTTGGCTATGCTGACCTATTTCCCCGTTCTGTCATGTCTGCCTATCTGATGTCTAGGAGGTGAATCTTCAGCATTGTTTTAACCTGAATTTTTCTTATTATTAGTGATTTGCTTCATTCTTTCAAATTGTTGGCAGTTTGCATTTCTTCTTTTGAAAACTGCCTATTCATATTCTTTGACCACTTATCCATTGGTAATGACTCTTAGTCTTATGTAGTTGTAATATATTTTGTCATATTCACTAATTCTATAGAAGCTGACAGGTAACAAATGTGGGCCATAGCCCTGAGGGCTGCACAAATATCTCTTCCCCTTAGGGTGGCCTGTACAGAGAAGCAGACCTAATGTTATTATGTATATTGCGCATATAGGGAGCTAATTTGGCTTTGGAAAAGTAGATATCTCGTAAGTATAAAGACAAAGAGGAACTTTTAGTAAGGAAGACATGGGCAAGGGAGAGTTTCGTCAGTAGTGAGCAGTATTAGATCAAGAAAAGAGTGGATGAAAAATAATAGAATCTTAGATGTAGAGTTTAACATGAACCTCAGAGATCTTCTAATTGAAACCTTCATTTTTCAGATAAGGAAACTGAGGCAATACAAGGAGATGAAGTGACTAGCCCAAGGTCATGAAGACAGCAAGCATCACATGTTTAATTTAAACCAGATCTTCTCACTCCAGAGCCAATGCATATATTTGAATTGTGAAAGTCACAGTTTTCTGAATTCAGTAATTGTATAGCTTCATTTTGGGTTAAATTTAAGTCTGTTTACCATTTCCTCACCTAGGAAGAGTGAGAATTGTGTGTAATTTCCATGTCACTAAACCAAGTCCAAGGAGAACATAGAGATATTTTTTTCAGAGCATAAAGACAAAGAGAAATTTTTAGTTAGGAAGATATGGGCAAGGGAGAATTTCATCAGTTTTAAGCAGTTTTAGATCAGGAAAAATGTGGATGAAAAATCATAGCATTATAGAAGTTAATAAAATTTGTGGTGTCTTTGCTTTATTTTATATTACTATATCTTACATTTAGTAAAATGAATTTTAATTTTAGTTTTTACAGATAGTGATTTTTGTGACTTATGAAACCGATGTGTTTCAAATCATAATGAGGCACAAATTGAGTTTTGACATAATTCTAATGGGAAATATTCCATGTTTTGGATTACATTTGGTGAAACTAGTTAGTGATAAGATTGAGAGGAAGTATGGTATATTCGATAGAGGACTGGATTTCATGTGCAAAAAGATCTGGGTTCCAATCCTGCCTATGATTTTTATTAGCTGTGTGATCATAAGTAATCTTTATACTTCTATTACTGCTTTTATAAAATAGAGGTAATGACATGTGTAGTATGTATCTCAAAATGTTATAAGGCTTAAGGGTATAATCTATGTGAAAAATTGTGCGAAGTTTAAAAGGTAGGTGGTGCAGTGGATAGAGCACCGTGCCTATAGTCAGGAAGATATGAGTTCAAATTTTGACTCAGACACTTACCAGCTGTGTTACCCTGTGTAAGTCACTTAACACTGTTTACCTCAGTTTCCTCATCTGTATAATGAGGTGGAGAAGGAAAGGGAAACCACTTGTATCTTCACCAAGAAAACTCTAATGGGGTCACAAAGAGTCAGACATGACTAAAAACAACAACAAAACAAAAAATGATTAATCTTATTAAAAGCATTTAAATAGCACTTTAAGGTTTGTAAAACACTTTACATATGTTAAGTCACTTAATTATTATATAACCCAAGTATTATAAAATTGATTATAATTATGTAATATAGACCCAATTCCATATAAATTATAACTCTACTATGACATGCAACATGCATATGTAAAGTGAAATTATATTATCCAAATTGTCACATAATAGCTAACACGTGATCCTCAAAAGAATAATCCCAGAAGGTAAGTGCTATTATGGTCCCCATTTTACAGATTATGAAAATGAGGCAAACAGGCTATGAAGCAAACTTGCTTAGTGTCACACAGTAAAGTGTCTGAGGCAGGATTTGAACTCAGGCCTTCCTGACTTCCAGTCTGTGAACTATCCACTGACTCATCTTGCTGCCTATGGTCAGGATATTGAGTTAGTACATCAGTATATAAGTTACTGTACTGGCAAGCAAAGTAGTGCTTTGCTCCTTGTTTCAGCTATTCAAGTGCCTTTGAGCCTCGCCTATGATTATATCAAGTCTTTGTTGGAAACAGTATACATTGTGTTGCCCTTAATAGGTCTAAGGGAGTTTGGAGATCTTCCCTCCCCTTAATAGGCCTAATATCATCATATGGAGCCTACAGTGGGAGGAACTTGCTGAAATAATGGAACAGAGAGAATGGAACAGGATAGAGCAGAGCAGATAAAAGCTTGAGAACGTTCTGGGACCAAACAGAACTGAGAGAGAAGATGTTTGTGATGTCAGCATCCTGTTGTTCTCTCTGTTCTGTGTTGGTATTACTTTGTCAGACAGAAGCACTCTGTTGATTTGTTTTGATTTCTCAGACAGAAAGTGAATTGATATGATAGTGCTGGCAATGTGTGAATATTGTTGTAACACTGTTAAGCTTATTGTGTGAAAATATTGCTGTGACTCTGTTAAGCTTTGTTTTCCTAGAAACAGAGACTGTGAAGAGCTTGGTGTAGAGTAGTCCCTGTGAGCTGCAATTGGAGAGCTGCCTACTTGTGAATCCAGGCAACAGTTGGGTGGATTCAGAGCTGGGCATGTGGAAGAGGAGGCCTGGAGTTTGGAAGCCAGCTTCTAGTTAAGATAAAAGGACCTTTACTTGGTTACTCGGTCCTGACTGATGAGATTGTAACTCACTGTGACCTAGGGACCTTTGTACTTTCCACTACTGCTTAAGGAAGATTGACTTAAGGATGATTACTCCTTAAGGATGATTGGACACCAGCCTGGAGTCAAGATGAAAGGAGACTTTGACTTGGGTACTTTATACTGATTGATAGCATTTTGACTTACTGAATGATATGTTTTGTTTATGACTATGTGGCCATCTTAGTAATAAGTAATGTTATATTTTTGTGAATGTTTTGCTTTAGTTTATTGCTGTAAATAGAGTTCACTATACTATGTGACCAGAACCTTAAAGTTATTCACAGCACAGTCCTCAGGAGAGCTGCTTGTGATTGGCTTAACAGTTACTAACTGACACATCTCAGTCATATCAGGGGAGTCATTAATCAGTTTAAGAAAGTGTTAGTTGCTTTTGTTCTACGTTCTATACCTAATGAAAGACTTTTCATTCTCTTCATTTTACCTTAGCTGTATATGGAGAGTCTGTAGATATACCTTATGTAACATTCATGATATCACATATAAGTCCAAAAAGTATCATAGAACATACATAGGTATGTAAATGGAGGGTGATATCATAAAACTGGTCAGAGAATTCTTCAAATTCTTAAAAGAATTTGCTGATTTCACCCCTTCTCCCTTACAAGGACATATTATTTTGGATAGGATCTGAAAGTGGGGCCAGGACAAATAGGGAGAGGTGAACAGGCTAGACTGCATCTGGGAAAATGCACTGGGCTTTCAAACAGTCCCCATCAGTTTTCTACCACCAAAGCCCAAAGGGAAGAACTAAATTATGCTGCTGGTGCTGCTTTAGGACTGTGAATCATTGAAAACCACAGTCTCACAAGAAACAAAATTTCAGGTGACACATAGGACAGTATAAAGCGGCTGGTTGGTTTTAAGTAGATGGGAGCCTGCTTACAATGTTGACTTATACACCAGAAGTGTCATCAAAGACCTTAGTCAGGCTATATATCCATGGAAAAGGAACTAGATTGGTTATATATTCAGAGCAAAGGACCCCAGATGGACAGTCAGGGCACTGTACTGGTATTCATTAAATAACTATGATAACAATAATAATAGTACTGATAGCTAGCATTTATACAGTGGTTTAAGATTTGCAAAGCATTGTACACGTTATCACATTTGACAATTGCATTTATATAGCACCTTAAGGTTTGAAAAACACTTCACATATGTTATCTCTTGATATTGACAACAATCCTGCAAGGCAAGTACTATTATCTCCATTTTGCACATAAAGAGACTGACCCTGAGAGAAGTTAAGTGACTTGTTCAGGGTCACACAGCTATTAAGTGTCTGAAGCAAGATTTGAACTGAAGGTCTGATTCTTAGTGCTAGAGCACTTGTCCATTTACTATTTAGCTGTCTACAACAGCTAGAATTTATATAGAACTTTAAAGTTTGCCAAGCACTTTAAATGTAATTTTATTTGATCCTCACAACCAACCTGGAAGGCAAGTGCTATTAGAGATGAAGAAACACTTTCAAGGACCTTAAATGACTTACCTAGGATCATGCAGCTAGTATGTGCCTGAGGCAGAGTTAGAACCCAGGTCTTCCCATCTCTAGGTCCAGTGCTCTTTCCAGAGGGGGACCTGGATGATGAGCTGGGCCCAGAATTGAAAAAAAAAATATTAGGAGAATAGACTGACTGGTTTGAATTAGGGAAATTTTGGAAATTCTAAGAGATTGTAAAGCTGTCCCTGATGATCAAGAATGAATTTTTTAATGACATTGGGAATAGCTTGGATGTGATTAAAGCATACAATTTCCTAGTGGGTGTTCTGCAGTTAGCAGGAATTGTGCCGAACAAAATGGAGCTGGAAATGTGGCTACAAATTGGCATGTAGAGGGAAATAGTAGAGGAGTTCTGAGTTTGCTGGTGAGCTCAAGTTGACTTTGTGACTCGTTTTTCAAAGGTTCAGACATCATTGTAGAGAATATATAGACTGAAGAGTTATTGTCCATAATCCTGCCCCAGATTTATGAAGGTGGTTGTGTGATGTTTGAACCAGTTTGATTTTTTTTTTTTTTTTTGTCTAGGAAGATGTATCTGGGTTATCCAGATGGTTGACCATGAGGTGATACATTCTTTTAGCCAAGCACCTAAGGAAATGACCAAGGGATAGCCCTCTGTTTGGGTGTGAGGAGGACCCCCTCCCCCCATTAATGAAATCATAGCTCTTTTTGAAGCATTGAAACACTAAGACTTCATACAGACCTGGGGCTACAGACACTAATGATATGGTTCTTCAGCCACCAGACCACATACATGCTTGATCTCTCTTTTCTCCCAAATGCTTCCAAATATTTTATTTGGGAGAATAACTCCAAGGTCATTCTCCTAAATCAGGCAGCTCACTCCAAACATTTTCAAACATGCCTGCAGTGATCTCTCTCCTCAATTCTGCCTCCTGCCATCCTTCAAGCCTCAACTAAAATCTCACCTTCTGCAAGGAGCCTTCCTCAGTCCTCCATAATCTTTTTAAGTACCCTCCCTCCGAGATCACACCCCTTTTCTCTTTTTTGCCCATTGTTGTTTGCATGTTTTCTCCCCCATCAGACTGTGAAATCCTTGAGAAAAGGGATCGATTTTGTTCTCTTTTTCTTTTTCTTTTTGCTTTTTTTTGTCTTTCCAGTACCTAGAATGTAGTAGGCAATTTATATATCCTAGTTGACTGATTTTTGATTCCCAGGAAAAAAATCTATCAAATGGAGAATTCAAAAGCCACCAACACTGCATAAATGTTCAGATCTGAGAGTATGGAAATAATTTACCAAACTCCTAGAATCTGGCACCACCCATTATGTGGTGCCTAGACTAATTTCTTCTTCTTCTTCTTCTTCTTCTCCTTTTCCTCCTCCTCCTCCTCCTCCTCCTCCTCCTCCTCCACTTCCTCCTCCTCCTGCTCCTCCTGCTCCTCCTGCTCTTGCTCTTCCTGCTCCTGCTCCTGCTCCTCCTCCTCCTCCTCCTCCTTCTTCTTTCTAAGAGAGATGGCCAAATGACCATCCTTTTATTAACGATTATGCCTTATTAATAAAATGATTAAATTACCCAGAAACTATGTTTCAAACTTTTTTAATTCCCATAATATCAACCATCCCATCACATCATCATCTCATATTATTGTTCTACAAAGCTTTTTCCATCTTAGGTCACTAGCCAGGCACAAGAGAGACAACCAGAGACTTTCTCATTTTAATTGACTTGTTCCCTTTGTCTCAGAAATTTATTCTGCTAGCAAAGCTCACAGTGGCCAAAGCTTGCATTTTCTCTTGTTGCCTAAAGAGCCCTGGAAGATGAGTTGTAGGAGAGGAAGAAGGATGAGGAACTCTTTTCACAGTTGAAAAACAAAGTATCTCAATCCCAGTAATGACACCATTATAGAACAGGCACTGAAATGTGAATGAAGTATAGAGAGCTTGTCCCTCATGGAGGGATTGGTTTTCAGAGGTAATGACTGAAGACACTTCTCTTGACTTGTGGGCCCTGATTTGGTCAATAACTCAGTTTCTAAAAAAGTAAGTTACTTAGCTTCTAAAACCACTGATTTCCAAAGACATGTTAAACAATGCTGTGCTTTGAAACATGTTCTCTGTTTTTATACCCTCTGTAACATCAGGGATTTTTGTACATATTAACAGCTATTGAGGGGAATTTAGTGTTAATGAATAGAGATCCAGCCTCAAATCTAAGATGGTCCAGGTTCAAAACCTACTTCTGACACGTACATTCACCCGATGTAGCCAATGTTCTTCTCAGTTGTCCCAAACCTTTCTCTAATACTATCATTTGCAGAAAAGATGTCTATGTGCATTGGTAGGAATTCTCTGCACCAAGGAAATCACTGGTGCAATCCCTGTCTCTTTACTAACTATTATGTGATGATTTTATCCTTGGACTTCTTTTGCTGCTCTCCCTGGGCAGTTTTATTCATTCCCGTGACTTCAGCTATCTTGTCAATGAGGATGACTTCCAAATGTCTAGGAATTCTCTGCACCAAGGAAATCACTGGTGCAATCCCTGTCTCTTTACTAACTATTATGTGATGATTTTATCCTTGGACTTCTTTTGCTGCTCTCCCTGGGCAGTTTTATTCATTCCCGTGACTTCAGCTATCTTGTCAATGAGGATGACTTCCAAATGTCTATCTCCATTGATATTTTTCTTAGTATAAGAATATCATTGATTTATAGCTGGAAGGAATACTGTAGATCTTCTTATTCAACCCCCTCATTTTGAGGAAATGATATCTAGAGAGGTTAAATGATTTGCTCAATATCATAGACCTCATCAGTAATAGTTCCAGGATACAAACACTTGATGTCCATGTCTATTTTCATTGTTCTGTTTCATATCTCCAACTATCTACAAGACATCTCCACCTAGGTATCTTTCATTCTTTTAAGCATTCCTATGAATCAGAGAGGCTCTAGTTTCACCCTTTTGAGATCAGAAGAGAATAGGATTTGCTTAGCTGGAGAACAGTAAGGACTAGAAGGGAATCAGATAGCATAGAAGAGGCTTTGCGTGAGAGCAGATTCTTCCTGAAGATCCTTAGTCCTTCCAGTTTTGGAGTTGTGAATTGTCTCAAGCACATGGGTTTTTCTCACCTGTGTGTCTTCCTGTGAGGTTTATTTTGGTGTGTTTCCACTTTCCCCTTTTGACCTTGTATGTATTGGTAGAAGAGTGTGACCTCTGTATGTGAACTATAATGTATTGATTATTCTTTCATTTGCCTTATTTTAAGATGCTTTTATGTTTGTGATCTAAGTTTTACTAAATTTATATAAATGAGAAGTTCAGTGGTCAAGGCTTATGAGCTACTTTTGAGTAGTGGGAGTACATCTTCCCCTTCCCCTACCTCATGTTCCCAGAGTTATCCCTAGGACTCGGAGAAATTTTGAGTCATGGTCATGTGATAGCATATCTCTGAGAACTCAGGATTGGCCACTGTGAAGGCAGATTGGGGTGAAAAGGCCAGCTGTTATGGGAATCTGAAGATCTTCCCTGCCTGTAGGCCCTTTGCTAAAGTGGCTACGTGACTCTGAGAACCTTCCCTGATTTGAAAGTATACTCTGCTCCCCAATAGGCTGAATGTGGTCACATAGAGCCTGTGGCGGGAGGCTTGTTTTTCGGGAATGCCCACACCTTGTTACTTTGTGATTGGGCACTGGGTCAAGAGGGCTGTGACAGTCTCTGAGCCAGGAGAAGGCTATATATATGCCCTGATGTAAGGTTTTGTTTTGGGCTCACTTTGAGAAGAGTTGTGTGATTTGGCCAGATGAGACTCTGGGAAGCCGTTGAGCCCCGTGGCTTTGAAAAACCCAGATGTTGGTGCTTCCCTCTCTGGTAACTGAATAGATATGGATGTAATGGTGAGACGCTGGAAGCTCATCTGCCGATCTGTTTCTTTGTCTGCTTGTAACTTCTGCCTGTAACTTCTGTTTGTATTCTGTTTGCATTCTCTGGAGTTCAGGGTGCTGACTTTTTCCCCTGAATTAGGTAAATGATATTTGTTTGATTGATTGAAGTAAGATTGTTAACCCATTTTGTTCTTAAGTTACTTGCTGCCACAAAACTCATCTCTCTGGCCCCTTTATATTCTTGATGCTCCTTTATGGTTGTCAACCATATAATACCATGATATTAGAGAAAAGCAATGTGTTATAGTGAACAGAGTGCTGGACTTGTAGTTAAGAAGACTTTTGTTCACATTTTAACTCTGTTACTTAAGCTGTGTGACCCTGGGCAAGTCACTTAATACTTCATGAATCTTACATCTCCTTGCCATGCTGCCCAGGCTCCTATGCTATACTCTACCAATTGGACCTTCAAGTACCCCCTTGTGCTATAAGACCTCATTATATCATGCTGGCTCTAGTCACTTACCATGACACCCTCCTACCATGTCCCATGGAGGTATTCTGTGGCTTCCGTTCTCAGTGCCCCCTTTCTTATTCCACCTCTTGCTCTTGGAACAATAACCAAGAAAACCATTGCTTCTGAGAAGGCACATGAACAACGGAATGCCTTCATTTATTATCCCTGTGACTTTGTCCTCTCATGGCCACCATTTCTCGTGTGTGTTGCCTCTTCCTGTTAGAATATAAGCTCCTCGAGGGCAGGGACATCTTGCTTTTGTATTTGTATTATCGGTGCTCAGCAGTGTTTGACAAATAGTAAACACTTAGTGGTTTTTCATTTATTTTCTTCCATTTAGTCATTCTTTTGTTTATCTGTTTGATGGAGATAATGTCTGTATCACTTAACTCAGGGTGATGAGATAATGTCTGTAAAGTGTTTTGTCAATCATAAAAGCACTATAGAGACACTAATTGTAGTTAGAAGAAAAATTATGGTGACACAAAAGGCATTATGAAGATGGTGGGTTGGCATATGTATGAGATCAAGTGTTATAAACCATGACTCACCCAAGATCAGCAGTATAAAAAGCTTCATTAAGAACATAACTAACCTTGTGCATAATTCAATGGCAGGGTCTCTGTAAGGATCCCAGGCACATGCCATAAACGCCTATATATCTCCTGAGGCTTTGCACAATGATAATTATCTTTATTTGCATGAGTATTGTTAGGGGAATAAGGTAACAAGGTAAAATGGGAAGTAGAAGACAAAATTTATATCTGTATAGCCTCAGACTTAGTCATTACATCATAGAGTGTTTGGGAGCTAAAGGGCTTTTGAGATGACCTAGTTCAATTCCCTCATTTTTCTGACGAAGTAATGTTGTTTTTGGAGAGGGAATGTGATTTGCCAAACATCACATAGCTATTAAGCATCAGTAACATAATTCAAAAGCTGACTCTCCAGGTGACATAAGCTCAGGCTCACTAACCATTAGTATCCTAGGAGAATATCTTGATGCATTCCACTAATCAGAAGGAAGGCATTTCCTAGGTAACAGACTTGTTCGGTGAGATCATGGAGCAAGAGAAGGCCCAAAGGACGACATTCATTGTATCTTTCTTTTGTTTTAAGTTCCAAGGAGAGATGGAGTATGGCTTTCAAATAAGTGTAGTGCTTTATCTGCTCTAAAAAACAGCCTGCTTGTCTCTGAACCCAGCGAAGAAAAGGACATAACTCATGGGTGGTAGCCTTCCCTATTTCCATAGATGAGTAGTGCTGTCTTTGGCATTCACAATACATACCCTCCATGTAAAGGGGAGAGACAGAGAGAGAGAGACAGAGACAGACAGAGAGACAGAGAGATGGGCATCAAGAGACATTGATGGAAAACAGAGAAACAGGGGCAGAAATAAAGACACAAAGGCACAAAGAGAGAACTACAGGGAGACACATGGAGACTAAAATAACACACACAGGAAGACAAAGATACAGAAAGAAAAGTCAAATATAGAGGGAAAGAGAGATGGAGAAAGACAGAAATAGAGTGACACAGAGAGACAAAGACAGCTACACGTATGGAGACTTACTGAGAAAGTGACATCCTTGTCTGTTTTCAGGATCTTCACTTCAGCTAGGACACAGGACTTCCCTCTAAGCTGATCCACTGGGTCTCATTACACCAAAACCTATTCATTCCCCAACTGCAACAGCCTTTTATCATGAGTTCATTATAAATTACTTGTTCTCTCCTGGGATCTGTTCTTTCTTTGAAAAATCACAAATGCCTGTCATATATAATGCCACCATGAGTTGCTAAATTCATATATATGGGAATGTAGCTCAATACATCACCATAGACCTAGTTTAGAGAGGAAATTTTGTAGCTTCTACTTCTAGAACTTTTCCCCAAACCACAGTTTCCTACTGAAAGAAAAATGACCAATATAGTCAATCAACTAACATTTATTGAACACCTACTACATGCCAAGCAATATAATACCAGAATAGCAGTGTCTGGCACATAATGCTTATTGATTGCTTGATTCCTATATCATATCTCTGAATCAACTAGGATCAGACATGAATATCTGTAAATAAAATTACCTCCTAACCATACCTAACATTCCAGTCCTAGACACAAGTTTAAAGAGATCAAAGGCAGAAAAAGTTCATGCTTCAGAATCATACTCACCTGTGTGTCTCTATTGAAGCTAGCAGACCGTGACAATAACAGGAAGTAGATTCTGCCCCTGACTTTGCCATTAACTTAGTGGGTGATGAGTTATCTCAACTCTCTTAAATCTCTTCCAACATCCCTTCTAATTCTAATGTTCCATGAATCTATGTGTTAGATGTGATTTGTAATTGAGTTAAGGTATTTGGGAGAAATAGCTCATTTGCTGACATGAGTTCATCTGTTTTGCCTAATTACCACAAATGGTAATCTTGAAGAGAACAGATCCCAGAAGGGATGGGATTTAGGTTTTATGGAGGATAGAACGAGAGTATATGTGAACAGGTATACCTACTGAGGGAGGAAAAGCCTGAAAGTGATTTTCTAGGGGGAAATCAGATCCCATAAATACCCACAGGTTCAAATGAAGAGGAATGGTGGCAACAAGGTACTTTGCTCAGAATATGGCTATAAATGTTTTGAGTGGGGGGGGGG
>CM053581.1:301923817-301950492 GCA_028627135.1 Pseudochirops cupreus | reverse complement strand
TTTCATGATTTTCTTGCATCATTCTCATTTCTCTTCCCAATTTTTCCTCCACTTCTCTTATTTGGTTTTCAAAACCCTTCTTAAGCTGATCTATGGCTTTTAGGCAGTCTTCATGTTTCTTGGAAGCTTTTGGTGTGGGAGTTCTGACTGTGTTGTCTTCCTCCCCTTCCATACTTTGATCCTTTTTGTCCCCAAAGAAGGAATCTAGGGTTTGGTTGCTGTTCTTACTTTGCTTCCTTTGCCTGCTCGTGTTGCCAGTGAAAGTACTTGATTTTTTAGCTCTGTGGAACTCTGCTTCTGGGGGGAAAGCTCTGTCCCAAATCACTGGGGTTTTCGCAGCTGCTGGAGCTATTAGAAGGCTGTTGCAGCCCCCACCAGATTTGGCTCACTGAAAACACACCCCGGGACCACCACCCAAGACCACAATCCAGATCCAGGCTGCTCAACGCAAGAGCCATTAGCCTCTGAACGATCACTTGGCCCCCCTGCAGTCTGCAGGCCAGTAGCTGTGAAGCAGCCACATGGAGGCAGCTGCAGGGCCGCCCCTTCTGCTGCTTCCTTGCCCTGGAGGCAGTTTGGCTGGACTGCTTTTCTCCCCCAAATTTAGCTGAGATCCACTGACCTTGTTCCTTGTTCCTTATGGCTCGATAATTCAGGAAACTGCCACAGCTGCTGCTGATCCAGTCTCCTGGAGCTCCAGCTGCAGCTCGTCCTGGCCTCCCCTGGGGCCAACGTAAGGTTTCAGCCTGGGCTGGTATCAGCTTCTAGCGTGCTGTGCTGAACCCTTGGTGCTGAGCTGCCTTCAGTGGGAGATGTGTTTTTCTGTATTTTTATGTGAGTTTTGGAGCCCTAAAACTTGTTGAGTCATATTTTATGGATATTTGAGGTGGCTATGTGTGAGATGTGAAACCTTGCTGCGTCTGTGCTGCCATCTTGGCTCCACCAACTTGGTTCTTGTTTTTGAGGAGTTTAATTGGGGAGACAAGTTATGGGGGAAAAATAGTGACCAGGACCAAAGTATCTACAACTCCCTTTTGTGAAAAATGCCTACATTGTACACAATACTGATGAGATACAGAAGACAAAACTAATGTAACAACTCCTTGCTCTCACACCTCCCACATTTGTAAAGTCCCAGATTTGCATTAGACAGGGCCTTAGAAACAATAGGATAAATATTCAATACATTAAACAGAAATTTATTAAAATCACCAATAGTCTCTGCTCTCAAGGAGCTTATGTTTTGAGGTTAAGTAAAATACCACATAAAATGCTCAATTATGAAGGAAAGTCAATCCTATAAGAAGTCAAGACCTGCTGTTGTTTGCCTGAAGAGCACAACGAATGTCTCAAATGACGACTGGAAAATAATCCCATTGCTCAAATGGAGAAGTCCTTAAAATGTTTACCATTCCTCCAATACAACAACAACAACAATACAACCTTGGTTTTTGAGTATGTAAATGAAGAAATACATGTGGACCATTCATCAGGGAACTGCCAAGATATTTTGAGAGATTCAGCACTATTTTCATTTCAGGGAAAGGAGTTGGGGGTTCCCTGGTTAATCTAATGAATTCCTCCTAATAAACTTGACAAAATTATAGAATGCAGGCCTTAGTTTAGAGAGATCTGAGGGGTGCCTCCATATGGTGGTAGGTATGTCCTTTGGCACTTTCCTTAGAGGACAACTCAGAGGTAGTTCATGGACCATGTTCTGTGAGGATGATAGTGGGGATTGAATGCGCTAGCTAGAATGATACCAGAATCTAGTTTTCTAACTAGAACAAGAACATTTCTTTTGTAGCACCTCATGGATCACTCAAAGTTCAAAAGTGCCCAAGTTTGAGAATTTGGTTGTTGGACCTTCTAGAAAGAGAAAGAACTACTTCTCCTTGGAGGAAGAGGAGGAACACTCATATAGGTCCTGCATAGCATCTTCACAGGTGGTATGTTGTGGTTGTAGTGTGTCTTTCATTCTCAAAGAGGACCATGACATCAGGGAGATGATAACATGACTTACATTGAATTAGATTTGAATGATGACCCTGGGCAGGTTCATCAGCCTCACTTTCTCCTCCAGAGCCATCTGGGTCCAGTGGCCAGATATAGATCAGGAGGACTTGAGATGACCCAGGATGCTGTGGGAGACCTTGGTCTTTTAAGCTAAGGTCTTTCCTGAGTTCTCACTTTGAGTGAGGCAACACCCGTTCAGTGAATAGGCCTGTTGAAGAAATGAGTCAAGAGATGGCCCCTTTAATAAAAAAAAAAATCATACTGGGAGGGGAAGCCCTCAGGGTTGCAGACAAAAAGAGAAACAATTACTATTTACATTCACTCTGAGCCAGGAGGACCCAAAAAGTAGCATCTTACTCAGAGAACAAAGCTACTGAATCATTTGGATTATGTGAGATGAGGATTGCTTGTTCAGAATTTCCCGAAGTTTGTTTGCCTTCCAAGCACAATGTAGTACTGTAAGTCTTAGAAGGACTATGTATGTTGTACTGTCTGGGAAAGAGGGACTCATCAGAATATTTAAGGATTGTTCTGGCAGTAGTTTCAAGTTTAGTTCTTTTTCAGGAAAGTAGGTAGACTATTTGAATGACATGTGTGATTTCTGTGTCTGTTTAGGGGCTCCTGAGGATCCTTTGTGTCCTCTCTGTTTTCTGCTGGGTGGAATAAATATTGTTCTATCCTTGATTTACACTTGCTACCTTGAGTGCTTATACATGAGCTGGGGACCTAGGTGTTATCTACATTTGGAAAGAATGGACAGAAGTTATATCTTTAGATATTAGAAGATGTTCCTGGAGTAACTCGTGGTAGGGACAAAGGGACAAAGGGCAATAACGATCCTTATAGGGTTAATCCGGGATTTGACCTAGTATGTATGAGAATTTGAGGGAAATCTAGGCCATAGGTTGTATCAGGAAGACTTTTTTTTTTCTTATTGGAGCACTATAGGCTCTTGATAAATCTAAGAAGAAGGTATAAATGGTCTACTGCTCCTTCCACCTCCCCCTTCCTGTTTCTCTCCTCCACTCTACCCTTAGAGGCACAGTCCAGAGACATATGGCGCCTTTATTCTTCACCTGCTTCCCTAGAGTTTCATCAGGATTTGCCTTCCACAGTCATCCTCCTGGGAGCCCTTGAATGCCTTGTCATCCCCTCAAGGCTCTACTTTTAGCTTTGTAGTTTGGTAGCTAGTGGAGTGCCTCTTGTCTTCTCCCTTGACATTTAACTCCCATTCCCATTCCTATTCCCTCTGAGTTCACCTAGTTGTTGAGTGCTTTCAGAACTAAGAACAAGAAGCATTTATCTTGATATCCAGCTGCCTCTGACTGGCAATTGAGCCTCTCAGTCCACTTTCTCAATTCATTAGTGACCTACCTTCCTCCAGACAAAACGATGGGGAAAAAATCTTCTATAAAGCTGGCTTAAGAGTCTCTGATCTGTGACAAGATATTTCACCACTGAGCCTCAACTTCCTGATTAGTAATGAGGCATAGATTTTATAACAAAATTAGGATATTAGCTTTAAGCTAATGGAATGGTTGGTAGAGAGTTTCATATATCATTGATCAGGTAAGAAAAATTTTGGTGGAGAGATGCTGAAAGAGGGCTTAGAGAATCATAGGATGTCAGAGACCATCTAGTTCAACCCCTTTCATTTTACCGATGAAGAAGGCAAGGCTCAGATAAGTAAAATGACTTGCACAGGGTCCTACGGCTAGCTTATTTATGATGGAGCTGAATCTCCCAGTCAGATCACCTTATCTATCTGATTTGTAAGGCTGAACCTATGAAGAGGAGATTTAATCAATCGGCAAGAATTTATTATTTGCCTACTAAGTGCCAGAACTGGGATGGGCTCTGAGGACACAAAGACCAAAAAAGTAAAACCATTCCTGCTCTTAAGGACCTTATATGCTGTTGGAGGAAGCAACATGTACATATATAAGACAAAATATATACAAAATAAGGGCAATGTAATTTGTTGGGGGAGAAGGTGTGATCAGAAAACCTCCCATAGGAGGGGGCGTCTGAGATGGTCTTTGAAAGAAGCTGAGATCCTAAAAGGCAGAGATAAAGAGGAAGGATATTTCTGACATCTATACAGAAAAAAATGATTTGACCCATTTTTGGCTGCAAAATCTCATTATTTTAATGATTTGTCTAGTCCATGAGCAGATAGCATAAAAAATAAAACTGAAAAACCAATAACTGAGGATGTTTGATAGAGCATACCCAATAATTCTTCCATAACATAGCTAAGGTGGGAATGAGTGAGCTATAACATATTACAAACAATGGATTACAAAAGAGGAGCAGTATGAAGGATATCATAAAGTTATACATATATATGTATATATACATGTATTTGGAAAATAAGGCCACATTTCAAGAGTAAAGGATGACAAGTAGATAGCCCATACTAATGGCGTCAGATGAATTTAACAAAGCCCCATAGAATGTTGGATAAACCCACAGTGGTGAATCTTTGTGAGACATGGAGAAGTCTGACACAGGTTAAGAAGGGATGTGTCAAATAACTATTCAGATCATTTGGTATATTGGGATATATACATCTTATTGGTGGTTAAGGGGATGGGAATGAAATGATTAACTATTCTCCATAAATTATCTATTCACTTCCCAACTAGCTTACCAATACCCAAATCACTTATCTCCATATTCCCTGTTTTCTTTCCTCTTGCAAAGATCTAAATAAATTGTGAGATGTCCAAAGGCAGAGAGTAAAAGGAGGAATAAAATGCTTAGATAATCCAGAGGCAGGTTAATTAAATCAAGAGGTTTTTTTAGGAGTTACTTGTACCTACCTTCTCCATTTCTCTCAAAGAATTGACTTGAAGAGCATTTACTATGTGAAGCTGGTTTCCTGGTACTTTTACCAAGATTTTCTCAGCTGGAAGATGCTTTTCCATTAATTATGATAAGCATATAATGTCTAGTTCTGAATCTCTGGAAGGTTTTAAAGAAAGAATGGGTAATCACTTGTCAGTGATATTTTCAAGGAAATCCATGCTTCAAGTATGGGTAAAAAATAAGAGAACTTTGAGATCCCTTCCAGATTTGAGACTGTAAGGTACAAAATAGTGGTAGAAGGCATACTGCTAGCTTAGCCTGATTGGTGGGGGTTAGAGGGCAGTATTTTGGAGTCTTGAGTCTTCTACTGCAGATATTCCATTTCCCCCTGAAATCCTGTGATAATTTTAATACTGTTCCCCTTCTTCCACCTATTCCTCTCCCTGCCACCCCTGAGCCCAATGAAATTCAACAAGTATTAATCAAATGCTTATTAAGCATTGGAAACCGTACTAGGTTCTAGGAGTCCAAAGACAAAAAAAAAATAAAAGTTTTTTCCACTGATTACCAATTAACTTACATTCTTTTGTAACAAGACATACCAGTAAGTAAATATATTAAATATACAAAATAAATACACTATAATTATTTTGGGGAGGGAGAAAAAGGGATGTAGGAAAGGTCTTTTCTAGAAGGTGCTATTTGAGCTGAGATTCGAAGGAAGCTAGGGATTCTGAGAGACAGAGGTTTGGAGGGAGGGCACTCTAAAAATGAGGGATAGAGGCAGGAATTGGAATGTTATGCATAAACCATACACAAAGTAAACTAGTTTGGCTACAACTTTAAGTACTTCAAGGGACTCCCTTAAGACCAATCTGGAGAGATAAGTTGAAGCGACAATATGAAGGGCTCTAAATGCCAAATGCAGGAGTGGGCACTGAATCTTTTTAAGCAGAGAAGTAACACCATCAGGTCTGTGCTTTGATATCATTGATTTTGCAGGTTTGAAAATTTCCTTAGAAGAAAAAATAGTTTTTAGTCTAGAGGATAGACCATGTCGTAATATGATGATGAGGAATGTCTTACTTGGTAGCACTTTACCTTTGTAAAAGAGATACTTTAAAAAATAACCAAATGCCATAACCTTATTCATTTTTTAAAATTACCAATATCATCATTGTATTCAAACTGGAAATACTGTGTCTAGTTATGCTCATATCCCACTGTTCTTGACCTAATAATTGTCATAGATAATTACGTGGGACCATGATCCCCTGGTGCTGAAGAAGCTGGGTTAGCCTGCTGCCTGCCTCAGGGCTCACCCTCAGCTGGAACAGTCACAGAGCCCACCTGCTGTTGGGGGTAGGCTGGCCAGAAATGCTGATGCAGCATATTGCATGAACAGGTGGCCCCAGCAGCCATTGGGAAACCTCCAGAAAAGGTATTTAAAAACAACAGGGTGATCTTAAAGGAACCTAAAAGATGCAGATTCAGTGTGTTGGTTTCATTCAGAACAGAAGATTCAGAGAAGGCACTAGGAGTTCAAAGGTTTGAGCTTCATGAATCCTGATTGTTATAGAGGGTGATAGTAGTTTTATTCATACCTGAGATGATGAGATACCATTCAGATAGACAATTTCCACAAAGCAGGTCATATATTTCCTATGTAATCAGGCGCCCAGGGAGGTCATACTTCTTCCTGAAACCTCTGCCCTGCCTTTAATAATTCCAACTGTAAGTTCAAGTTCAAGCTATTTTTACAACTCATTAAGTAAAAATCCCAGTGACTCTCTAGTTCAGAGATTCTTAACTTGGTATGCATGAACTTAATTTAAAAAATATTTTGATAGCTGTATTTCAGTTTAATTGGTTTCCTTTGAAATCCTATATATTTTATTTTATGTATCTAAAAATTTTTTTCCTAAGAAGGGATTAAGAGTTTCTACTTCTATATGCCAACGATTAAGAACCCATGATCATGTATACTTCCCAACTGAATAAGGCCTGTTTATCTGACTTTCTGACTGTATCACTATTAACTCTGTCTCTTTCTCACATATTGGGTCATCTCATAATTACCTTTTACCTAACTGGTACTAAAGATAGGAAGAACTAACAAATTTGTTTCTAGAAGAAACTAAGGAAATTCACTTCAATTGTACAAATACTTTTGAGTACCTACTATTTTGTAGGCAGCGTGTGGAGAAAGACTGATGATGGGGAAAAGTACTGTTCCTGCCTTCAATGCCTGTGGAAAATTCATTTTAGGAACCTGCATCTTTTCCCAGGATGTTATGGGTACTTTTTTAAAACTACCTATTATTTGAGAATCAGGCTCTGATTTGGGAGACACATCAATAGATGGCCAGACAAACTGAGCATCCATGTGCTTTGGTGTGGGTCAAAGACTTAGGATAAGAGTCTGGCATTCTTATCTCCATTACAGATACATAACTAAAGAAGTGGTATGCTTGACTTTGAGCAAGACACTGATTCTCTTGATGTGTTAGTTGGCTTTTCTATAAAATAAGGACAATGATGCCTTCCCTATTTACTTCACAAGATTTTTATGAAGAGAAAAAGGAATGTCTTGAGTGAGGTACAATGAGAAGGAGGCCAATGTCACTGGATTAATATGTACAAAGCTGAGCTTTTGGAAGTTCACTGTCAGCTGAGTGAATGACCTTTGATCTTGTTCTTTCCCTGAAGATTAAATCAAATGGATGACATAAGCAATATGTGTCTCAGTGACTATATGGCAAGTGGGGAGAGACTTAAAATTTGCCTCTCTTCCTTCACAGGGTTCTTGTGAAAACCAAATGACTTGATAGATGTGAACATGACTTGAAAAGTTCAAAGTGCAATCCAAATTTAAATGGATTGTTATTTTCACCTTTGCTTTCCAGATACAAAGGTGACTCCAATTCTCAATCTTTTGATTCTAGGCTTAGATTTGTGAACATTTGCCTTATTTTGCTCAGTCTCAGGCTCATCATTTCACTTTTCCATGATCTCCATGCCATGTGCCGTGCAAGTATGTGTCCCTCCTGCTTCCTTTCTAACTCTATAAAATCGACACTACTACTCCTGGAATGGACATGGGTGGCATTTGCCTTTTCTTTCCAATTACCATTCCCTCTGTCTTCTCTCTTCAAAATACTCCCCCTTGGCCACCACTCCACTATGTGCTTTCTTTCTCTGTTAGCATATATGCTCCATGGGTAGAGGTCGTCTTGCTTGCCTCTTATTTGTGTCCCTGTTAGTATTGTACCTGCCACATAGGAAACGGTTAATAAATGCATTCATTTATTCAATTATTTATAATAGATTTAAATTAGTTTGGTTAATAGATCAGCAGCTCGAATGAGGATTCAGAAAAGCAATATAAGGGGAGGCTAGGTGAATATAGTGAACAGAACACCAGCCCTGGAGTCAGGAGGACCTGAGTTCAAATCCGGCCTCAAACAACACTTACTAGTTGTGTGACCTTGGGCAAGTCACTTAACCCCAATTGCCCTGCCTTCCCCTCTCCAAAAAGGAAAAAAAATAAAAGTAATATAATCATGTAGAAATTGTGTGTGGTTTGTCCTTTAATCTGAAAGAGGAACATGACATCAGAAAGATGATATGACTTGCAACTGAATTGGATTTAAGTGAGGTAGGGCTGTGCAAAGTCACCAGCTTCACTTTCTCCTCCATAGCTATCTGGGTCCAGTGGCCGGATAAAGATCAGGAGACTGGAGATGGCGCAGGATGCAGTGAGAGACTTTGACCATTTTAAGCTAAGGTCTTGTTCTCACTTTGAATGGGGCAACACCCATTCAATGAATAGACCTGCTTAAGAAGTGAGTCAAAGGATGGTTCCTTTAATTAAAAAAAAATCCCAACTGGAAGGGGAAGACCCTCAGGCTTGCTGTGCAAAAGAGAAACAATTACTTTTTACATTCATTCTGAGCCAGGAGAGCCCAAAAAAAATAAGCATTAAGTAGAGCTGAGGCAGGGACTTATTATTGTCAAATCAGCACTCCCTCACTCAAATCCAATTCAATTGCAAGTCGTGGCATCATCTTCCTGATGTCATGGTCTTCTTCAAGTACTGAAGACAAATCACAACCTGTGAATAGTCTGAGTTTCTGACCAATTCCGGTTAGGCAACTCAGAAATTAGTAGCTCCCATAGGAGCAACTAGGTGGTGCAAGGGATCGAGCACTGACCCGGGGGGTCAGGAGGAAGTGAATTGAAATCCAGCCTCAGATACTTATTGTATGACCCTGGACAAGTCACTTAACCTCAACTGCCTCCAAAAAGAAAGAAAGAAAGGAAGGAAGGAAGAAAGAAAGAAAGAAAGAAAAAAAGAAAGGAAGGAAGGAAGGAGGGATGGAAGAAGGAAAGAAAGAAAGAAAGGGAGGGAGGAAGAAAGGAAGGAAGGAAGGAGGGAAGGAAGGAAAGAAGGAAGAAAGAAAGAAAGAAAGGGAGGAAGGAAGGAGGGAGGGATGAAAGAAAGAAGGAAAGAAAGAAAGAAAGAAAGAAAGAAAGAAAGAGAAAAGAAAGAAAAGAAAAGAAATAAGTAGCTCCTCATCTGGAAAGATTTGGGGAAGGGAAAAGGGGGAGAAGTATTTAACTTGTTTTTTGAATATATCTTTATTGCTTTCTTTTGTTTTTACCACAATACATATATTTTCCAATTTTTACCTTCTTTCTTATAACAACAGATTAAAAACAATGACATCAACAGTTCCACAAGACAACCAACACTTTGAAAAGTCCAATGATACCCATAGTAGTACATAGTTATAGCCCCTTGCCTTTGGAAAGAAAGTGGGATACATTTTAATTTCTTTTCTGAGTGGTCAACCTTGGTCATTATAATAATACAACATTCAGTATTGATGGTTGGATTCAACTATTGATAACTGATAGTGCTTTCCTCATCCTCCTTATTTTACTCTGCGCCAGCTCATGTGTTTTCCCATGCCTTTCTGCATTCTTCATATTTGTCATTTTTTATCATATAGTAATATTTCATTATATTTATGTAGCACAGTTAATTGAAACATTCCCCAAATAATGGACACCTACTTAATTTCTAGTTCTGTGCTACTACCAGAAGTGTTATTATAAATTTTTTGTTGTGTGTTGGACCTTTTTTTTTTCTACCTTTGACTTCCTTGAGGTATATGAATAGCAATTGGATTCTCTGGTTCAAAGGGTGGAACTATTTTATACATATTCTTTGCATAATTCCAAATAAATGCATCAATTCTTATCATAAAGAAAAGCCAGAGTCTTCCAGGAGGAAAGATAGAATCTCTAGGCCTGAGAAAATTATCTTAGAGAGATACCTGCTTTTTAAAATCTAGATGAACTGGTATAAATAATAAATTTTTTTTTGAGGTGATCCCCATATGTAAAACCTTTTCTTTTGTAAAACATGTTTGCAAATGTTCTTTGTCTTCAAATGAATTTTATACGTAATATTTTTTTTTGCCAAATAGGAGTCCACATTTCACTAATGCCCTTGCAGGGGGTGAAAAATCTCTCAGGCTACCATTCATTCTATCCATTAAGTCAAATTTGTTTCTGGACTCAAAGCATCAGAAGACTACTGCTGCTAATGTACTTATGTGTTAAATCCATTCCTTGTTGAAATTATGTTTGGAATAATAAGGCTATAACGTTAATTCTTATGGAAATAGAATGTCTGGTGCCTATCCTTCCAGTAGAGATAAAAAAAGGCTTAATGATTTGAGAGGCTTTAAATGTAAAACTTATTTCTGAGGAAAATAAGGGGAAAATATAAGTAGGAAAGCTCCCCTTAAAATGTATTTGCAAATAATAATTATTTCTCTTACATTTTGATTGGTTCAGCACAGAAAGTTTCTTAAGGGTCCAAGTTTTCAGAAGGTTTTTTACATTTTGTTCTTGTTATTTTGAAACTGGAAAATTTTATTATCTACTGATGGGAGAATTCTATTGATTTGTCCTAATTTATGGATTTAGAATTATTAGTTGTTGTTATTCAGTCATTTTTCAATCATGTTTCAATCTTTGTTACCCCATTTGGGGTTTTCTTGGCAGAGATAGTGGAATGGTTTGTCATTTCCTTCTCCAGTTCATTTTACAGGTGAGGAAACTGAGGCAAAAAGTGTTAGGTGAATTGCCCAGGGTCACACAGCTACAAGTGTCTGAGGACAGATTTGAACTCATGAAGATGATTCTTTCGGATTCTCTGCCAGTGTGCTATCCACTATGCCAGCTAGAGTTCAAATCTCGGTTATATTCCCTAATCCCTGTGTGACTGACCCACTCTGGGTCTCAGTTTCCACCTGTATAAAACAAAGGAACTGGTCTAGATGATCTCTAACTTCTCATCTGTAAATCCTGTGATTCTGTGAGCTTTCCCAGGTATACGAGGCAAATAGAGGAAGGCACATAAAATGGGCAGGCTATGATGGCAAACGCGGTGAGGAGCACCATCAACATTGGCCCTCCCCCATCTCCTTATCTTCCAAGCATAGCCTGCTCAGTTCTATTCATTCCTATGAAGGTGACTTTGACTCCTATTTGATGCAGGAGTAAATCTTATCCCTCTTGAAAGACAGGAGAAATAAGTTATTGGAACTAGCAAGTGAATTAGCAAACCTCAATAAATCTTTTAAGGCAGATTCCCCTCCTCACCAAATCTGGGGTTCACATATCCTTGGGAAATGAAGAAGAGTAGCCTTTATAATCCCAATTTTCCCTGGGCTTCTGCCTGTCCCAGTTAAACAGGAGCTGTTTTCAGAGAAGGCATACAGTTAATGACTCCTTTCTGTTGCCTTTGTGCAACCTAGAATCATAATTGTCAGATGTGGTGTGGACTTGAGAGACCATGTAGCACCTCACCCCCATTTTATAGAGAAGGAAACTGAAGCCAAGAGCAGCAGTAAATCCCAGGTTTCCTTTTTAGGAATTTTTCACTGATCAAAAATGCCCTCACAAACCTCTAAGAAATACAAAACAGGGGTGGCTAAGTGGCACAGTGAATATGACCCTTGAATCAGGAGGACCTGACACTTAACACTTACTAGCTGCGTGACCTTGGGCAAGTCAACCCCAATTGCCCTGCCTTCCCCCTCCAAAAAGCAAAAAAAAAAAAAAGAAGAAGAAGAAGAAAAAGGAAATACGAAACATTAGTGGCAAAAATGTACTCTCTTAACTTCCAATTCTTAAATTAATTGTACTATTGTTTCCACCAACACTATCAGTTGCTAAGGTACCTGAATGTTGAATTTGTAAAGATGTTAGATTTGAAACAGCTCTCACATACCATGCACACACACACACACACACACACACAGTCATCTGATTTCTTGTAGCAATGAGGACACTCTTGTCATAGTCTGAGAAATGTTGGGTAAACTCCAAATCTGAGTCATACTTGGGTTTGTTTCAAAAAAAGAAAAAGGCCATAAGAAATCTTTTACCTTATCAAAATAAAATTCCATAATTGTGTCACTATTGGTATCATTTTTTACCCATTCCATTTATATTGAGTACACAATTTTCTCACTCTAATAGGAGCCCTGAGTGTTTATAACTCTATGAATGACAAGATGAAAATAATTTTCTGAGTACCCTTTATCTGTTTGATCTGGGTCATTCCAGATACTTACGTCATGCGTCATCCTTGATCCACAGAGCCATGTTTATTGCACAGTTGTTTCTGAGTATGCCATTTGTCCTTACTAGGTTTTAAGTTCTATGAGGGTGAGAGTTATTTCTTACCAAGGCTTTGTGTATCACCTAATACAATGCTCTAGATGCTGTACGTGCTTAATAAATATTTGTTGAATTAGACTTTGGATATCTGTACATTTATAGGCATGGACAGTTTTGATTGAATTCAGTTTTTTGTTTTTTTAAAGCATATTCCATAAAAATAATCATTTGATAGTGCAGTAGAAAGAGTAATGGATTTCAAATCAGAAGACCTGGGTTAGAATTCTCATTTTGCCACTAATTACTTTTTTCAGCTTGGTCATACCATTTAACTTCTTTAGAATTCAAAGTCCTCATCTGTAAAATCAAGTTGCTAGGTTAGATAGTGATATGCAAGGACTCTTCCAGCTCTAAATGTGTAGTTCTATGGTTATATTTGCTTAGATTATGCCATGTGACCATTCTGAACCTTTCATTTTAAGCAGAAGAAGTCTTTGTGCAGAATTTCCTCTATGTGTAGGAAAATTAGGTGCCTAGGCTACCTAGGGCTGAGGATTCCCTGTTCCAGCACTGACTTACCTCAGCACCTGAAGTTTCCACAGCACTGAGAGCCTCCTTTGGGTTAACCTGGTAGTATATTCTCTGAAAAGTTCCAGTTAAATATGTGAGCCCAGAAACAACACACTTATATATGCAAATGTTTTAGCTGACATCGTAGTTTACCACAGAGAGAACACAAAGTCTTGACATAGCAAAGGTCTCAGAAAACTCTGGCCAATCCAAGATGGGTAGGCCCTAAATGAAATTCCATGGCAGAGATAACTGGGTTATCAAGGAGAAGCTTACAAAGAGCTGGTGCCAAGAACAAACTTTGACTATTCCATAAGAGCACCTAGACTTCTTTCTGCCTTGAGTAGTATGTCCTCATGGATTCTCAACTATCCCAGGACATGGTTATATGTCTTATTACCTTGATAATTTCCCTTCAAACTCTATTGGAATGTCCTCATTCGTCAAGTACTTCTTTAAATAGCTGTACATTTTAGCCAACATTTAAGTTCTTAATATGTAAAAAGCCCAATTCTAAAGATGCAAATATGAAAGAGGTTATTGAGGAGGCTGCAATTTAGTAAGAGATATAAATCATGTAGGTAAGTGACTATAATACAAATTAGGTAGAATATTTGCAAAGAAGAGAATCAAATGGGTACGAGAAAGAAAAAAAAAGATGACTTCTGTTTGAGAGGCTTCATGGAAAGCTCCACTGAGAAGACTGTACCTAATTGTACCTTGAGAGAAGGGAAGGATTTCAATAGCTGGAGACAGGATGGATGGAGGGGGCAGGGATATAGCCTGTTCTAGGAATGGGGAATGGTTTGACCAGAGGAACAAACTCAGAGTTCACAAGTAGAGTAGAGGACAATGGATAGGCCAATTTGAATGGGATGTAAAGTATGTAAATGTGAGTATTATGAAGTAAGGCTGGTGGCAGCAGATTGTAAATGGTCTCAAATACCAGACTAAAGAGTTTGTACTTTATTTAATTAACATTGGTGAGTCATTGAATGATTCTGAAGGGATAGATGAGATCAAGTGGTACATTGGTAAAATTATACAGATACCATAATGAGAGGATAGATTAAAGAGGGTAGATATTAGAAGGCAAGAAAATCAGATAATAGGCTTTTATAAAATTCTAGGAGAGAAGGTGCTAGTCCTGATTCTGATATCTATCAGAGGTGGTAACTCTGAGAGATATTAGTAAAGTTGAATTGAAGAGACTGGTTTTGAGGGGTTAACAGAAGGTTGAAAGCCAAATATTACTGTAACATTTTAACCTGGGTGACTGGGGTGATACTGAAACCATTGCTGGAAATGGCTGAACAAATTGTCTTATATGAATGTGATGGAATACTATTGTGCTGAAAGAAATGGAAAAAAATGATTTTAAAGAGACATGGAGGGGCTTGTATGAACTAATGTAGAGTTAAATTAGCAGAACCATTTATATGAGTAGAACAATTTATATTTTGACATTAATATGATAATAACAAGATTCTGAAAGACTTAGAAACTCTAACAACAAAATGATTTATTGATTCTAGAGGACTGATAAAGAAAAATGCTACACACTTGATGACAAAAAGAAAATGATAAAGAGATATGTAGAATAAAGAATGCAATTTTATATGTGACCAAGGTAAGGTTTTGCTTTGTTTACTGTGCTTATATGATACCTGGGTTGGGGGTGGGTGGTTGGGAAGCTATGCTACAAAGGCTGATTGCTTGTTATGGACGGTGGAGCAATATATTAAGAATAATAATGAGATAAAAGCAAAAGATGTAAAATAAAATAAAATAAAGTAAATTAGGATAAAAAGCAAATCAAGGCACTAGGAAGAGAGGATTATGGATTTCTGGGATACATAATGGCCTGATATCATTATTTACTCCCTATTCTGGTCTCCAAACTTGGAATTTGGGTGGCACGTGCCTAGGACAGTTACTCTTTTTTCTCTTTCCACTGAGGAGGACATATATTCAAGTCATGACCCTCAATCCCTTATCATTCCCTCCTGGCCTGCATGTCTCTATATTAAAGCAATGGCAATACCCTGCCCCTTTCTAGACAGCAAGGGTGACTAACTTCCTTTCCTTTACCTAGGCAAAAGATCCTTGGAAAATCCAAAAAAAATGATTAATCAATAAGTATCATGCTCTCTCAATTCACTGTAGAAACCCTAAACTTGTTTTTCTCCAATAAACTCCTATTTTCCATTCACTTTTCTCTTCTTGCCTAATGCAAAGTTACTGTCTCATTGTATTATACATTTTCTTAGGTTCTACAGATCCTCAATGTATTATGGATAGATTTCAAAGGGTCTATTAACTTGTTCAGTTATATATTTTCCTTTTTTGTCTTTTTGTTAGACTTATCCAAAACATATAAGGGGATATTGAAGTCTCCTGTCACTATTTGTGTTACAGCTTATGTCTTCTTGAAGCTCAGACAATGTTTCCTTTGTGAATTTGACTGTTGGAACTTATAAGTTGATTACTGATATTGATTTGTGGTCAGGGCTCCTTTTAGCATGATATAGTTTCCTTTGTTTACCCCCTTTGCTTTGTCTAAGGTTCGTGAGCTTGTATGGGGGAAAATTGTTATTATTTTCACTAATTTCTAACTGAAATTTAATGTTTCTTTAAATTACTTAAAGACATTCTGAGAAGAGGCCCATAGGCTTAATTAGACTGCCAAAGGAGACCATGACACCAAAAAAAAAGTTAATAAACTGTGGTCTATTATAATTCCCCCTCACAAATCATTTCTTGCCAACTAGGAATAGTCAGGCTCCAACTGATTTTATCTAGCTTGTGATTTCCAACTACTTAAGTGGACATTACTAAGGTCACTTTAAAGAACAGAGATAAACTTTGCTTTGCTTTTAAATTCAAAGAAATTAAAATTCTCAACTTAACAAACATCAAACATTTAAGCATTTTCAGATATATAAATAAGAAGAGAATTGAACATGAAGCTGTGAATCTCTAATATGTATAACTTGCTTTTCTTTTAAAATATATAATCAAGTCAACCTGTAACTTTTAAAGCTGTCCTGTCTGTCTCTAATTTTTTTCTGTCTGTAATCTCTTTTATGTATTTGACAATTGTTTCTCCGTACTCTATTCTTTCTAGGTGAAGGTAGTGGGGCTGGAAGAATGGAGTTGGAAGTTGGAGTTGGCATTCTCCAGAGTTCAAAGTCAACAACCAGTTGCAGATTCCATTGACAGTCTTATCAGGTTGCTGAATGCTGAATAGGAAGTGACTTCAGTTCTCTGGGTACTTGCCTTTAATACCTTTCAGTCTTTTATCTCTAGACCTGACATCCATCAGTCCACAAGTCACTCTCCCAAACTGAAAAGTCATGCTGCCTACTGCAGCTGTCTCAAAGATACTTAGCCACATATCCTACCTCTCCTGTGCATGTAATTGCCACAGCAGCAGAAATGGTGACCTTTGCTGGCAACATTGGTGGCCTTCTCCTTATGCCTTTTCTCCAGCATTTCCCTTTCTAAATGCCCTGTATCTCTATGCACATTTCCAGTTGATCTCCAGAGTATCTCCTGTTAGTCTGGCCCTGCATTACATAATTATCTATTTTAATTTCCCAATTATGCTATCAATTCCATGAGACTAGATACTATAGCTTAAAGAAATTCAGTATCACCCTTAGTACTTAGCATAGTGTTCTACACATAGTATGTCCTTAATAAATAATTGTTGAGAGAGAGACAAATGACTTAATTAGTTATTGTCTCTGGTAAAGACACTTGTCCTCATAGTTAACTGAAGGTTTCTTCTAAAGTTGGACAAACTTTGTCATCCTGTCTCAAAGGCAGAAGTGATTTGCATGTTCTTTCATCTGCTTCTAGATGTAGTGGCCCCAGTAAATATAAATTCCTTAAGGACAGTGACTTTTTCATTTTTTTCTTTGTATTCTCAGGGCCTTACACAGAGTAGGTGCTTAATAAGCCCTTTTTGAATGGAATCCAGCCAAACCATAATGTAGTCAGTCTCCTTTTTCTCTTGGAGAAGTTAGGACAGAGGACATTTTTCTCTTCTCTCAGTGTCTCTGCTGAGTCTTAAGAAATCATTTGCCTTCCATTTCTTCCTTCTTTTACCATGCTGCCCTCAGATCCAATATATGCCGGGAGGAAGACACACAGCTGTACTGGGTCTCCTAATTGGATTAGATGATAATTTTTTGGGCCTCTTTCATCATTCAGGGTCAGAGTGCCTAAGACCTTTCTTTTGCTTTCAGAAAAGATACACCCATGTGTTACTGGAAGATGGATAAAGGTCAAGATTCCAGAGAACAAAACCGAAAGCTGTGCATGAAAGAGCTCTTATTTGCTGATTTGTGAATTTTGTTTTTTTTCTGTCTAGTCTTAGCAAAGATAGTTTTCTTCCAGAACCGAAACTTCCAAAAGAATATCACCAACTGTTACCACAGTCTAGTACTTAGCCCTGCTAAGCAAACTGAGACCTGAAAAATATACTTAATTCAATTACTTATCTAAAAGTTCTTGCATATTAACGTGCTGTAGTAAATATAAATTAAGTGTTTACTGTGTGCTGGCCACTATGTTCTGCATGTTAGAGATACAAAGCATGGATAAGTTGCTTCTCTCATGGAAGTTATAGTCTAGTATCCTTTGTGTCTTCTGGCCTTGTTTTTTTGTTTTCTCTGCTGTATAAATTAAGTCTCATCTTCTGTATAGGGAGAAGGAAATAAACTGCCAGGGAAATAAAGAAAACTTCTAAGGAACAGAAGCAAGGTAAAATGAAGTGGATATATTTAATTAGATTTGGATCTGTTGGTCAGGAAGCTAAGATCGAAGAGTAAGGCAGGAACTCACCTGAACTTGGACAAATTCACCTCCAAACAACTATAAAATAACACCTCAAAATGAATTCTGCAGAGGCAGAACAAACAAAAGGATAAGATGAAATAATTTTCCAACCCAAAACTACTTAGAAGGTCAGCAAGAAAGATCTGTCTCACTGAAGTAAAAGGGGAATGTAGTCCAGTGGAGGCAGTGTCTAGGCTAGCCAGTTTCCAGGCCCCAATCCCCAGGACAGGTGCAACCCAGTGGAGAAGGCCCCTGGCCTCCAGCACAGATCAACAGAAAGGACCTGTGACTCCAGGACCCCATAGCAGCCCTCCAGCTTACTCCGATATCCTAGAACCAGAACATAAAACAGAAATTGAAAACATCCATTGAGCATCTCCTGAAAGAGATCTCAAAATGAAAATATCCAGAGATATTATAGTCAAATTCCAGAGCTCCCAGTTCAAGGAGAAAGCACTACAGTCATAAAGAAACAATTCAAATATTGTGGAGCCACAGCAAAGATCACACATGATCTGGCAGTTTCTATGTTAAAGGATCAGAGGGCTTGGGATATGATATTCTGGAAGGCAAAGGAACTAGGACTACAACCAAGAATTACCTACCCAGCAAAACTGAGTATAATATTTCAGGGTAAAAATGGATATTTTATGAAACAGAAGACTTTCAAGTATTCTGGATGGAAAAATACGAGCTGAAGGGCAGTTAGGTAGTGCAGTGAATAGAGCACTGGTCCTGGAGTCAAGAGGACCTGCATTCAAATCCACCCTCAGAAACTTAACACTTACTAGCTGTGTGACCTTGGGCAAGTCACTTAACCCCAATTGCCCTGCCTTCCCCCTCCAAAAAAAGAAAAAAGAAAAGAAAAAGAAAAAAGAAGAGCCGAACAGGAAATTTTATTTTCATATACAATACCAGGACTTCAGGGTTGTTTCAATATTAGGACAACTATTGGCATAGTTGACCATGTCGATAACAAAAGCAGCAGAAGTCATATGATTATCTTAATAGATACAGAAAAAAAACCTTTGACGAAATACAATACCCATTCCTATTAAAAACACTAGAAAATATAGGAATAAATAGTGATTTCCTTAACATGGTAGGTAGTATCTATCTAAAACCATCAGCAAACATTATTTGTAATGGAAATAAAGTAGAAGCCTTCCAAATAAAAATTGGGGGTCAAGCAAGGATGCCCATTATTTATTATTCATTCTTGTACTAGAAATTCTAGCTATAATAATAAGGGAAGAAAAAAGTAATTGAAGGAATTAGAATAGGCAATAAAAAAACTATCACCCTTGATAGATGACGATGGTACATACATATACATACATATATATATATATATATATACACACATATATGTATACACACATACACACACACACACACACACACACACACTTACCAGTGGTTCTCAACCTCTGGGTCACCATCCTTTTGGGGGTCAAATGACCCTTTCACAGGGGTTGCCCAAGACCATAGGAAAACACATATTTCCGATGGTCTTAGGAACTGAGACATCATTCCTCTATCCGTCTCCAGGCGGGTCCACCCACATGCAGATACACCCACATTTGAGTATTAAAGGGTAGTGGCATTAGGAAGGTTGAGAACCACTGACTAAGAGAATCAAGTAAAAAACAAGTTGAAATAATTAACAACTTCACTAAAGTTGCAAGATACAAAATAAACCCACATAAATCATCAGCATTTCTATATATTATCAAAAAAGTCCAACAGCAAGAGATAGAAAGAGAAATTCCATTTAAAACAACTGTAGACAACATAAACACTTGGGAATCTACACACCAAGACAAATCCATGAACTATATGAACACAATTACAAAACACTTCACACAAATAAAGTCATATCTAAACAATTGGGAATGTGTGTGTGTGTGTGTGTGTGTGTGTGTGTGTATTCATTTTCTTACAAGGACTGGGAATGTCTATTCAGATTAACAAACTCACATTCATCAAGTCTTAGACTTTGGGTGGGCCTTTTGAGGAAGAGGAGAAGGATAGAGGAGAGAAGAGAAGGCAAGGCCCATCTACCTCCCTGGACATCTCTTCCACCTCCCAACCCTGTCTCAGGCTACTGGGTCAAGGTAGAAGAGAATGCTGAGAAGGGAGGGACAGAAGGAAAAAGAGGTCCCTGCCAAAAAGAGGCCTATCCAGATGTGTGGTTTTCAAAGTTCAGCTGTGACCAGGATGGCAGTCACCATAGGCCTCTCCTTATAAATTAAGTCCCCACAGTAGCAAGGCTGGGGATATGGAGAGCAGGAAGAACAATCTTGTGGAAGAGAAATTGGTCCCATTTCTAACTCCTTTCAAGACAGTGTCCCGAACCCTGTCCTAAAGAATGGTTATATTTGTGCAAATTCCCAAATGAGAGGACAAACCAGGGTGAGAAAATGAATAGAATGTTGAAGGGGTCACATACCCTCTTTCCCCAGTTTTGATCCAGGAGAAGGGAGGATGGGATAGTTGGTCCAGTTGGTCCAGTTTTGTCGATTTGGGGGATGGGGAGTATATTACAGTAAGTTCAAGGTAAGAAGGCACTGGCTCAGCACTTGTAGGCACAACTGGAGAAGCAGTGCCACCAATAGGTAGGGAGTAGGTGAGGAAGAGGAGTAGTTGGCAACAGAAGGGGCTTGAGAGTTCCACGAGTTTCCTGGGAATGTCATTGCTAGAAATATATTAACCATTCAAGGGAGGGTAAGGAAGAGGATCTGGTGTGGCATCCCATATCCAGTCATGGCTGCCTGAGAGGCCCCACAGTTGCTGCCCATTTGCAGCCTGATTATCTGTGATATTTTGGGAATTCTTGGATTTCTTAGGTGACAAGTTAGGGTGTCTGGGGAAGAACCCATTACCCTGAGCCACTGCCAGCCTATCCAAGTTCATTAGATAATTAGTCCTGTTGGTAGTCAGTATCCAAGAAGAGATCCAGTAATAAAACCTATGGCTTCATATGTTTGTATACAAAGGCTCAGAGAATGGATGGGAAGATAAATTACCAAACTGAACATAACAAGGCACATTTAATTTTTAAGTATCACTGAGCCTTAGTGGAATTTGATCTTGTGACAGGAATATGACCCGGGAAGAGTATGTCTTATTCAAAAGGAACAGAATAATTTTGGGTAATTTTGAATTTTAAGAAGCTATATATCTGGGGTAAGGAAGAGTGGTATCATGGATAGATATCTGACCTAACATTCAGAAAGCTATAGGGGAAAATTCTACCTCTCACAAATACTATGTGACTATGGGCAAGTCATTTAACCTCTCAGTATACCAAGTAACTTATAAAATAGTAAATTAACAGAAAAATGGTCACTCTACATCAATAGATGGAGTTTTCTCATTGTTAATGCCCTATATTGATTAAATGGTAAATTCAGATTCCTTGGAAAATATACATACAAGGAAATATAGAAATCCTGGGGAAAACATGGTGGGAGGCATTTGGGTAAAGAACAGTAACCAGGGAAAAATGTGATAATATTATAAAGCTATATGACAAACCATCTGGACATAGGAAAGAATTTGATGGGGATTTTAGAAAATATTACAAACCTGGGGCAGATGTATGTTATTGTAGTAGTAGGAGGAATTTTAACTATCCAAAATCTGCCAAAGAACTGTCTCTGACAAAAGCAGAACAAATGATCAATTTTTGGCTTTCTTTAAAGATAATTAATTCATCGATTAAAAGACCAGGAAATAGGAGAGGATTCTGGGAAAATGGCTGAGTAGGTCAGAAAATTTCCAGCTCTTAAGATTTCCCCCCACAAAAGAGTTAAAGTAGCACCTTAGAGTGATCAAAGTGTGGGTGGAGATAAATAAGAATAGAGGTACAACTGGGGTGTCCTGGGACAATTTGAGAAGATTGGGAGAAAAATCCCAGGACAAGGTTTGGTCCCTCTGAAGAATAAACACCTCCTGGCTAGGTTCCATTTTATAACAATAAACAGTAAGTCACTTAAGCCCCAGCCCCAGCCCCAGCCCCATTACCCTAGGAATAATGAGGGGAGTTGGGTGTTTTGTCTGGTTAAGATTGAGGGAATCTCTGCTGACACAGGACACCAGACCCAACTGTGCTGTAAAGAGCTACGGGGGCAAGAAGTAACCAGCATACACCCAGTGAGTGCAAAAGCATGGGAGCAGAAAGCCCCTGGCCATGGGCACTTATTGGAGGTTGGAGATTTGGCTTTGGTTCAAGGCTGCAGGGGAATATTTGGGGCAAGAGGCACCATCCGCTGTACCCCAGGGCTAGAGGTGATTACAAAAATGAAGCTATTACCACCAAAAAATACACAGGCAAAAGAGGAAGAGTCCAACCACAGGAAGGTATTAAGGGAATAGAGATGACCAGGGTTCTTCTTCAGAGGAGGATATTGAAGTAAAGAAAGCCCCAAAGAGTAACATCAAATGGTTACCTTCCCAAAAAAATTCCTAGAAGATCTAAAAAAAGACTTTAAAGATCAAATGATAGAGATGGAGGAAAAACTAAAAAAAAGAATAATCTAAGAAAAACAAGAAGGTTATGTAAGGAAAGTCAACCAATTAGAAAAGAAGATACAGAATCTTAAAGCAAGAAAATGACACCTTGAAAATTAGAATTGGGCAAAGTGAAGTTAGCGAAATTATAAGAGATCAAGCAATGATTAAAAGTACAGGAAATAATAAGTAGAGCTAACATCTTGTACCTGATTCAAAGTAGAGAGGAAAAGGTTATTATTTCCTTGCATTTCTTTTACATCCAAGTATAAATGACAGAAACCTTTGGACCTAATTCTAATCAAGAAAAGGTTACTGAACTATAAATGACATTGACACTACATAAATCACAGGCCCATGTGAGAGGGGGATGGAAAAAGCTAGGCAGGATGTGAGCCTCAGGTGTGCGGAGAACAGATTTCAAGGAGTTAAGAGGAAAGATAGATAGGATCCAGTAGCTAATATGTCATAGGGGAAGGAAGTATGAGGGGATCATTAAGGAATTCTGAAGACACAAATAGAAATTATTCCAATGAATAATGAAAAAAATTACTTAAACATACTGACAGGAATACAAAGGGAAATTATCAATAAAGTCAGATTTTTAAAAGACATATATAGAATGTATAAACAAAGAGAGATAGTTATGGATTAATATGAAGGCATATTATGGTCCTCTAAAAATTGTGTCTGAGGAACCAAAGCCCCGAAAGAGTGGAGACTTGTAATGAATTTAGATAAGGACAACAAAAATGACTTTCGAAAATGTATATCCATGGCTAGAGGAAGATCGAAGAGTTTATATCTATATTCAGGATGGATAAGAAGATGAAAGCACATAATGGTGATATAGTGGTAAATATAATGACAACACATAAAATTGTCTTGTTTTCTCTTCCAAGAAGGAATTATAAAGGTGGAAGGATAAAGGATAAAGTTAGCAAAAATTAGAAACCTAAGAAGAAGATGGTCAGGAATTATCTAACAGACCTCAATGAGTTCGTGTCACTAGACCTCACTTAACTAAATCCTATATTATGAAAGGAATTTGCAGATTGATCTATTCTAAGTGGGTCTTGGAGGGATTTCGAAAAATTGGAAAGTTACCACAGTGCTGAGACAGTGCAAATATCTCCATTTTCAAATAAGGAAAGAAAATGGAATCTTCAAACTTCAAACTTTACTGATGAGTTAGAAAAATGCTAACATCCATTACTAAGAAACTAGCTCGTGAGCACTTAGAAAGGGAGTAAAGTGGTCATTAAAAGCTAACAGATTCATCAAAAACAAGTCATGTTAAATTACTCTTTTTTTTTTGATACAACAATTAGGTAGATCCCAGGAATGTTATAGCATACTTAGATTTTAGTAAAGTATTTGGTAAATTCTCTCATGCTAAGCTTGTGGATAAGATGAAGAAAAACTGTCTAGATGATATTCGTGTTAGGTGGATTTGGAAGTAATTGATTGACTGGGAAAAATGCATAGCTATTAATGGTAAATGTCAACTTGCAGAAAGGTCTCTAGTGGGTTGCCCTAGGGACCTTTCACTCCATACTTTTAAATATTTTTTTATTGGCAACTTTGGTGAAGCCACTAATGGCATACTTGCCATTTCAACTCCCCCTAACCCTTCCAAATATATAAAGGTTGAAAGCATAATTATCATACCTTTCATAAATTAGAACAATGAGTTGGCCTTAATAACATAAAATTATTAGGAGTAAATAGAAACTTCTACCCTTAAGTTCAAAGAATCAAATTTACCAATCAAGGATGAAAGAGAAATGGCACGATAATCATTCCTGTGGAAAAGTTGAGGTTTTGTTGGGGTACAAGTTCAGTGTGAGTCAGCAAGACGGTATCATAGCCCCCAAAGCTAATCATATTCTAGTATGCTTTAAGAGAAGCTTAATATTAAAAAAAAAATTAATGGTTCCACTTCCATGACATAAGCAAAACCTCTCTGATAAATCATGATATTGGGTTTAGGAAACACGTTTTGGGAACAATATAAAAGCTAATATTTACATAACACTTTACATTGTCTCATTTAAACTTCACAAAAATTCTAAAAGAGGTACTATAGCAGGTATTATCCCCATTTTACTTTTTAATTAAATTTGTTTACATGAACATCTGCTTTCCCTTCCTCCCACACCAATGCTTTCTTATTGAGAAAGCAAGAAAAAAAATAACTTGTTACAACTATCTATAGTCATGCAAAATTAATTCCAGCATTGATTTTATCCAAAAGAGATGCCTCAATGGGCAGTCTTGGCCTATCACTTCCCTGTGAGGAGGTGGCCAGCATGGCTCATCATGAATCCTCTTGAATGGCACTCAGCTATTGTGTTGATGAGAGTTTCTAAGTCTTTCAAAGTTATTTGCCTTTACAGTATTGTTATAAATATTGTCCTCTAGGTTCTGATCATTTCACGGCTTCTCAATTCTTCTCAAGTTCCTTTAAAACCATTCCTGCCTTACATTTTCTAATGATTCTCTCAACAACCCTACATGGCAGATAGTTTTCTCATCTGTAAAATGGAGATAATAGTCCACTGAATTCGAGCAAGACAAGCAAAATCACTTGCCCAAGCTTACACATAAGTGCTCAGACTAGCTGGTCATATAACTGAGCTCAGACCTTTACTATACCTTGCTGTCCATTACAGTGGTTTTAACATTATACCTGTTTGGTTTTGGAATTGCTACTTATCCTTTATGTTATTTTGTTTGTCTTGGCCCTTGGGACTGTCTTAGAATTAGTCGGGTAATATATAAAAAACACTTTAAAATCCCTTGAAGAAAAGTACTGTCAAGATGATGGAGTGAGAGGTAGCAATTTTACCTTAGCTCCTTCAAAGGCCCCTACCCAATAATCTACAAAATGTGCCAAACTAAAAGTCAAGGAGAAAATATTTCAAGGAACCACAAAGAAAGAACAGAAATATCGTAGTGTTATAGTTAGAATTACACAAAATTTGGCAACTACCATTATAAAGGAACAGAGGGCTTGGGATATGATATTTCAGAAGGCAAAGGAGCTAAGATTACAACCAAGAATAACCTATCCAGAAAAACAGTATAATCCTACAGGGTAAAAAGGAGAAAAAATATTGAATAAAATAAAGAACTTTCAAACATTCCTGATAAAAAGACTAGAGCTGAATAGAAAATTTGACATTCAAACACAAGTCCCAAAAGAAGAACAGAAGAGTAAACATGAGTAAGAAATCATAAGGAACTTTAATAAGGTTAAACGGTTTACATACACAAATGGGAACGTGATTATAGGTGGATATCTTTAATTTCTACTTCTGAAAATTGCCTGTTCATATCCTTTAACCATTTCTCAATTGGGGAATGACTTGTATTCTTATAGATGTTACTTAATTCCCTGTATATTTTAGAAATGAGGCCTTTATCAGAGACACTGGTTGTTAAAGTTCTTTCTCAGTTTCCAACTTCCCTCTTAATCTTGGTTACATTGGCTTTGTTTGTATAGAAACTTTCTAATTTAATGTAATCAAGATTATCTATTTTGCATTTTATAATGCTCTCTAACTCTTCTTTGGTCATAAAGTCTTCCTTACTCCATAAATCTGTCAGGTAAACTATTCCTTGCTTCCCCAGATTACTTGCAATATCAGCCTTTATACCTAGATTGTGCACCCATTTAGACTTGATTTTGGTGTACGACATTAGATGATTGTCTATGCCCAGTTTCTGCCATACTATATTCCAATTGTCCCAGCAGTTTTTGTAAAATAGTGAGTTCTTATTCCAAAGACTGGGGTCTTTGGGTTTATCAAACAGTATATTACTATAATTGTTGACTATTGAGGCTTTTGTACCCAATCTATTCCATTGATCCACTACTCTATTCCTTAGCCAGTACCAAGCAGTTTTGATGACTGCTGCTTTGTGATACAGATTAAAATCTGGTACGGCTAGGCCAGCTTCCCTAGCATTTCTTTTCATTAATTGCCTCGATATTCTGGACCTTTTGTTCTTCCAAATTAATTTTGTCACTATTTTTTCTAGCTCTATAAAGTAATTTTTTGATAGATTGATTGGTATGGCACTAAGTACATAATTTAATTTAGGTAAAATTGTCATTTTTATTATATTAGCTTGACCCAGCCACGAGCAATTGATGTTTTTCCAATTAGTTACAGCTGATTTTATTTGTGTGAAAAGCGTTTTGTAGTTGT
>CM053581.1:301884479-301923317 GCA_028627135.1 Pseudochirops cupreus | reverse complement strand
GATAGCTTACTCTCTTCTTTGCCTAATTTGATTCCTTTTATTTCTTTTTCTTCTCTAATTGCTACTGCTAACATTTCTAGTACCAGATTGAATAAGAGGGGTGATACTGGACATCCTTGTTTCATCCCTGATCTTATTGGAAATGCTTCTAGTTTATCCCCATTACATATAATACTTGCTGATGGCTTTAAATAGATGCTAGCTATTATCCTAAGGAAAACTCCATTTATTCCTATACTTTCTAATGTTTTTAATAGGAATGGATGTTGTATTTTGTCAAAAGCTTTTTCTGCATCTATTGAGATAATCATATGGTTTCTGCTAGTTTTAGTGTTGATATGATCAATGATACTGATGGTTTTCCTAATATTGCCATCCTTACATTCCTGGAATAAATCCAACCTTATTAAAATGTATTATTCTTGTGATAAGTTGCTGAAGTTCTTTTTGCTAATATTTTATTTAAAATTTTTGCATCTATATTCATGAGGGAGTTTGGTCTATAATTTTCTTTCTCTGTTTCATCTCTCCCTGATTTAAGTATCAGTACCATATTTGTGTGATAAAAAGAATTTGGTAGGACTCCTTCCTCACCAATTTTCCCAAATAGTTTGTAGAGTATTGGGATCAATTGATCTTTAAATGTTTGATAGAATTCACTAGTAAATACATCTGGCCATGCGGATTTTTTCCTAGGAAGTTCACTGATAGTTCGTTCAATTTCTTTTTTCTGAGATGAGGTTATTTAAGTAATTTACTTCCTCTTCAGTTAATCTGGGCAATTTATATTTTTGTATATATTCATCCATTTCACTAAGATTGTTGGATTTATGTGCATACAACTGGGCAAAATAATTCCTACCTATTGTTTTAATTTCCTCTTCATTGGGGGTACATATACCCTTTTCATTTTTGATACTGGAAATTTGGTTTTCTTCTTTCTTTTTTTTTTTTATCATATTGACTAAGGGTCTATCAATTTTATTGCTTTTTTTTCATAAAACCAGCTCTTAGTATTATTTATAAGTTTAATAGTTTTCTTAATTTCATTTTTATTAATCTCTCCTTTGGTTTTCATTATTTCTAATTTCGTATTTAATTGGGGATTTTCAATTTGTTCTTTTTCTAGCTTTTTCAATTGCATGCTCAATTCATTGACCTCCATTTTCTCTAATTTATTCATATATGCATTCAGGGATATAAAACTTCCCCTAAGAACTGCCTTAGCTGCATCCTCCAAGTTTTGGTATGTTGTCTCATTATTGTCATTCTCTTGAATGAAATTACCAATTGTTTCTATAATTTCTTGTTTGACCCACTCATTCTTTAGGATTAAATTATTTAGTTTCCAATTAGTTTTTTGTCTATCTTTCCACGGCCCTTTTTGCGTGTAATTTTTATTGCATTATAATCTGAGAATGATGCATTTAATATTTCTGCCTTTCTGCACTGATTTGTGGGGTTTTTATGCCCTAGTACATGGTCGATTTTTGTGTATGTTCCATGTACCACTGAGGATAAGATATATTCCTTTTTATTCCCATTCAGTTTTCTCCAGAGATCTATCATGTCTAGCCCATCTAAAATTCTATTCGCATCCTTAACTTCTGTCTTGCTTATTTTGAGTTTAGATTTATCAAGTTCAGAGAGGGTGAGATTGAGGTCCCCCACTAGTATTGTTTTGCTATCTATTTCTTCCTCTAATTCCCTTGACTTTTCCTCTATGAATTTGGATGCTATACCACTTGGTGCATATATGTTAAGTAACGATATTGCTTCATTCTTGATGGTGCCTTTTAGCAGGATGTAGTTTCCTTTCTTATCTCTTTTAATTAGATCTATTTTTGCTTTTGCTTTATCTAAGATAAGGATTGCTACTCCTGCTTTTTTTACTTTAGCTGAAGCATAATGTATTCCATTCTATCCTTTTGCCTTTTCCCTGTGCATATCCCCTTGTTTCAAATGTGTTTCTTGTAGACAGCATATTGTAGGATTGTGGTTTTTAATCCATTCTGCTATCCACCTCTGTTTTATGGGAGAGTTCATCCCGTTGACATTCACAGTTATGATTACTATCTACTAGTCAGTTATGATTACTATTTCCCTCCATCTTATTCTCTCCCCTGTTTATATCTTTGTATCTTCCTTTTCCCTTCCCCTCCTTAAGAGTTTTCCTTTTGACCACCTCTTCCTTCAGTATTCCCTCCCCATGACCCCCCCTCTTTACCTACCCTTTCTCCTTGCTACTCTTTCCATCACTTCTAACCACCCTTCTCCTTCTTACCCCTTACACCTCTTATGCCTCTTACTGCCTGTAGGGCACAACAGATTTTTATTCTTAGCAGAGTATGTTATTCTGTCCTTGAACCCAAACCTATGCTAGTAAATTTCATATAGTGCTCCTCTCCTTCCCTCTTTTCCCTCTTTGTTGTGAGTTTTTGTGTCTTTTAATGTTAGAATCTAAACTTAACTGTTTATATTGATCCCTCTCTAAATCAGAATAACGCTCATATGATGCTCATCTCCTTCCTTCCTTCCCCTCCACTTTGGTATGTGTTCATGCCTCTTCATGTGGCATAATTTACCATTTTCTGCCTCATCCTTTCCATTTCTCCCATTACAATCCCTTAATAGGGTTTTAAAAAAAATCTTCAGATTAGTTCACTTGTACCCACACCCTCTATCTATGTACATCCTTTTTAAATGTCGCAATACTTATACAAATTTCAATATTGACAGGTATCTGCTTCTCATATAGGGATGTAAACAGTTTGCACTTATTGAGTCCCAAGTTATGTGCATGTGTGTGCATCTGTGCATGTACATGTATGTGAGATTGTGTGTTTTCCTTGTTTGCCTTTTTATGTCTTTCTTGAGTCTTGTAAGTGGAGATCAAATTTTTCATTGATATCTGGCTTTTTCATAAGGAAAGTCTGGAAGTCCTTTATTTCATTAAATGATCATCTCCTTGCCTGAAAGTTTATGCTCAGTCTTGCTGGGTAGTTGATCCTTGGTTGCAGTCCTAGCTCTTTTGCTTTATGAAATATAAAATTCCAATCCCTCCAATCTTTTCATGTAGAAGCTGCTAAGTCCTGTGTAATCCTGAGTATAGTTCCATGATATTTGAATTGTTTCTTTTTGGCTGCATGCAATATTTTCTCCTTGACCTTGTAGCTCTGGAATTTGGCTACTATATTTCTTGGAGTTTTCAGTTTGGGATCTCTTTCAGGAAGAGATTGGTGAATTCTTTCGATAACTATTTTATCTTCTGATTCTAGGACCTCAGGATAGTTTTCTTTGACAATGTCTTGGAGGATGCTGTCCAGGCTGATTTTTTTCATCATGGCTTTCTTGTAGGCCAATAATTCTTAGGTTATCTCTCCTGGATCTGTTTTCCAGGTTAGTTGTTTTTCCATTGAGATATTTTGCACTTTCTTCTAATTTTTCAATCTTTATGTTTTGTTTGACTGACTGTTTCTGCATCATACAGTCCTTTGCTTCAATTTGACTGATTTTAATTTTTAGTGAATTATTTTCCTCAATTAGTTTTTGGAGTTCCTTTTCCATATGTTCAGTTTTCATTTTTAGGAAAGTATTTTCTCCAGTTAGATTTTGGACCTCCTGTCCAAGTTCTCCAATTTTACTTTTTAAAGATTTGTTTTCTTCAGTGAGATTTTTTTTTTCAATTTGGTCACTGTAGATTTAAATTTATCTCCTACCTCTCTAATTTTGTTTTTAAAATCCCTGTTGAGGCCCTCAGAGAATGCTTTTTAGGCTTGAGAACAATTCACATTTCCTTCTGTGGTCTCCAGTGTGAGTATAGATTCTGTGTTGTCTTCTGAATTTGGTTGTTCTTGCTACCTATAAAAAGATTTTATGGTCCTAGATTTGGTAGATTCCTTCTTCCCCATTGTGATTGCCTATGTCCTGAATTTTTAAAGTTGCTATCTGTTTCTGGGTTGCAGAAGTATTGAGCTTCTCAGGCTGGGAAGCAGGGGTTTGGTTGTTCACTTTGTGAGCTGTAATCTCTGAGTGTCTAGACTGAGGCCAAGGCCAGGACTCTCAGCATTTCCCCTGAGTTACCTTGAGGCTCACAAAATAACCTATGGGGGAGGGGTGGTCTGGCTCCTTCAGGTTTCCACCTCTGTGTCTCTGGGCTACAGCTCAGGCAGGCTCAGTAGCTGGAGGCCAGTGATAGGGCAGGGCTGCAGTCTGCTGATTCCCCAGGTGGTGCTAAGGCACACCTGGGCTTGTGTTGTTAGTGCTTGCTGGATCCACCCTCCTGGGCTTAGACTCAGTACTGCCTCACTTCCCCCTTCCTTAGTGACTCCCAAACTTGAGGCTGTTTCCACTAATTCAGGATTTTACTTTGGGTGGGGCATTTATCTCTGAGTTTTCTGGGTCAGGAGAAGGAGGATCAGAGCAACTAGGTTTTATTCCTCCATCTTGATTTCTGGAAGTTCAGTTGTGTAATTTTTAAACATCCAGGCTGTGGGATGGTAGCCCCAGGAGAAACTGCTGTCCCTGCTGTGGGCCCTGTGTTTTCTCTTACCCAGCTCCAACGATCCTCTGTCCTATGGTGAGATGGTTGCAGATGGGTGAGTCTGCTAGCTGGGGCTCCTTCTCACTTGGCTGTAGTCTGCTCTCAGATCCATGTTGGTGCTGCCCCTGTGTGCTCTGAGTTCCCCCTGCCCAGACCTGAGTAGGCACTTTCCTGGTCTGGGAATCTGCCACGCTCCATCTCCCAATGGGTTCTGCCACTCTAAAATCTATCGAAATTCACTTTTTAGTGTTCAGCAACAGAATTCTTGGAGTAGCTTTGAAAAGTTACTGCTTTCTTTCCACCATCTTAGCTCCACCTCCTGCCAAATTTCTTATGGATAATTTTGCAGTTCCAAATTTACGTTAAGACTGGCATTGTGTAGGTGTAAATTGCTTTAAATATATTATTTCAATTCAATTCAGTTTTGATTTCAGGATGCCAGTAAGTTTCTTATTTAGCTACAGCCTTTTCTTTGATATCTTTACCTTAGATGTGATGCCTGGAGGATATTGAGCTATTTGTAGGTGTTGCCTTCATCCACTGATTCAATGTGACCTCCAGATTCAAACTCAAAGCCTAGAGATTCTTTTCATGGTGTTAAGCATTTCACACTTATGAAGTTGAAATGACATTTCATATCTGCGAAAAAAAGATTCCACAAGATGAAGGAACTGTTTAATGTGTTTTTCAGTAGAGCTGTATATATTGATGTCATGTATGTGCATCAAATGATTAATAAAATGTTCTGGTTTGACTCCCTCTTTAATTTTGAAGTCATACTTCGTTTCATTTAGTTGAGGATGATGGATTTAAGGATAGACAGAATCTAAATAGTTTTAAACTGTCTTCCAGAAAAATGTTGCTATTATTATGATCATCATTAATATCATGTTGGTGCTGCTGATGATAATGACTGGTCATGATGTTTAGAAATACCATTGGTCAAATTTATGTCTCCCTCAAAAAACCAAACAAACAACCCTAGTATAAACTTAGGTGAGATGAGCATCTAAAGCAGCGGTTCTCAACCTGTGGGTTATGTTCAATTTGTAACAATAAAAATACATTCTACATATCAGATATTCACGATTCATAACAGTAGCAAAATTATGGTTGTGAAGTAGCAACAAAATTAATTTTATGGTTGGGGGTCACCACAACATGAGAACTGTATTAAAGGGTTGTGGCATTAGGAAGGTTGAGAAGCACTGGTCTAAAGGGATTCTTATTAGATGGGGACAGTTACCATTTATTAAAAAAAGAAAAGAATAAATTTGTAAGGGAGCTTTCCAAGTTCCCTGATGATTTTATAATTGTTCTTTTTGTGCGTGTGTGTGCATATTTTCAGTTCCACATTTTTTAAAATATGAGCAGAGAAGGCCAATTTTATTGCCCTTCTACCTACCACCATTCATTGAGGCTTTTATTCTGGGATCCTGTAGCCTAAGCTGCTGGAACATTGACTTTTTTTTGTTTTCAGCTAAAAAAAAATCTTTTGAAATATTTCTTTTGAGTACAAAAGATATAAAAAGAAAGAAACTTTTCCAGAGACAAATTGAAGAAGAAATGGGACCAATTTATTTGATTTCTTCCTGTGTTTCTTTTAGAAACTCTTGATTGGATCGACTGATTAAGAGTCAGCTTCTCCTTCTTCTTTTTGTTTTATAATTCTCCTCACAATAACATGGGAATGAGACACTGTTCTAATTATCCTCCAGTTCCATTCTCTCATTGGAAGAGGACTCCAAGAAAGTAATAATGATATCTAATGTCTTATGCTGTAGAATTATTCTTTTCCTTTCCTTGTTTTGTTTGTTTTTTTAAAGGGAAATTTCCTATTTTCTTAAATCAGATTCAGATTTTTTTTTCTGATTCATTTGTTAAAGTTCTTCGACAAACTTCACATGCAGATTGCTGAAAAAAGATGGTTTCTTAATTTTAGGGAAATAATAGAGAATGGATAATGTAGGGATTAATACCTAGCTTTAGTCACAAAGTAAAGTTCCTTTCTTTCTCTTATCTCTGTGAATGTTAATATGTAATATGTGATCTTGGGTAAGTCATTCTCCCTCTCTAGGCATCCATTTCCTTATCTATATAGGAGAGGGGCTTAATTGAGTAAATCAATCAAATTATCCTTTCCCCCCACCCCTTTAAGTCGAAAAGTCTTTAATTAACTGGAGAGGCATCATACAGGATCTGTACACACTGAGGGGACATGGCCATGCCCTAGGGATCATCTCTAAAATATTAATCCAGTTTGACCCTGAGAGATTGAAGTGAATGTAAACTAAATGTGTTCCAGCAATACCTTTGAGGAGGAACTCCTTGGGGGAGGAAAGTTTCAACTCTGGCCTAGATCTCCTGTTCCATCCTCCCTTAGACCAAGAAAGAACATATGCACTTTGATGGATCTGGAGGATTTTGGTCTTCCTAGCTCTCTTTTAGTGTTCTAAATCTGGAATATTAGTGACTGGTTGCAGTGTCTTTATTGAAAGTTAAGAACAGACTGTATGTGATACAGGAAGACAGATTCCTGGCTCCATAAGGTGCCTAGCAAGAAAATAACACCAGGATTAAAGGAAACTTCCTGAGTATCCCCATGAAAGGGATGAAAGGGCCTCTAGCAACCAGGAGCTGTGAGTTATTCTTTTGCTACACATATTAGATATCTGAGCCTGAGTCCTAGGCTCTGTATCCACTTGTGAAAGAGTATGTGACAGACTTTTGAGGGGTGGTTTGTGCCAACAGTACCAATTACATCACTATATCAAAAGGCCTCCTTCTAAAAAGTACTTAAATCTATCTAATTGATAGCTAAGTAATATGATGGCAGGAAAGACACCAGAGGAGGTTTGTTACCTATGTAGCATCAAAAAGACACTCCCTCCCACTCAGCAAATTAGTAAAAATGAGGAAATATGGGAATAGTCGATGTCACAGAGGTTGTGAAAAGAACAGGCAAACTAATACATTATTGGTGGCACTGGAATTAGTACAACTATTCGGGAAAGCAAGTCTAAATTAAGCAAATAAAATGACTAAAGTGTAAACACCTTTTGACCCAGAGATTTTACTACTAGACTTATGTCCCATTTACAAAAAGAAAGGTTTCATAAATACCAAATAGTAACATTTTTTGTTGTAGCAAGTAATTGGAAAGAAAGCAGATGCCCATCAATTGCAGAATATCAAAATATGTTATGGTACATGAATGTAATAAATTATTGATGTGGGGGTAAGAAATGATGAATAGGAGAAATATAAAGGAACGTGGAAAGTCTTACATGAACTGAATAGTGAAGTAAACAGAACCAGCAAAACAATAAATATGACTAAAACAACACAAATTTGAAGAATAACCACAAAACAATTAAAAATGAATGCTGCAAAATTATGAAGAATCAGCTTTACTCCAAGAAGAGATATCAGAAGACATTCTACCCCCCACTCCTTTATAGAGATGGGGATCCATGGAAGTGGAACATTGCAAGTTTTGTCAAATGTTTTTTTGTCATTGATACTTTTGCTGACTTTTTTTGTCTTCTTTTTTTGTAAAAATATCTTTGTTGAATGAGACGGATCTATAGGAAAGAGGAAGAAGAATACAAAGAGAAATCTAAGTTATGAAAAAAATAAAATATATAAGCATAAATCAATAAAAAAAACACCTCTCAGCCCTGGGGTTCACTCCATATAGCCTTGAGGGAACTTGGGAGTCACCTTCTGGGAATATTACTAATCAAAGGGAATGGGAGTTGGAATAATTGCCTCAAAGTGTGTATATATGAAATGAGAATATTGGGCTAGATGGCCTCCAACATCCATTCTGCCTCTCAAAAGATTAATTACTTATGTGTTGAGTTTTGTGCAGTAGGGTTGGATTGACATAGAGATTCTAGTTCTTTAGGTACTAGAGTCAGTGCTGGATAACCATTCTTTGTTGTTGTCAGAGTTCTTCCATTGCTTAATATTCTCCACCTTAGCCTATAAACTTGACCATGATTACTGTTTTGTCTGAATTTGACTTCTGTGTCCTAGATCCTGGTTTGAGGTTGATTTTGAATCCTGATTTCCTTCTCTGCTTGCCATCTGATCATGTCATGAATTTTGTTCTTCCCAGTCTGTATCCTAATTTAAATAGGTATAAGGATTAAAAATTTAATTGGTATAGGAAACTCCCAGATAAGCTGAATCCTCTACCAATATAGATTGTTGCCTTCTCTGACATTTATAATCTTTAAGAATATTTTTTTGGAGGGGGGAAGGCAAAGCAGTGGAGGTTAAGTGTCTTGCCCAAGGTCACACAGCTAGTAAGTATGTCAAGTGTCTGAGGTCAGATTTGAACTCAGGTCTTCCTGACTCCAGGGCCAGTGCTCTATTCACTGCACCTAGAATATTTCTCAAGCACTGAAAGGTTAAAGCATTTGTCCAGGGCCACACAGTCAGTATGTGACAGAGACAAAAGTTGAACTCAGTCTTCTTGGCACTGAAGCTGCCTCTCTATCCACTAAATCAAACTCTCTAATTCTAGATAAACCTAGAAAAAAAAATGACCCTTCCCTTCTTATTCTGAACCATTGTAGTAGAGGGGAAGAAACACTGGGTTTGGGATTCCAATTGGTTCAAATTCTGGTTCTCCTACTTGCACCTGTGTGACCCTGGGCAAATTACTCCACCTCTCTGATCAAGCCTTATATTTTCATCTATAAACTAAGGGGTTTAGGCTAGGTTCTAAGAATTTATTTTAGTTCTAAAATCCCAGTATTTTCTCAGCCCTGTTATTGGTTCCTTTCTTTGGTGGGCTCTCCTTGTCATTAATTTTTTCTTCATACAGAATTGTTTCTCTTTCTCAGAGCCTTCCCTCTGATAAACATCCAAGTCTTGACATGGCTTTATGTTCAACATACATGTTTTGTTAAGCATGTATGAGGATTTTTCTATTTCATCTCTCTGACAAATTGTGCAACACATCTTGCATCAGGATAAGAGCCCACACTATCACATTATTTATGGTTGGCACCTCCCTTACTCCCCATAAATTGCCTTTATGTTCTATTTCTACAAGAGCAACTGCTCCCAATTTGTCAAACACCCTTGTCTTTTTCCTTATCTCTCACTGTAAAACATTTGAGACACTTTGTAGAAGAGACGTAAGATAAAAATAAATTAAATGGCATCTACGTGAACAGCACCATGACTTTTAACTTGGGAAAGACAAGGAGACATGTTGGCAAATTGGAGTGCTAGACAAGCAGAGGGAAAAAAGAAATGAAAACCTTACCCTTACCAGATATCTCATCTTTTGCCTCCAAGTTCTGGAAAGGAGTCAATGAACTACAATGAAGTATCCATACCTAAGATGTTTAGCATGATGAGACCATGTAGTTTTGTACTATAGATTTTGCATTACTTTACACATGGAAAAGAAACATAAAGGTCACAGGATCATAGCAGATTCAGAGTAGGGAGATACTTTAGAAGTCTTCTGTTCAATCCTCTTAATTCTGAAGATAAGGAGACTAAGACCCAGGGAGGGTGAGTAACTTGCCCAAGGTCAACTGGAAAGTTAGTGACAGAACCAGGTCTTCTGACCAAAAATCCTTCCCTTTCTCTATGTCCCTTCTTTTCCCAATGTTCTCTCTCCCACGTTCTCTTAACTTATGAATATTTTTAACTATGATAAAATGAGGAAATTTAGCGCATCAGCATTTTAAGAAAATACTGAGTTGATGAAAAATGTTGCCATTCATTTACTAGTCTTCTCACACTGATCTGATGAATTGAATGTTCTAGTAAAATATTCTGCTTCATAGAACAGAATCCACCTATCAGCAAGCTGGTTGCTTGCAGTTTGCTAAAGGATACATCATTGATTTTGTCATGAGCATCCTCAAACATTTATTGCATGAGCTAAAATGGGATGAGTCAGTGATCTAATTGGATACATTGGGCTCTATTGGCATATGACTGTCAGTGAGATTGCAAGAGGGGAGAAGCAAGTAGTGGGTGAATTAAAAACTAAATTTGTGTCTCAAGTACAAGATGGATTTGGCTGACTTGACTGGTAAAGCTGGCACAAAAAAAGTTATTCCTATCATAGATCACTGATCATAAATCTGGAGCAAGAAGGGACCAGCTAGTCTAGCTCCCTAATTTTATAGAGGTAGAAACTGAGGCCCACAAATTGAAATGATTGAAATTGAAATGATTTGACTAACTAGAAAGGTATGATTTAGCTGAAACTAAACTTGACCAGTTAATTCGTTGATTCACCCACAGAAACAATACTGTCATTAATTACTTCAAAGGGTGGTTTGGGAACAGTGTTTTATATCTTAAATTGTTCTATAAGTATGAGTTACTGTTTATTATACAATACATTCAGATATTTTCTTTCTTTAAAAACTAGGTTATTTCTAGGAGTCAGAAAAATTATGCCATTCTTCTTTGAATTAGGAGAGGCATAGTGTCACAGCATCATTGACACTGAGCTGTAAGGGATTATGGAGATTGTCTAGTCCAGCTTCCTCATTTTTCAGATGAGTAATCTGAGGCCCACAGAAGTTAAGTGACTCAAAGGATGGATATGATTTTGCATGACTTTACATGTATTATTGGTATCACGTTCCTTGCCTTCTGAAGGAGTAGGGGAGGAATATGAAGGAGGGAGAGAATTTGGAGCTCAAAATTCTAAAAAATGAATGTGAAAAAATGTTTTTAAATGTAATTGGGAAATATTTAATAAAATAAATTAAAATACTTTTAAGGATGACTGTGATAGATTTTTTTTTAACCCTGACTTGATCAGTCCACATCTGGACAGTTATATTCCAGGTACCACTTTTTAGAAAGGACCTAGACAAACTGGAGACCATTAAGAATAGAGTGAGTAGGATGGTAAAAGGACTGGAGGTCATGTCCTATATGATTAATTGAATGATGAAGTTATGTTTAGCCTAGAGGAGAGAAGACTTAGTGGGGGCACTCTAGGTCTCTTTAGATATTTAGAGGGATGTCACGTAGAAGAGATATTAGATTTTTTTTTTTAGTCCTAGATGGACAAATTAGGGACAGTAAGTGGAAGGTGCAGAAGAACAGATTTAGACTTTGCGAGGAAAACTTCCTAACAATTAAATCTACCCGAAAGTGAGGCATTATGGGCTGGCATACTTGGCAGTATGCTTCTACAATCTGGAGATCTTTAGCTAGTGGCTCTGTTATACACTGAAAAGAATTCTGGAGCCCTGGGGAACTTCAGGGGGAGCACCTGGGGACCCAGAAGACCCATATCTGATACTGCCTGTGTAGCCTTAAGCAAGTCTCTTAAGTTTCATGGGTCTCAGTTGCCTCTTCTGGAAAATGAGCTAGATTAGCTAGATGGCCTTGGAGTCCTTTTTAGCTCTAGGCCTATGAACTTGTAGGGGGACCTTTTATTCAGGTTGGACTAGGCTAACTCTGTGGTCCCTTCTAACTCAGAAATTCTGTAATTCTTTGATTTTCTGAATCCAAATCCAGTGTTCTTTGTTCCATAACAGGTTGCCTCTAGCCAAATCTAATTAGGGAAGCAAGTCTATTGCAAACAACACACACAATATAATGTATTCTGGAGTCAAATATGAAAGATCCCCTCCAACAGTGCACGTAATTGGGTGTTCAGCAGATATAATTTAGGAAAGGAATAGTTGGTTCAACTTCTATATGAAAGTGTAATTTTATGAATGTGACCTCAAGGGCAAATGGAAGTTAGAACACTCATTGACATCAACCTTGTCAAAACATTGTAGGCAATTACTAGTAGTGGTGGAATTGCAAAGCGTCAGAGCTAGTAATGACCTTAGAGAAGAGGCAATATGATGGAGTAGAAAAAGCATGGAACTTGAAGATCTAAGTTTAATTCTCACCTCTGCCATTTCCTAGCTGTGTGACCTTGAACAAGTCACCTCTTTTCTCTAAGTTACCTGCAAAATTGGGATGATAATACTTGTACTCCCTATCACATAGGTTTGTTATGAGAAAAATTCCTTATAGGATTAAAAAAATAGGTTATTACCACAAGCAAGAAGAAGTAATTTAGAAAACCATGTGGTGTGATAAAAAGTGGCATAGGGAAAACATATAGCAATCACTCTTCCTCCACCAACATGTTCCTTTTTCTAGACATTGCAAAAAACCAAAGGTATAATACAGAGAGACAAGCCTCAAAATGAAAAGAATCAACTATAAATATTTAAAAGGATTAGCCTCTGTATTTGAAATGGATCAAAGAATAGAGAACCCGGTGCATTCCAAATTTATTTTGGCTGCAAAAAATTTTACAGAATCTAAATGTTGGAGAGGATATCAAAAGCCATTTAGTCCAATCAATATGCCAAGAAGAATAGTGATGGGGGGAAGGGGAGAGGGAAATGAGAGGGTAAGAAGTCCACTACCTCTCAAGGAAACCCATTCCACTTTTGGTTAATTCTAGTAGCTAGAAAGTTGTTGTTTTTCTTCCCCTGGCATCAAGATTCACTTTGTTTGTATGGATTTCAAAACATTGCTTTGAATTCTGTCACCTGAACTCAAGCAGAACAAGTTTAATCCCTCTTGCATGAGGTGCCAGCAGTTCAAATGCATAAAAACAGCTGTATTCAGAGGAGTTGCTGTCTAACTTTGCCTCTCCCCTCTTTTGATTCCTTTAGTTGAATTTTGAACCCATCGAAGATGTTAATTTATTCCTATTAACTCATTAGATTATAAGCTCCTTAGATATGGGAACTATCTTTTCTCTCTCTTTTTTAAAAAAATCCTTTAACACCTCATGGTGCCTGGCACAAATTGGGGGCTTAATCAATGTTTATTTTTGGATCTTATTGGAGATCATCTGAATTTCCAATCTATCAAGGTCTGTTTAGATCTTGACTTTGTCCTGCAGTGTTAGTTATTGAAAAGTTTGCCATCTATGCAGCCATTCATGTGATTGATAACAGAGACAACCTCTCAAACTGAAACCAAATTATTAAAGATGAAACTTTTAGTTTAGTCACTCATGCAAGTTCTGAATATACCTAACTGTAATATTGTCTAATCTACTTCTCTCCATCTTGTCCTTGTAGACCATACAATATTATGTCTTTGTCAAATGTTTTACTAAAACACAGGCACATTATATCTGCAACATTACCCTGATCTAGCACTCCAGCATGTTAGGGGTAGAAATAGGATCTTGACCTGTAATCTACCAGGATTTATCTGACTGAATTCCCTTGATCTATCTAGATGGGATTCTTGACTAAGCTATGCTGGCTTTTTGTAATCACTGCTCCCATTTCTTGATATTACTTATCTCTTTAAGAATACGTAAGTTATGGCAAATGATTGTAATGGAATATTATTGTGCTTTAAGAAATAACAGGCAGGATAATTTCAGAAAAAAACCTGGAAAGACTTACATGAACTGATGTAAAGTGAAGTGAACAGAACCAGGAGAACATTTTCCACGGCCACAGCAATATTGTTTAAGAATTGTGAATGATTTAACTATTCTCAGTAAGGCAATGATCTAAGACAATCCCAAAGGACTAATGCAGAAGTCTACTATCTACCTCCAGAGGAAAAAAAAACTGATACTGTTTTAATACAAATTGAAGCATGGTCTTTTTCACTTTCTTTTTTTCATTTGAGTCTTTAATTTTAATTTTTATTTGAGTCTTCTTGTACAAAAAGACTAATATGGAAATATTTTACATGATCATGCATATATAACCTATATCTGTTTGCTTGCTGTTTCAGGGAGGGAGACGGGGAGGAAAATAGAAGGGAATAGAATTTAGAACTCAAAACTTTAGAAAAGAAGCAAATGTTAAAAGTCATTTTAACATTTAGTTGGGGAAAAAATAAAACAAAATACAAAAAAAGAATACATTATAGTTTTGCCAGAAATCAAAATAAGTTGCTTGGTTTATAGTTCATATATTGTAATTTCTTCCATTTTTTGAAAATCATGACAATGTTTTCCATAGCACTCCATCACCTTTACCATTCTTTAGAATCTTCCAGAAATAAATGGCAGTGTCTCAGAAATCACAACTACCAATTCTTTAATTATACAGTTAAATTGGGCCCAGTGACTAAGATTTATCAAGGCCAACTAGGTATTCTCTTACTTTCTCTCCTCTTATCTTGGATCTGAAAATCTATGTTAGATATTTCTGGGTCACTCTTTTTAGTCTAAAAATCATTCTTCTTTGCAGAAAATTGGAAGCGAAATAAAAATTGAGAAGTTTTATCTTCTCTCCTTTCTTATGAATATTTGATCCACTCCAAGCAGAGGTGCTATTCTTTCTTTGACCTTATCTCTTTTTCTCACAAAACATAGCTAAAAATAAACTCCCTTAACCCCACCCTGTGCTTAGCAGAGTAATATTCTAGTTGTGGGTCTTATCCCAATAAATTTATATTATATCCATAGTAATTAATATTCCTCTTCTCCTATAGGACCTCTGGTTCACCTTCATAGCTATTTCTCTGATTAGTCATTTGGAAGCATCTCTATACACCTGACAAACAAGCTGACACAAAAGGAGGAAAAAGACTCAGCAGTTTTGGTGGAGTGCTTTCAAGATAACCTGCAATCAGAATAATTAATTCAAATGCAAATGTGATATTAGTTCTTGGAAAAGCTTTATCTCATGAAATGAATCATCTAATTATAATTTTGAGCTTTGCCAATAAATTAAAGTTATGAGAAGTCTTTTCCAATGGGTCTCCATTTTCATTGAGTTTTGTCCAACTGTTTAATTTTGTTTTTGCCCTTTAAAATTTATATAACAGACATTTCTGGAAGCTTACTCTCTTTATCCCAGCCCCACCTTTCTCCTCTAACTTCTTTTTTAAAAATTAATTTATTTAATTTTAGTTTTCAACATTTACTTCTATAAACTTTTGAGTTTTAAATTTTCTCCCCCTCTCCCTTCTCCCCTCCCTAAGATGGTGTTCAATCTGATAAAGGTGCCACATTTATGTTCTTATTAAACATATTTTCACATTAGTCATATTTTAAAGATGTTACCCCTGCTTTTTTTTTACTTCAGCTGAAGCATAATATATTCTACTGCAGCCTTTTACCTTTACCCTGTGTTATCTCTCTGTTTCCAATGTGTTTCTTGTAAACAACATATTGTAGGATTATGGTTTTTAATCCATTCTGCTTTCTGTTTCCATTTTATGGGAAAGTTTATCCCATTGACAGTCAGTTATGATTACTATCTGTGTCTTTCTCTCCATCTTATATTCCCCCATTTATGCTTTTATTTCTCCTTTCTGCCTTTCTGTCCTCAAAAGAGTTTTGCTTTTGACCACTGCCTCCCTCAATCTTCCCTCCCTTCTATCAGGAACCCCCCTCCCTTCCTTTTCTTTCCCTTCTCCCTTACTATTTCTTCCCTCTCTTCTAGCCCCCCTTCCCTTTTCTTTCCCCTCTCCACTCCTGCTGCCTATAGGACAAGTTAGATTTCTATACTTAATTGAGTATGTTATTCCCTCCTTGAAACAAATGTGATGACAGTAGGGTTCAAACAATGCTTATCTCCCTCTCTTCTTTCCCTCTACTATAATGTTTTTGTGCCTCTTCATGTGATATAATTTACCCTTTTCTGCCTCTTCCTTTCCTCTTCTCCCATTACAATCCCTTTTTACCCCTTAAGTAGTTTTTTTTATCAAAACATCAAAGTCAATTTATGCCCACACCCTCTGTCTATACATATCCCTTCTAAATGTTGTAATAAAGATACAGTTCTCAATAGTTACAAATATCATCTTCCCATTTAGGTATGTAAACAGTTTGCCCTTATTGAATAATATGTCTTTTTTCTTTCCTTTCTACCTTTCTACATCTCTTGATTCTTGTATTTGAAGATCAAATTTTCCATTGAGCTCTGGTCTTTTTATCAGAAAGGTCTGGAAGTCCCCTATTGTAATGGTGATGGTAATTTGAAGGTCTTCCCTGTCCCTTAATAGGCTGAATTTAATCACACTGAGCTGTAGGGGAGGAATTTGCTGAACAGTGGAGCAGGAAATTGGTCAGAGCAGTTAGAGCAGAGGGAGGAGAGAGGATGCATGCAGGCAAGCAGACAGCTAGACTTGTGTGTTTGTTTGTGGGCAGGCTTTGAGATGGTGTTGCTCTCTACAGTGTTATTGTGTATAAAATTATTTGTTTCTATGATGAATTTGGTTTTCTGGTGTTGGGATTTGGTTTTCAGGTGCCTGAATAAATGTTTTGCTTCTGTCTTATATATGGAGAGTCTGTTATATTTTGCAATTCAGAACTATGTTGGCATATTTATAGACACCTATTTCATTGAATGTCCATCTCCTTGCTTGAAAGATTATGCTCAATTTTGCTGGGTAGTTGATCCCTTGGTTGTAACATAAGCTCCTTTGCCTTATGGGATATCGTATTCTAAGCCCTGTGATCTTTTAATGTAAAAGCTGCAATGTAATGTAAAAGCTCCTGCATAATCCTGACTGGGGTTCTACAATATTTGAATTGTTTCTTTTTGGCTGCTTGCAGTATTTTCTCCTTGACCAGATAATTCTGGAATTTGGCTACAACATTCCTTGGTGTTTTAAATTTGGGATCTCTTTCAGGAGATGATTGGTGTGTTCTTTTGAGGACTATCTTACCCTCTGGTTTGAGGACCTCGGGGAAGTTTTCTTTGATGATTTCTTGGAAGATACTGACCAGGCTCTTTTTTTTTTTCATCATGACTTTCAGGTGGACCAATAAATTATTAAATTATCTCTCCTTTTCCAGGTCAGTTCTTTTTACAATGAGGTATTTTACTTCTTATTCTATTTTTTTCATTTTTTGAATTTTGTTTGACTGATTCTTGATGTCTCGTAGAGTCATTATCTTCTACTTCCATCTAATTTTTAATGAATTGTTTTCCTAAGTTAATTTTTGTACTTCCTTTCCCCTTTGGCTAATCTTACTTTTTAAGGAGTTGTTTTCTTTAGTGATTTTTTTTCCTTTTTGTCAATTGTGTTTTTAAAGGAATTGTTGATTTTTCATCTACCTCTCTAATTCGACTTCTAAAATCATTCTTGAGCTCTTCCAAGAAGACTTTTTGGCCTTGAGATCAATTCATATTCCTCTTTGAGGTTTCAGGGGTGGGTATAGTGTCAATGCTGTCTTCTTCTGAATTTGTGTTTTAATCTTGCCTTTCGCCATTGTAAGCATCTATGGTCTTTGTTTTTCCATGTTTCTTTTTGCTCACGGTGTTTGCCTTTTTCCTGATTTTTAAAGTTGATCTCTGCTTCTGGGGCACAAGGGGTGCTCTTCCACACTTCTTGTGCTGGGGCTATGGGTCTGGTTATTGGCTTTGTGTTCTGGGGCCTCAGATTCTGGCAGCTGGAGGCTGTAGCTTACCTGGTGCTGAGCTAGAGCTAGGGATGGTGGCTGGTGTGTGCCAAGGTGAGGTGTGGTTTTTCTGCATTTCCCCTGGATACTTTGAAGCTCTAGGGTTGAGGTGTGGGAATCGGGATGGTCTGGTTACTGGAGGTTGCCTCCTCTCTGGGGGCAGCAGGTGGTGGAATCTGTCACTGTACAAATGGTGGTTCTTTGCACTGGTGTCTATTGGTTCCCTTGGCTGTATGAAGGCATGTAGGCGGTCCTGGTGTTGGCGCTTGCCTGCTCCACCACCGTGGGACTCAGGATCTCCTGCTGATTTACTGAGGAGGGGCTTGCTGCTATTTTCCCAGGATGCCTTCCATAATGTACTGGCCTCCTTCAGCCACAGCAAAAGGGACCTTTCCTGTTAATCCCTCTAGGCTCATGAGCTAAAAAACCTGTTGCTTCCATACCATCTTTCTGATGGCTTCACTGTTCCAGGATTTTTCCTGGGGCATTATTTTCTGGGTTTTTCAAGTCTATAAGGGAAAAGTAAGAGCAACTTATTGCTTACTCTGCCATCCTGTCTCCCAGAAGTCCTCCTATTCTTTTTTAAAAAATTCTGGGTTCTGCTAATTCACATTGGGTCAGCTGTTCCCCACATTCCATTATTCCACCTGTTTAACTCAAAATCTCTTTAAGTCTGCACTCATCCATCAAATGATCAATCAACAGATTAGTAAGCACCAACTATATTCCAATGTGTAGACGCTTAGGACAACCTTTCAACTTGATTTAGAGGAGAAAAATAAACTTTGAGCCAAATTTATCAATCAGAAAACAACTGGTTAAGTACTCCCTGAATAAACTGTTCTACTTATTAGAAGTATAGCTAGAAAGAACTTTATAATTCTTACAGTATAACCTCTAATATTCTAGGAAACTGTAATCCAGAGTTATTTAAGTGACTAACCCAGCCCCCATAACTAGTTTGTATCAGATCTCAATTAGGCAATACCTGTTTCTTAAGTGTCTACCATGTATCAGGGAGCGTGCTGTGCTCTAGAAACAAAATTTTGATCCCCTGGTCCTTGTCTCATACTTTTCCCACCATATATCTTTTTTTTCATAGATAATCCTTTGCCAATGACAAAATTAATTCTGGTAATTTGCTTCTAGATGATTTCCAAAATAGGAAGTTTGATTTAATTCCATTTGTTTCTTTGAAAGCTAATTTGTATGTATGTGTAAAATTGTATATTTATGTATATATAAACCAACTTTCCAGAGTGAGCATAATAGTGTAACTGAGGCAATGACATGATATTAACATTGGTTGGAAAGTGGAACTTGAGAAAATAGTCAATCTAACAAGTCACTAGTATATAAGGTCATACAAATATTATCTAATTTTATTTTTAAAACAATTTTAGGAAGTAGGTGCCATTATTAGCCCCATTTTACAGATGAAGGAACCAAGGTTGACAGAAAATCTGAATTTAAGTCTTCCAAATTCCAGGTTCAGTTCTCTAACCACTGAAACACCTAGCTGTCTGAAGGATACCAAATCAAATCCAATTGACATTTTCCCCCTATTAGTTCTATCAGTACTTAGGGTAACATGTTGTGTGTTTGTCCTTTGTTTTTGAAGAGGACCATGACATCAGGGAAATGATGACATGACTTGCAATTGACTTTGATTTGAGCAAGGTCACCAGCCTCACTTTCTCTTCCAGAGCCATCTGAGTCCAGTGGCCAGATATTCATCAGGATGACTGGAGGTTAAGGCCTTTTAAGGTACTCACTTAGAATGAGGTAATGAAGGGTAACACGTAAGCAGAGTCTGAATCTTAGAGATTGTCTTAGAAAACCTTGGTAAAATTGAGTCCTTTGGGAAAATTTATGACTATATTTCCTATTTCTTTCAAACACATCAAGGAATTTCAATTGCCTTAGTCTGGAAATCCCAATTATTAATTTAGAGTGCAACTGCCTGGAACTTAGTGAGTCCATGATAATCACCTGAGGCCCTATAGAGGTTAAGTGACTTACTCATGCATGGTCACATAGTAGACGTAAGATATAGGATATCAATCCATGTCTTTCTAAGTCTAAGTGTAGCACCCTATCCACTCTGTCACACTGTTTTATCTCCTGTTTCTGAAGTCAATTCAAATGAGTAGAAATCTTCCTTCAGGAGATCATAGACTTTGAGAGATTTTTTTCAGTAAGACAATGTTAGTGGGAGAGGAATTTTATTATAATGTCTTGTTTCCAAACAGATAAATGAACTGCTCTTTTGGATTAAAATAAGAGGAGGCAGATAGAGAGTGGGGTTTAAGGTAGGCAGTCTGAGATTGGCTGGTCAAATGTTACCTTGAATAAAGTTATTTAAACCTCCCTGTGCCCTAGGTTTCTCATGCATAAAATGAAGGTGTTATACTAGATGATTTCTGAGATCCCTCCCAGCCCCTAGATTTGTGAATCTGTTATTTTAAATCTTGAATCTTTGGATTCCTCTGAGAAGGTCTCAGGCAGGAAGAGTGTTGATTGGATAAGAATTCTGGCTTGAAGTATTTGCTCTATCTTACTGATTAGGACCTAGAAATGAGTCAGCAGGTAAAGAGAAAGTAAAATGTCAAATTGTGTGGAAAATGTAGTTACCCAAGGAAGTACTTATAGCCTTGTCGTCAATATTGAAGATTCACAAGAAATAATTTTGTATGTCCCAAAGTAAACTGAGGTTAATGGTTTGTAGTAAATGTGTGTGGGTCTAAGGGGAAGAATATACTGTGATACATCTAAATAGACTCATGCTGCAGGATGGGAAGCAGCACAGTGTCATTCATGTTTATTTAGCAGCTGCTTTATATATTTCTAGGTTAGTATATTAAAAACTGAAAAGGATCTTAGATGTCCTCTGATCCAAACATCTCCACATTCCAATATACACAATCTATGGATAAGTAAACTGAGTTCCAAAGACATGAAATGAGTTGTCTAAAGTCACTCAGGTAGTGAGTCACAGAGTTGGGATTCAAACCAAGGTCCTCTGACTTCAAATTCAGGTCTTTTCACTTCACTAAGTAGAACCCCCAAGGCTCCATGTTAGACAGTGTGGATACAATGACAGAAAATGACAGTCTCTCACAATTTGACAGGCCTTTCAAGGAACTTACAAATCAGTAGTTGTGTAAATGTGGGAGAATATGACAAACATAAATATATTAAAAGGTAGGGAAAATGGGAGAAATGAGGAATTTATGTAAATATATTCTAGGAAAATTTGAGGGGAGAAAATACTTAGAGCTCAGAGTATGTATTGGAGGAGGAGGTAGTGCCTAAACTGGGCCTTTAAGGAAAAGAAGTATTCTGATAAACTGATATTAAAAGTGAATGTTTGGTAAGAACAGGGGATTTCCAGAGTGAATGTCCAGAGGCAGGAGACAAAATTCCAAGTTCAGAGAATAGCTAGAACTCCAGTGTGACTGGACTCTGCTTTATATTATTTGGAGTAATATGAAATCTGGTAGGAAAAGTAATGTGGAATCAGATTATTGAGGATCTTAAATGCCAAGTTAAAGAATTTGTAATTTATCATACACATAATAAGTAGTCACTTAAGGTTGGTTTTGTTGTTTTTTGTTTTTTTTTACTATGAAAATAAGATGATCAGATCTGTATGTAGCAGGGTCTCTTTCCCCCACTCTTTCTTCCACAGTCATCAAAGTCCAGTGGCAAGACAAAAGTCAAGATGACCAGTGAAGGCTCAGGATACAGTGAATAACTGTCTATCCAATTGCGATAGAGCCAAATAGAAATATCCTCTACAAAATTCTTAATAAGTAGTTAATATAGACTTATGTAAGAGGAAAGTAGTGCAATTTTGCTTGAAAGCCTAGAAAGGTATGGGGTTTTTCTTCCAGTAAGTTGTAGAGACCATAATACATAGTGGACAACTGGACTTATGAATTCACATGATGGTTCTTGAATTTTTTCTAAGATTTGGAGTCTGAGGACCTGGATTTGAATGGTATCTCTGTCTTTTACATTCTGTGTGAATCTGAGAAAGTCATTTAACTCCTGGATCTCCATTCTTTCTTTTGCAAAAAGGAAATAATAATACCTGATCTATTGACATCATTGGGAAGCAGTGGAAAAAGTGCTTTGTAAATGTGAACTTTTGTCATTATTATTACCTGGCTTATAGTGTTGTTACAAAGACTGCTTTGTAATGGCAAGGCATTATTTAAACAGGAGGGACATTGAAGATGGTGGTGAATTTGCAGCCCATAAAAACTCAGAAGCTAGAGGATAATAAAGACCAAAGCTACATCCTCAATATAGTTCATGAAACAGGGTGGACACTTTTCAAATTGGAGGGGAGAGATTGTACTCATTTAGTAGAAAGGGAAAAAGGCAACAGAATGAAATGGGATTAGCTAAAGTTTATTGAAATATGGGTTTGTTTTCTTAAAATATTATTTTCTGTGTTTCTTAAAAGAAGAATTTGAATATTGAGTTGATTTTGTGGCATCCAGAAGTTAACTAGTTGAGCATATCATTGTGAGGAGATTGAGTCAGATGACTTCTATATTAGAAGTCTTATGTCATATTAGACATCTGAACCCTAAAATTCCTCCTACTAGTCAGGCCAATACACTGATACTTACTTGGTTTCTTTGGACATAGAGATATAAGGTATTAGCATTTTTATCATGTTTTTATTTATTATGCTTTCTTATCTAAGGTGACTAATTTTTAACACTAATGTGAAGGCATTCCACATTTATGGTGTTTTTTTTTCCTGTTTTTCTTTCTTATGGCCTTACCCCCTCCCTTTGGAAAAATCATATTGCAACACTCCCTTTAAAGGGTAATGGAAATTTTCTTAGCAGGCAATCTACACATTGTGCTGGCACAAACTAAGCACTTAAATCAATAACAACAAACCATTAGGACAGCTGGTAATTAACCTTTTGTCAGTGCAAAAGATTATTTAGAAAGCAGCAGAGGGCAGGGTCTTATGCATAAGGGGATGTTTGTTGAGAACCCTGCTGGTCAAAGTCTATTTTAATCAAGAGTTAGAACTCTGGAATGCGGTGTGATTTGATTTTTATAATTGGTACTTTTCATATCAGACTTCTAAAAGTGATTCACAACAATGTGATTAGAGATGTAGAAATGGGGGGAACCTTTGAGTGTTATTATAGAGAGGACAAGCCCCCTCATTTCACAGATGAGGAAACCACGATTAAGTAATTTGTCTGGGGTCGTTCAAGGAGTAAATGGCTAGTTCAGAATTCAAACCCAGGTCCTCTGATTTCAAATCAAATGCTTATTACATTTTACCTTGCTACCTCTTGCATAATGTTACAATTAACATAATATTTTTTTTTTACTCTCTAGATTATAAAGCATTTCACACCGGTAACATATTTTTAAGTGGCTGGGATCATAAGCAGTAGTATTTAGAAAATGCAACATCTTTAGGCTTGAAAGAATAAAGAAGCCTTCCAAATAAGGGCTAGAAGCACAGGATCTCATAGTAGCAAGGAGCCTCAGAAACTGGTTGGTCAAAGTCATGGCTGACTAAAAATCCCCTCTGTGACATATTTGGTAAGTGGCTAACCAACTTCCACTGAAGATCTCAAGTGATGGGGAACCTTCCCACCTCCCAAGATACATTTCATTTTTAGATTGTTCTATTTTAGATTGTTCTAATAAATAGGATATTTCCCCCATAAGATTAGACTAAATCTATCTCTGTTAGAACAATTTTAATATCTCTTCAACATGTTAGTCTGTCAAATGCTTGACAACACCTATCATGCCCCTCTAATCTTTCTATCCCCAAGGCTTCATATGTAATAACTTTGAGAACCTTTCAACATTTAGAGGATTTCTGCCCTCTAAACATTTTTCTGCTTATCAGTGTTCTTCCTACTATGTGTCCCCCAGATCTGAACATAATACTTCAGATGGTGTCTGACTCAGTTAAGAGTGAAACAATCACCAACTTATCAAACATGGGTGGTATGACTTTCTTTAATTTTTTTAAATAACTTATTATCATTATTTTTAAAGCACAGAAATATTTGTATCCTTTTTATTTCTTTTCAGTTCCAAATTATCTCCCTGTCAGGTCACTTCCCCTACCCAGTGAAAGGGGAGGGGAACAAAACTCATTACAAATGTGTATAGATATGCAAAACAAAATTTTGCATTAGCTATGTTAAAAAAATATATAATTCAGTCTGCACTGAGACAGTCCATCAGTTCTCTCTTTGGAGTGAACAGCATGTTTCATCACTAGTACTTTGAAAATGTAATAGGTCACTGTTTTGATCAAAATTACTAAGTCTTTTAATGTTTATTGTCTTTACAATATTGTTACTATGTACATCATTCTCCTGGTTCTACTTACATCACTTTGCATCAATTTATACATGTCTTCCCAGGTTAGTCTAATTAAAACTATTCTTCTTATCATTTCTGATAGCACAATAGTACTCTATCATATTCATAAACCATGACTTCTTCAGCTGTTCCTTATCCTTTTTCCCCAGCGGCACTCCCTCCATTTCCAAATCTTTAGTACTACAAAAAGAACTGCTATAACTACTTTTGTACATATGAACCCTTTTCATCTTTCTTCAAATTGCTTTTCTGGATGGGCGGGATAGATCTTCTAGCAGAGTTGCTGGATCAAAGGATATGCACACTTTAATTGCTTTTGGAGCATAGTTGTAAATTGCTTTCTAGAATGGTTGCACTAGTCATTTATTTTTCTCTTTCTCTTCTCTACTCTATTCCCTCTAGTTTATGTTTTATTTCTGACCACAGCCTCCTTTAATATACCTTCATTTTTGTCCCTCTCATCTCTAAATCCTTTCCCCTTCTATTTCCCTGAGTAAAATTAATTTTAGGGTATACATGTGTTCTTTCCTTCTTTAACCAGTTTAGATGAGAGTGAGATTCAAGTGTTGATGCCCCCCCCCCATCTCTCCTCTATTGTATAAACTCTTTTTTGCATGCCCCATTTATGTGAGATGATTTTCCCAATCACTTTCTCACTTCCCCCCTTCAGTGCATTTCTTTTCCCCAACTTTCTGTTCTTCTGTTGAGATAATCTCAACATAATAGAATCACACCCAGAGCCTCTGTCTAAGTCAGTGGTTCTCAATCTTCCTAATGCTATGACCCTTTTAATACTCATATGTGGGCATATCTGCATGCGGGTGGACCTGCCTGGAGACAGATAGAGGAGCAGTGTCTTGGTTCCTAAGACTATTGGAAATATGTTTTCTGATGGTCTTAGGTGACCCCTGTGACCCCTGTGACAGGGTAGTTCAACCCACAAAGGGGTCACGACCTACAGGTTGAGAACCGCTGTGGACTCCATTTAATAGCCATAGTGTTAATAAAGTTTGAGAAAGGTTAACTAAAAAAGGTTAAACAATTTAATTTCTTATGATTTCTCATCTGTATTTACTTTTTTATGTTTCTCTTGAGTCTTGTATTTGAATGTCAGAATTTTTATTTATTGCTGATATTTTCATCAGAAATGCTTGAAAATCTATTACTGAATGTCTATTTTTTTTCCCCCCTGTAGGATTATACTGTTTTTCTGGATAGTTTATTACTGGTTCTAATCATAGCTTCTTTACTTTCTGGAATATTATATTTCAAGCTCACCATGTCTTTATAATGGTGGTTGCCAAATCTTGTGCAATAATGATTGTGATCCTACAGTTTTTAATTATTTCTTTCTGGCTGCTTTTAGCATTTTCTCTTTGAATTAAGAGTTAGAGATTTTGGTATACTTTTCCTGGTAGTTTTCATCTTAGAATTTTTTTCTTTTTAGGAGGTGACCAGTAGATTATTTCTACTTCTCTCTTTGCTTCTAAGATAGCTATTCTGGATATTTAGATTATTTTTTTTTTGTGGGTTTCAGTGCTTCTTAAATTATCTCTCCTTAGTCTATTTTTCAAGTCAGTTGTTTTTCCTTTGAGAAATTTCACATTTTTTTTTGTTTTGTTCAGTCTTTTGAATTTGTTCCCTTATTTCTTGCTGTCCCATGGAGTCATTACCTTTCATTTAACCAATTCTATTTTTTAAAAAGTTAATTCTTTTGTGTGGTGTTTTGTACCTCTTTTACTGAAGCTGTTAATTCTCTTTTCATAATTTTCCTATGTAGCTTTCATTTCTTTTCCCCATTTCCCCCTTAGATCATTTGTATTTCTTTATTTTATTTTACTTTTTTGGGTTCTCTTTAGCTCTTTTTTAAACTCTTTTCAGAATTCTTGTTGGTCTTGTAGCTAATATGCATTTTTTCTTTGAGACTTTGCTTCTAAACACTTTCAAGTCATTATCTTCTTCTGTGTTTGTGTCTTTAGCTTCCCTGTCACCATAGTAGCTCTTTATGGTCAGATTCATTTTTGGTTTGCTCATTTCTCCAGCCTACTTCTTGTTTTTAGACATTATGTTAGTTGTGGTTCTTGCTCACTTCTGAAAGAGATATCTGCCTTTTCTTTTCCTTTTTTTTCTTTCTTTTTTCTTTTTTTGGAGGGCAGTTGGGGTTAAACAACTTGCCCAAGGTCACACGGCCAGTAATTGTTACGAGTCTGAGGCTGGATTTGAACCCACGTCCTCCTGACTCCAGGGCTGGTGCTCTATTCAGTGCATCACCTAGCCACCCCATGCCTTCTATTTTCACAGTTTAGTCTGGAGGCCTGTAAGTTTTCAGTGCTTTCAAGTTGGCATGATTTAGGGAGAAGTCTGTCCCCTACTCTCTTGGTCTGCAAGTTCCTGATCCAGTGTTGGGTCTGTGGATTGTGTATAGTTGAATTTCAGTAGACTACTGCAGGAATGAGTCACTGTTAGCTTGCTAGAAGGTTCTGCAGGTTCAGAGAGATCGAACTCCCTTTGCTTTGTTGATTCCCCTTTGCTTTTGTTCTGTGGCCCTAGTTTTTATATGTGGGATTAAAGGTTAGAAATAGGTCCCCATTCTGCTCTAGGGCTCAGGGTCACACAGTTAAGTTTTTGGATCTTGTTTCTTGCTCCATACTCAGCTAGGGTCCTCCTCACTTTTGATTATTCTTCTCCATACTGGAATTGTGACCTGGAACTGGGTAACAGTGAATAGAGCTGCCAGGTGGCATTTATTCCTCCTCCCAGCACTAGTTTAGGAGTCCCCTGGCATCTCTTTCTATCCCAGTGTTCAGTCTCAGTTTCCTTATTGTCCCCATGCACTAGAATGCTCTTACTTCTGCCTCTGCTGTACTGTGTTCCTGGCCAGCTTCCCCATGCCCAGTGTCTGCCAACCTCTGTATCTTCTTAATCTTCCCTGGATTGGGAAAAAAAAAATGACTCATTGTGACTTTTTCTTGGCTTTCTTCATCCAAATCCTATCTGGCACACTTCCTAGCTTGCTGCAGAAGAGGTGTACTAAGTGAGCTGGGCAAAAATGCTGATTCTTTCTCCACCATCTTGATTCTGTTTCCCACATTTTGGACTCTGCCTTTTTTAATATAGCCAAAGATCACACTTGGGTTTTTTTTCCCTTGCTATACCACTGTAAAGCCAATCACAAGCAGCTCTCTCAAGCACTGCTGCTGTGAATAACTTTAACGATATAATCACACAGTATAGTGGACTCTCTATTTACTCAGCAATAAACCAAAGCAAGACATTCAAGAAACTAGAGCACAACATTCACAACAGTGTAACATAACAACATATTACTAAGGTGGCCACATAGTCTTAAAAAAACATATTATTCAGTAAGTCACAATCTCCTCATTTAATACACAATGTCCAAGCAAAGTCCTTTTTCACCATTAACTCTAGGATGACTTCCAAGCATCATTAAGTCAATCATCTTTAAGGGTTAGCAGAAAGTACAAACATCATCCACCCCTAGGGCAACACAATGTATACTGTTTCCAACAAAAACTTGATACAATTGAAAGCAAGGCTCAAAGGCACTTGAATAGCTGACACAAACAGCAAAGTACTACTTTGCTTGCCATTACAACCATTGTTGACCCATTGAACATGCAATGTACTAAAATCCTTATAGATTTTCCAAAACAGCCACTTTCTAGCCATGACTCACCACTACCCTTATCTTAAACTTTTGAGGTTGATTATTTTTAACCTAAGTATAACATTTTACCTTAATTTCCTAGGCAGCTAGGCAACATAATATCTACAGTAGCGAACTTAGAATCAGGAAGATCTGCGTTCAAATTCTCCCTCATATACCCTCCCAGTTGTGTGACCCTGGGCAAGTCACCTAAATTCTTTCAGGTTCAGTTTCTTCATCAATAGGATTATTATGAAGATCATAATTTGGCAAACCTGAAAGTACTGTACAAAGTTTTATTATTATTATGTAGTATTTATTGTTGTTACCATTATTTCCTAATCTTCATAGAATTAGTCCCCAGTGCTCTAACATTCATGTTTTTTTGGGGGGGAGGAATTCTTATTGTAATATCTAACATGTTAATTCTCCTTCCCACTTTCATGTCATCAAATTTGATAAGCATTCCATATATACCTTCATATAATTCATTTATAGAAGAGTTTAATGGCCCTGAGTCAAATTCAGATCCTGAAAGAACTTCAGTAGCTCTCTCGCAAATTAACATCATATCACTGCTTATTAAATAATTTTTAAATATACCTAGCTAGCATTTAAAGTGTGCAAAGTTCTTACAAATATCATTTCCCCCCCCCCCCACAATATCCTTGTGAGATAGGTGCTATTATTATCATTTCACAGATGAGGAAACAGAGGCAGAGGTTAAATAATTTATTAGCATCACCCAACTGGTAATTGTTTGAGATCAGATTTGAACTCAGATTTTCTTGTCTCCACATTCAGTGCTCTATTCCCTATGCTACCTAGCTATTTTCCAGCTCACAGTATTACATTTGTTTTAAAAGAAAAGGGAGGATGCATTATCAAATGCTTTGCTAAAATCAAATTAAGCGTCCTCCTCCTCCTAATGTACCATAGGCTAGGTGTGCTAGCACAGTATGGGACTAGTGTTACCATGGATCTTTTCCCTTTGCTTAATTTGAAAATATGTAGCTCTTACATTCCCCTGTGACCACTTCAAAAGGTAGAAAAACTTTTGCATTTTATTCACAAAGCAGGTAGCTGGGGATGGAAAAAGGAAAGTTTTATGTTCTGACTAAAGTAATGTCATTTCCATGAGCACAATGGCCTCCCTCACAATGGCTATTATAACTTTATAATAGAAAATTCTATTCAGACAATCAGTCCTTATTTTGCTCTTGCTGCACTGGACTTCTGGTTTAATAGAACTCCTGTCCCTCCCTTGACAGTTCCCCACTTCCATTTCTCATTTCTCTTTATCCAACTAGAACAAGAGCAGAGGAGACTATTCAGTTTTATGTTATATTTTGAAAGGATGAATGAATGATTTGTCCTGGATGGTTGGACAACGCAACTCTAAGGAGAAGTGGTTTTATAGTAATAAGGCTCTTAATGTTAATGCCTAGTTTAGATGGCATCAGTGGAAAAAAAAAATCAAAGCAAAACAGACTATCATTATCCATTAATTTGTTTAATTTTTAGAGAAAACCTGACTACATCTGTCATTCATAAATATTTAAATCTGAAATGAAGTTCTAAAGCTCTAATCCAGAGGGAAACCCAAGTAATTAAAATAATTTTAATTTAATTTTTCAAATTTAATTTTAAGTTAAAAAATTAAGGACTGAAAGAGAGCTCCCCTTTTGATTATAAGATGCCAGTAAAGGTTAAAAAAAGAAAGTGTGGAATAGTAGGAAGAGGAGAGAACTTGGAGTCAGAACCTCTGGATTTTAGTTGCATCTCTACTTGTATGAATTTGCATAAATCATGTAATATGTTGGAGTCTCAGTTTGCCCATCTATAAAATCACATTTGTGCTTCCAATCTGATGGGTTTTTTTTTGAGTAAAGTGCTTTGAAAACTTAAAAATCATCTATTCATGTGGAAAATTGTTATGAATGCTGATCAATGTATTTACCATCTTTTCCCCTTTTCTGGTTCCCTTGCTTATAAAATCATTTGGAGTGACTAATATGGTAAACCCAACAACGGGGAATTTTTGATAAATGGACTTAATGATTTATTCTGGATACTAAAAGCTCCTCAGGATCTCAGGAAGCCTCTAGTTTCTATTGCATAAGAAACAAAAAACAACAACCAAAGAATGGAAGAGATTTATTCAAGGTCATACATCCAGTTAATGTCAAACCTGAAGCTAGATCTCAGCTTAATCTTCCTTCCATTATATTATCCAATGCCTTCCTCATATTCAATATTTCTTTCTGTTTCTTTCAGGTATCTACTAAAGTGATATGCACATTGTAGTCATTTACTAATTTTTGGCTAATGATGATGTCCAGTGTGGACAGTTGGATCATTCTTTTTTGCACTGATGTGGAATTTACTGAAGGAAGCTTGGTAGTGGAGTTTAACATCAATGCCAATCTATTGACTATAGCTTTGTGCTTTGGGTCAATGAAGCCTATAAACCTAAAAATCCATAGGGAAAGAAGGGTCAGGAGAATGTATTATGCCTTTCAGTCGGTGAAAGCTTTACATGGAGGTCACAAGGTCAGAGAGGAGAGAGATGGAGAAGGAATTTCTCTATGCCTAGAAATGTAATGAGCAAAAAAATATAGTCAGACGTCATTCAAGAATTCAAGGTTTCCTAGTCCTTCATCTAGTGATTGGCTTTAGCAGATATGAGAGTTGAGCACCATTTGGGAACTGAGTTGTATATTCTTCATTCCTTTGTCTTCTCATAAGAAGGGACCATAGCTGAGACTATACAAACTGAACTCTTCTCTTCACTGGAACTACTGGGTTTGAAGAAACTTTGATTCTTTCCAGGAATGGCCTGCATCTTTAAGCAACTATAGGCTTTCAGTTAGGTGGCAGATATTTTATTATGACTTGTTTTACTTCTGCCTACACAATAGTTATGTTAAGCATATTTAATCTGTTCCCACGAGAACAGCTCTTCAAAATCAAAATCATGTGCTGGAATCAGGAACACATAGGTTTGCATCTGTGAAAGTGCCTCTGAGATTAATGTCTGTTTTCCATGAGTTACCTTACCATACAGATGCACTGGACACAGAGTAAGCCTGTTTGCTGAAAGGAGCCAATCAGGAGCCTGCAATGAGCCAGAGTGAACAAGAGTTCACTCCCAGATGCCTTTGCTGGTATTCACTGATTGACCTTGCTGAGCTGTGCATCTGCCTCCCCTCTGAAAAAACAAAACAAAACAAAACAAAAATAAAACAACTGACCCAAACCAGTCTTACATTCAACTGCTCCTGTAAAACATCTTGCTTCTATGTCCACCTGTTTCTGGGACATATTGTCCATTCTTTTTCCCAACCCCTCCCTGGACCTCCCCTTTGTGGTTTTCAAGCATAAATCTCCCCTGACTTTCCTGGGCTATGGGCTACCTTGTCTGGGGTTTGGGTGTGGGGCTCATCATTTTTTGTCTGATTTTCCTCTTAATAAAACTTTTCTGCTTTCAACCCAGCTTGTATTCCTTCACATTTTGAGAGGTGAGCTTCAACTGGCTGATAAATCCAATATCATACACTTATTAGCTGTGTGACCTTGACTTCTAAATTCTCTTCTGGCTCTAAATCTGTGTTTGTATGATATTATGGTCTGGATTTAGGGAACTATAGCAGATTCTGGGAAGAGGGAGAGTATCTGGTGAAAGAATAAAGATTGGGTCACTCCATACTAGGCTTATTTTTTACACTGAATATCACAATCAACTAGAGTCTGAGCTGGGAGACAAGAAGGCCAATGATTCTTTGGGAATCATAGAGAACTTGACATTTTCTTAGCACCACCCCTCCCCCCCCCCCAAGAAGTATGGAATCTATAGATGCCAGGTTAAGAGAAAACTTTCTAGGACTACATCCTTTCTGCTGACTTAGGATCATGATGATGGTTAACAATGTCACTCAGTGGTTAAAGGAATATTTGAAGAATCCTGCCATATATAAGGAATCCTTGTTTGGGCTCCACACAGGACATCTTCCAGGGTACTGATAAATGGGAGATTGCAATTTTCCCCCATGTTTTGCACCTCACATGAAATCAATACTCAATGCATGACTGAGCAAAGTTGTCTCCTAGAAAGCATTTGTCATAGAGTCATATATAATTTTTAATGTATTTGTGAGAGGCAAGTTCTTTGAGGTTGATTAAAAATGCATGTCTCAGGCTGTGTTGTTTAGGTGGATAGACAATGCATCAAATTATTGTATATGTGTGTATATATATATATATATATATATATATATATGATGTATGCATGCAATATGATAGACTGCAAACATACATATACACATGTATATATAAACGCATGTTTATGTGTATACACATATGCGTACATGCATGCACACACATATATGTTTCCATGCACAGGTACATACATATACTCATCTGCACTGGAGGAGAGAGTACCCATACAGAAAAAATGGACCTACCAAAGCATCAAAATAAGATGATATCCAGGTTTAAAGAAACCTTGGTCATAATACTTCCCAGTTTCTTCAAAGCTACACATAGATAAGTCCTTCCTAAAATGTGATAGCAGTATATGTTTCTTCACAAGTTAGAAAAATGGGTGTTGAATATGTGAAACAAATCAAAATTATATGGTTATTACTTAAAGTTTTTGCCTGGTGTTTATTTGTCAGCCATCCAATTCTTTTTGACAGTGCAACAAGGATGCTTAATCCACACATCTCTTAGGCAAGATGAATAGCAATGAGAACTAAGAAATGGGTGGTTTGGTTTGGTAATAATAAGGAATTCTGTCTTTACCAGTTCAGAAACTCATTTCTCTCTAGTTAGAAGTGATTTATTCCTCATTTGATCCCATAGCACTTTGTACTCAATGGATATACTTGCCATATTCTAATTTTTGTTATTTTTTTCTTCTGCATTTGCATTTCATCATCTCTTTTAGATAATAAGCTAATTGGCAGAGAACATGGAGTGCTGGCCCCACCTCGACTTCAATTAATGTAATCACAGAAAGCTGGGACATTCCAATTGAGTCCATATAAATAGTAGTAACTAATATTTGCATAGTGCTTTGTGCCAGGAGCTATGTCAAACACTTTATAAATATCTCATTTGATTCTCACAACAACCCTTGCAAGTAGGTGTTATTATTACCTCCATTCTACAAATGAGAAATAGGTTAAGTGACTTGCCCAGGGTCACACAGCTAGTAAATATCTGGATTAGTACGGAAGTCTTCCTTTTTCCAATCCTACAGCACTCTATCCATTGTGTCACCTAGCTGCCCAATTGAATCCATCAATCAAGAATGTAAACTGGGTTTTAAGGAATTTTCTTACAATTCCACTATGACATATGACTATGTCATTGTATGGTAGGGTTTAAGCCATCAGATGATAGGAAACATCATATACTTGGCTGAAAAAAATCAGGAAAATGCTATGGCCTATTATTATGTCAAGCACAGAAGTAGTTCACACCTTGTTTCAGTTCAAGTTTCCTTTGAGCTTTGTATCAAATCTGTTAAGAAACAGAATGTGTGAACCCCACAACTTGTGAACCCTAGAACTCATGAACTCCTGAAATAGGAAGGGGAACAGCTAATGACCACACATAAGGAGAGGCCCAGGCTAGAGACAGCAGAACTGAGATGAGGACTCTTGTGGTGGCAGAGTCAAGAAGGAGAAAACTTGTGATATCTGGGCACTCTGTTTGTCTGTTCTGTTTGTGTTGATGTTTGTTTGTCATACTTTGTACAGAAGCCCTGGGACCTTACTGGAAGCTCTGAAAGAGGATTTTCTGGTTGTCTGTTTACAGAAGTCCTGGAGGAGGGCTTTGGAAGTCCTGGGACTTTACTGCTGATTTGTACTGAACTCTTGGACCTTGTTTGTGGATCTGTGTTGATTTCTGTTGATGATTTGTGCTGATCTCTTGGACCTTGTTTGTGGGTCTGAACTGAATTCTATGTTGATGATTTGTGTTGAGTTCTCAGACCTTGTTGGTGGGTCTGAGTTGATTTCCCAGGCAGATAGTGAATTGAGGATGGTGCCATCAATGTGTATGAATATTATTGAGGCTCTGTCAAGTTTTGTCTTCCCAGAAACAGGAACTGTGAAGGACTTGAGGTGGACTGGACACTGTGAACTTCAAAATGGAATGGAAACTGGATGAAGAACTGGACAAGGAGCTAAACAAGGAACTGGGAACTGCCTGCCTTTGAACCAAGGTGACAGTTGGAGCTGGGACCATGGAAGAGGAACCATGGAAGCTGAGAGCCAGCCTCAAGTTAAGCTGAAAGAAGATTTTACTTGGATACTGTGTACTGACTGAGAAGATTATGATTTACTGTGACCTAGGGGTGGAGAGCTTTGACTTTTGTACTTTGTGTCCCTTAAGGAGGCAAAGATGATTGAATTAAGGATTTTGTGATTGACTAAATGAATGTACTTTGTTTAAAACTATGTGACCACTTTGGTGAAAACTATATGGCCATTTTAGTGATAAGTTGTTGAGTTGTGACATGGTGAATGCTGTATTTTGATTTTCTGTGAATGTTTTGCTCTGATTTGTTATTAAATAAATAGAGAGTTTTCTATACTATGTAATCAGAACCTTGAAAGCTATTCACAGCAGCAGTCTTCTGGAAAGCTGCTTGTGTGTGGCTTTACACCTATATATAAAAGTGAAGTCAAAGCAGTAGTGCAGTCTAAGGTGAAGGGTGACTGAATTAGGAATTGAGGATTATTGAGTGAGTCTTTTTGAAGAAATAGCCCTTGCGAGAAGTAATCTGGCTCTCTCTGTTTCTGTCTCTGTCTTCCTTTCTCTCTCTGTTTCCATTTGCTGACCATTTCATCAGAGAGACTGTACCAACAACAGATAGTGCATCTAGCTGGGATTATACAATCTGGACCAATAGGAAACAGTGTATCTAGTTGGGAGCAAAGACACTAAGGACAAACAGATTCAGAAGGATAGTTGTGACTCCTTGAATTGAAGAAGAAATTAGGCTATGAACTCAACAAATGAAATTCTAGACCATGAAATGGGAGGATCTGTGTTCTGCATTTACCATATGTGCATGTTGCTACCATCACATTCTAAACTTAATCCCACCCTCCTCATTGACATTGAGTACTTGAGGGAGAGAACACTTCAGGTTTCAGTGTTAATGTTTTAATTAAACTGAACACATTATACCATCTCAGTAAATGTCTTTGCTAAAGATCTATTGGCTGATTCTTAGTTGGCAGAGAGAGAGAAGGAGAATGATAGGGAGGAATCAGTTGTCCTCTGGGGACTCAAAGTGCAAGTGTCATTGTGAATGAATGAAGTAGCTCCAGAGAGTGCTTCATAGGATAATATATCTGTATAGATTTTTCTGCCCCACAACATAAACTATTTGTATTACAATAACTTTAAAGTAGAGGAGTAGAACTGCTGATTTCAGAATCAATGAATATGTGTACTGTTGTCTTTCACATATATTAAGTATAAGACACAACCCGCTATGTTGCTTAACAGCATTTCAGAAGTTAAGGACTTTATTGTATTTAAAAGTTAAGAGTAATGTAACACACATCCTCTGCCCTTACCTCTGACCAAGGCTCTGGGCTCATGCAGATTGGGTTCAGCTTTGGGGACTGACCTCAAAGCATATCTTATTCCCACTCCACAAACTCTGGGAAATCACCCCAAAGAAGCTTAGGCATAGTTCACATCTAAGTTTATTCAAAAGTGGGTAACAGGATCCCCAGCTCCCGCACAGATATACAATAAATGATATAATTATCAGATATCTGACACCCACCAAAAAAAGTGTGCCTGAAGTGTCAGATTCACAGGGGCTCATGAACAGTTATAAACACATAAAACTTCAAACTTCAATTTCTTTTGGAAAGTAGAGACATTTTTGAGGACTGCTTAACAAACATTCCCAAATCATCTCATACTTATACCAGCTGAATGACTCACAGCACTAACAGGGGTGGGAAAGTTAAGAGCCCTTATTTCCTCCTTTTCTTCTGGTACCCTCTGTGACCTCCAATCATTTGTCATGTCTTTAGTCCTAGCTTTGCAGAGTGATGGCCTGACCCTTTACAGTAATTTTTAGATTAAACCAATGAGTAAAATTAAAATGCTACTCTTCCAGAATACTTTGAAGTAAGATAAAATTGTTTTTGCATTTCAGTTTTATTGATTTCTATTGCTTTTCCATCATTGTCCTTTCTAGATGTAATCTTCCTAACCTCCATCCTGTAATGGTAATCATATTTAAAGATCCCTTTGTATTGGAAAGCTGAGAAGTACTTAGCACCTAGTTGAAATTAAGTCTCTGTTAAAGAAACAGAAGGTAGGAACTACTGTTGTTGACTTAATAGGAAGGGGCTGAAAAGGGAGGAGCAATACTGTATATAAGGAAAAGCCCTGGAGAGGGAGAGTCAGAACTCCTTTGTGGAGGCAGAAGCAGCTGCTGCTGAGGAGGCTGAAGAGAAAAGGCCCAGGCTGGAGAGAATGATTTTGATTTTGAGAACCTGAGTGAAGTGATTTTGATTCTGGGAATCAGCTGGAGCTTCTGCTAGGGAGCTACCAGCTTCTCCTGGGAGCTGCCGAAAACTGAGGAAGCATAACTACAGTACTGGTAGTTTGTGTGAACCTGTTTGTGGCTTTGCTAAGACTTAACTTCCTGGGAACAGAGACTGGGAAGAATTTAAGGTGGACTGGACACTGTGAGCTTCAGCATGGAATAGGAACAGCACAGAACTGGACAAGGAACTGGGAGCTGTCTGCCTTTGAACCCAGGTGACAGTTTGGTGAATCCAGGTAGGAGCTGGGACCATGGAAGGGGATCCAGGAAATCTGAGAGACTATCCCAAGTCAAGCTCAAAGAAGACTTTACTTGGACACTGTGTACTGACTGAGAAGATTGTAACTTCTTTGTGACTGAGGAGTGGATAGCCTGTGTATTTTATACTACCTCTTAAGAGAGTGCTGAGTAGCGACTGATATTGTAACTTAGTGTACCCCATGAGTGGAGAACTTTGACTATTGTATTTTGTGACCCTTAAGGAGGCCTCCTTAAGGGTGATTGAATGATTGAGTTACTAAGTGATTGAATGATTAAATGATTATACTTTGTTCAAAACTGTATGACCACTATGGTAAAAACTATGTGGCCATTTTCTGTGATAAATTGCTGTGAATGCTGTATTTTGATTATCTGTGATAAGTTGTAATAATGTGAATGCTGTACCTTGATTTACTGTGAAGGTTTTGCTCTGATTTGTTATTGAATAAATAGAGTGTTCACTATACTATGTAATCAGAACCTTAAAAGCTGTTCACAGTAGCATTCTTCTGGAAAGCTGTTCGTGCTTGGCTTTACACATCCCCCTGTGAGACTTCCCTTAGAACAAAGTAAAATAGTAAAGCAAACTCAACTGACAAATTGTCATGTTGTGTAGGTAGCATGTCACATCCATAGGTCCTACCTCTCTAATAGGAGGATTGTATAATTTTAAATTCTGCAAAGTACTCTATTTAAATTAATTCATACAATATTTAAAACAATAATTTAAATTAGAAAATTTCAGATCCTTTTTTCCCCATTCTAAAGATTGAGGAAATTGAAATTCAGGTTAAGTGACTATCATGATCTCACAGCTGGTAATGGATGCTGGCTCTCCCCCAGATCTCCTGAGTCTAGGATAGAGTACTCTTTATACTATACCTTACAACCTGTCTTGCTCATTTGTATTTGTATCCCCAGTATTAACATAATACCTGGCACATAATAAACATATAATACATGCTTTTCTTTCCTTTCCCCTTTCCCCTCTGCTCTTCCCTTCCCTTTCCTTTCTTTCCCCCTTTCCTTTCCTTTCTCCCACCCTCCTTCCTTTTCTCTCCCTCCCTCCCTTCCTTCCTACTTACCTTCCCTCCTTCTTTTCCTTCCTCTCTTTCTTCCATCCTGTGCAGTGGTTAGAATGTTGGGTTTGGACTTAGAAATTCCTGGATTTGAATCCTGCCTAAGACACTAATTAGCTGTTCAACACTGAGCAAGTCAATTAACCTCTCATCCCCAGTTTCCTCATCTGAGAAATGGGAATACCAATGCCAACCTTACAGAGCTGTTGTGAGAATCAAACCAGATAATAAATATAAAGCAAACTGTAAATCTTAAAGTGCTATATAAATTCCAACTGTTATTGTTTACCCATCTGCCAGTCTTTCTGTCTGTATACCTCTATACCCAAGGTTTATTTTCTGAATGAATAAATGGATAGATGCATGGATAAATGAATGAATTTAAACACTTTTCTAAAAGTGTGGTACATTGTCTTGATGCTAAATCTTGGTCTTCTGGAGGGCAGGGCTGACTCTGGGCAAAAGTAAAAGGTAGACAGATTTCATCTTTGCTGCCTTGTTCCATTCTCTTTCAGTCCCTCTCTTATATCTCCTGAAGTATCCCTAGATCCTTTCCTTATCCTGTAGCTCCTAGGCACCTACTTATACTCTGTGCTCAGGTGGCTATTAATTAATCCCTATTAACGAATTAGGGTCTTGTATTTAAAGCACTTGGCAAACTTAAACTGTCAACTATTACTATTGTTGTCATTGTTACATTAAATGCCCCTTTCCAGTGGCCTTTCCATTTTAATAAGGGTTTCTTCAAGTCTCAAAACCTTGAAGTCTCAAAACAATAAATCTTTAATGGTGGAATTTCAGGCCATTAAAGGCCCTTTCCAGTAGCCTTTCCATTTTTTTTTTTATATGAGATTCTTTATTAAATTTTTTTGAGTTACATCTTTTCTCCCCGTCTTTCCCCCGCCC
>CM053581.1:301863015-301883979 GCA_028627135.1 Pseudochirops cupreus | reverse complement strand
CTTTTCCCCCTGAACTAGGTAAATGATATTTGATTGATTAAAGTAAGATTATTAACCCATTTTGAGTTGCTTTCCTTTAGAAAAGCAGATCTAAGAACCTGTGCTAGTAGCCGCCCTAGGTATGCTAGGGTGCTTGCTGATACAGTACCTCAGGCCAGATTCGAGTTTAGGTCTTCCTGACTCTAGGCCCAGTGCCCTATTCACTGTGTCACATAGCTCCACCCAGAGTAGTATGGTTTAACTCTACAATGGCCCTGTCTGGAGAAGTGTGAGCCTTCTCAAATAGGAGGATTGTATGAAGTCCTTCCAGGGTCTTTTCCTCTCGTGGTGGGATCCATGGGTACTTAGAGAACTCTAAGCCTGGAACTCTGGAGAATTTTATAGATCCCTGAGGGAGGTGGAGGCCCAGGAAAGGGGGAAGAGATATTGCATTGACTGTTTATATGCTCATTTGGAAATTCCTTTGCATTTTTTTGGGTTGGATTAAATAATGCCTATCCTAAATTTACTACCTTATGAGTCTAGCTACACGTTGAGGGCTTTTTCTCCCCTTTTGTTTTTAAGATCTAAGTAGGAGCGAAATGCTGATGTTCTTAAGGAAAACCCTAGGCAGACGACAAGTTAAATAGAATGCTGAGAGAGAAACCCTGAAGATGGAAGTTCATCTGGTTAAACCCAGAACCTCAGTTTTGATCATGAGTAGGAAAAAAAATGAGAGAATAAGCATTCATTAAGTGTTTATGTGCCAGATGTTGTGTTAAGTGCTTCATAAATATTATCTCATTCGATCCTCATGACAAACTTGTGAAAAAGGTACTATTATTATCTAATTTTTAAGTTGAGAAAACTGCTGCAGATATATATGAAGTGACTTACCCAGGGTCACACAATTAGTAAGTGTCTGAGGTTAAATTTGAACTCAGGTCTTCTTGACTCTATGCCTAGCATTCCATCCGCTGTGATAGCTAGCTGCCATGTGTTACACAAGGTATAGGAAAATAAATGTTCAGTGTTCATAGAACTTAGAGCCTAGTAGGGGCATCTATAACCAATAGATATAAGTAGAGTATATGCTATCTGAGGTTTGAGGATGGGGTGACCAATATTTATAGCTAGAAACTATTTTCTCTATATCTCTAATAAATTTCTCTGTAGCTAGGGAAGGATTTATTCTGAAGGTGATATCTGAGTTGGTCATTAAGGAACGCATAGGAATCAAGTAGGCAGATTATGGGGGTGGTAAGGCAATAGAAAGAGGTGAGAAAGTACTGGTCACATATTAGGGAAAATGAGCTAATTTTGGATAGGTGTGGTATGACCTAAAGCTAGAAAGATAGAGTGGTACCAGATTATGGAGTGCCTCCAAGGTAAGCCCAAGATACTTGAACTTTTCTCAGGAGGCTGTTGTGAACCACTTGAGAGTTTGTAAGTAGAGGATTTATAGGACCAGGTCTAATTTCTTTTACAAAGGTTCATTAAAACATTTTTAGATATATACTTTCAGTAAAACTCTAAATGGGCAACTAGGTGACACAGAGAATAGAGTGTTGGGCCTAGAGTCAGGATGACTCATCTTCATGAGCTCAAGTCTGGCCTCAGACACTTAACTAACTGTGTGACCCTGGGCAAATCACTTCACCCTGTTTGCCTCAGTTCCTCATCTGTATAATGAGCTGGAGAAGGAAATGGCAAGCCACTTCAGTATCTCTGTCAAGAAAAACCCCAAATGGGGTCATGAAGAGTTGGACATAACTGAAAATGATTGAATTTGTGAAAAAAAACCAACAACCTATAAATGTCATTTGAATATATCCTTTTCATTCTTTCAAATGATAACTATCTTTTTGAAGTATAGTTTACCTTGAAATAACAAATAAACCTTTCATGCCATCTGTTGCAGGAAGTTCAATGGCCTTACAGCTCAGAAAGCAAATGATATTTTTGTATTTTGCATGGTATGGCCTTGAGATATGAAGGGAGCAGGTGGTATTTATTGTTCATTAGTGGCAGATGTGGAAAATGAACACTCAATCTACGTTAGGAAAGTTCCAGCAAGACCTCAGTCAAGCTGAGCAGCCCATTTCTGCTGCCTTTGGGCTCAGTACTGTTCATCATGGCTGAGTTTATATGGATGAATTTTGATGAGCTAGTGGCCCTACAATGATTTTCCACCAAAAAATTCAAATCCAGTAGAATCTGTAACACAGACATGTTCTCACTTAGGAGCTGTCATGTTACACTGTATTTTTTTCTCTTTCTTGGATTCATCAATTAAGTAATTAAAAGAGGCAGTGTTGCATAGTAGACAGAGAACTCATCTAAAAACCAGGAAGATCTGAATTCAAGTCCCCTTACTAACACATATTGGCAAGTCACTTTACCACTGAATGTTCTAGAAAGCTTTTGCAGATTATAAATTGCAGAGAAGGTGCTCACCTGCGTTGGTAGAAGTCATTTTCCCACCCTAGAGTTATCCATCCCAATGAAATCACAGGATTAACTCCTATCCCCTTATAATAATTGAGGTTCATTTTGTGTATAAGTAAGATGGGCATAATAATCATAATAGTAAAAAAAAATCTCACATTTATGTCATGTTTTAAAGTTTACAAAGCACTTTCTTTGTAATTCCTAAATTCACAGTATGTTAGGGTAGCGAGAATTAAACTTCAGGGTAACTCAGAAGACAATGAGGAGGCATAAGCTGCAACATACTACTGATAAAAAAATGTGCAGGAAGGTCAGCATAAAGAAAATCATCAAAGAAAAGACATAATTTCTTAAGCCTCCTCCCCAGTGCTCAAAATTCCACAAGCTAGAATCCCTGGAACAGATGAAAATGCTAATGGTAGACAACGATAATACCAGCTTACATGGCATTTTATTACAGCTACATACAGGTTAGTGAGAATAAGGGCTCCACTGAAATGGTTGCATTGTTTGAGTTTGCACAGCATATCTCTATTAGACTGGGACCAATGGCCACATTTTACATAATCACAGCTTTGAACAGTGTGAATTTGAATACATGTGACCGTGTTACCTGGGTTTCCTGAGAACCAATGTCACTGGTATAGATATATCTCATTTTATTTCTTGGTGTTCTAGCCAACCAAGAAGTAACTGGAGGAAAGAGTGTCTATGTTTCCTGGGTACCTGAGGTCTCATGGCAACTATTGGTACTAATGGCAAGAGGTCAATGAAATGGCTACCTCAGGATGTACCACAAGAAGTGTTTAAGGAGAGAATGATGCCTACTTGTTGAGTGTGTTTTGAAGAGAATTATTGTTGCAGAATAGGTTGTAGAGATAGATGACCTTTAGGGTCCCTTCTAAATTTGAAATTCTCTGATTCTATTTCTGTGATAAGAAATATTTTCAGAGATAACTTTGACTCCATTTCTTATATTACACTTCATCTAAGACTTTAATACTACTAAAGACATTAAAAATGATTATTTTTGATGTACAAAAATGTGCTTTCTTATTCTCCTTTCTCCATATGAAAAATAATATGGAACCTTTCTGCTATCTATATCTATAGCAATTTCTATATTATCTCCATATTACAAAGGTTTTGTTTATATTTATGTGTATATACATATATATGCACTTACATATTTAAGCAAAAGAAATTCTCGTATTAGCCTTTTCCAAAAAGGTTGCTTATTAGTTCCAGTACCTCTCTGTCAAGAAGTGGAGATCATACTTCATCATCTTGACTCTGTACATGGTTGGTCATTTCATTGATAGCCATCTGAAATATTTCAAAATGGTTTTTCTTTATAATGTTGTTTCTATTATATAAATTGTTTTCCTGGTTAAGAGCCTATGTGTAATAGTCTGGATTGTAGTCCTGGTTCTGCTCCTAACTGTGTGATACTAGATAATTCATTTCTCTCTGTGTTTCAGTTTTCATTAAATATTAATTCCTTAAGCATTCGTTAGGCACTTATCATGTATAAAACACTGGGCTAGGGGTGGCTAGGTGGTTCAGTGAATAAAGCACTGGCCCTGGAGTCAGGAGGATCTGAGTTCAAATCTGGCCTCAGCCACTTAACACAAAACTAGCTGTGTGACCTTGGGCAAGTCACTTAACCCCAACTGCCCTGCCTTCCCTGCTCCCAAAAATGAAACAAACAAACAAACAAACAAAACATTGGGCTAAGGGCTAGAGTACAAAGATAGCAATCAAATAGTCTCTATCCTTAAGGAGTTAACATTTAATTCAAAGCGAGGGAAATAAAGACAACATTTATAAGAATATTTAAATGAATTACACACACACACAGACACACAGAGTAAATGCAATGTAATTTCAAGTAGAACTCTAACACTTGAAGAGATACTGAAGATTTTCATGCAAAGGATGACACCAAATTAAGTCCTGCAGTAAGGGAGAAAATCTAAGAGCCAAAGGTGAGGTAGAAGATCATTCCCCAGGGGGGAAGGAGGTTTTGTGAAAGTATAAATAAAAGAGATGGAATATCAGGTATGGGGAATAGGAAATAGACTGGAAAGTAAAGTGAATGATGAGTAATGCCAATTTGCTCTTATTAAACAGTTACTAGTTTCCAGGCACTATGTTAAGCACTGAGGAACTAAAGAGAGGCACAATATCTTCTTATCTAGAAGCTTACATTCTAATGGGAAAGGAAACTTTTAAATAACTAAGCATGTATAAACTATGTACATACAAGAGAGAAAGCAATCTCACTAGGGAAGGCACTAGCAGCTGGGAAGCGGGGTGGGGATCAAAGGATTTCTGCAGAAGGTAGAAACTGAGCTGAGAATTAAAGGAAGTCAGGAAAGCCTGAAAAGGAAGAGGTGAGGAGAGGGAGCTCTTTGGGCACTGGGACGGCCATTGAAAATGTTTAGCATCACGGGCAACAGGATGGAAGACTAGATATTTTCTCCAAACCCTCCAACTTCTCCGATGACCCTAAAACAGAAATTATGTACCAAATATAAACCAATTTCAGTTGTCTCCATAATCTAAGAAGTGCAGAATCCAAAAGAAGGTTGTAAAATATCCCTCCATATCTAGGAACTGATGCTCACTGATGATGAGCTCACTCAGCACTCTTTCTCCCTCCCATGCATTGGAGATGCTCCTGCAAGGACATAACACACACTCAGACCAAAACCCACCCATGCATCTTGTTCCTGCTCCCTCTTTCTAGTACCATAGAGCTCCCAGATCCAGGCTGTAGAAGCTTGCTCAAACCTTGATAGTCAGCCTTTCACGGCAAAAGTCTGCCAGCAGCTGTGTCTTGGAAGCACAAGTGTTGGGGAAAGCAGACTCGGCCTGTGCCAGTGAAAACAGGTTCTGAACTGCCAATGCTTGGTCAGGGAAGTAAGGAACAGAGGGAATGGGACAGATTACCAGGAAAGGACACCAGGTGTTAGCATTCAATTAAGCCTGAAGGAAAGAGTGTAGCATTCAACTGGGTCTAGTTATGACCACCCTAAAGTCACTTGGAGCAGAAACCTAGGCTGTTGAACCATGAAATTCCCATCATGAAAAGAGGCTGAGACACTTTGAGCTCTAGGCCCCAAGGAAATCATAATCAAAGGGGAGGGAGTCAAGAAGTGAGTGTTAAGGAAAACAAAGGAAATGGGAAAAGACTGAAAGTACCAAAAGTTTCAGGAAGAAGAAAATGCAAAGACCTTGAACATAAACAATTAAATCAATAGAAAAAAAATGGTAGCAACAGAAATATGGCCTCCAGATGTAGTAAATGAATTCAAGCATCTATGAAAAATACTTAAAAATAAAAGGAAAATGATCCAACATTTGATGAGACAGAGGACCTTGTGGAATTTAGGGAAAACATGGAATTACAGCATACTCTTCCTGAGTGGTTCAAAGGAGAAATCAGAATTAGGAGGGCAGAATTTATGGTCTATACAAAAAAAATAATGGGCAAAATTGAAAAACTACTGTCCGTGAAGACAAATCTCACCAAAGAAGCAAAGGAAAGAACAATAGATTGGGAATGTAAATACTGTACACAGAACTGAAGGACAACCTAGAAGAATAGGAGCAAAAAAGCACAATAACATTAAAAGAAAATCTGCTCACTACACAAGTCAAATGTACTGAAGTCTAAGATAAGCTTTGCAGAGACAGCCTCAAAATCATAGGTCTCCCAGAAGACTATGAAAGGATAAAAAACCTTAACACCACAAAGAAGGAAATAATAAAAAACAGCCCAGAACTTCTAAACATAGAAAATGAAATTCCAATTGAAAAAATTCACCGCTCACCTCCAGAAAAAAAATCCCAAGGCTACAAACTCCAAGACACAGAGTGGTTAAATTTAACAATTCAACTCCTAAAAAAAAAAAGTCCTGCAAGCCATCAGGAGAAAGACCTTCAAACACAAAAGAAAGAACATTCAAATAATGTAAGACTGTTCCTCCCCCCACCCAGAAAAAAGGATAGAAAATAGAATAGTGTGTTCTAAAGAGCAATAGAGTTCAGGATGCAGCCCAGGGTGGTCTATTCTGCAAATCTCAGCTTAATCACAAGGGACAAAATATGGATATTAAATAATAAAGAAGAATTTTTAGAAAGAAAATCCGAACGGAAGAAATTCTTTGTCTCTTGAATACCACAAATAGTAGAAATGCAGGAGGAATGACTAAATGCAGCACACGAAGATAGTAACAGAAATAGAGTGACAATGAAAAGACCAGAAGAGACTTCTTTCCAAACGTATGCAAAAAGACGAGAGTAAAGGCAGAAATCTGGTAGCTATAAGAGCAAAGAGGTGAACAGCAAGTATTAAGGACAAAACCCATCATCACCCTGGCTATCGCTGAATGCTTCTTTTGTGGGTCTACATTACAATATAAAAGGAGGGAACTGAGTATAAAAAGGGGGAAAGAGAAGAGTGAGTGATGTTCCTGAGTCAAATCAAGGGTTAGCAATGTGATCTCAGAAAGGGAAGATCCTGCAGGGGAGGGGATGAGAAGTAGAGGAGAAAAATTGAAAAGGAAAGAGAGAAGGAGACCTTACTTTGGGGTTTCCACTGATGAATATTCGTATGAGTGAAGAGAAATGGTTGGTTAGTATGGGGAGACAAGGATCTGAATTTGGATGAGGTCTTGAGGACTTGGTGCTTGAATAGTCTACTTGTTCTAGTTGGGTATGTGGGGTGTGAAATTGGAACCTGGGGGAGCAACTGGAACCTAGAGGAGTGAGAGAGCCTGGACTCAGGGACACTTTCAAACAAATGTAGAAAAAAAGGTCAAGAAAAGTTATGGCTCAATGGTGGGCTGCAATGATGAGTAAGGAGTCCTGCCACAGGGTAGTGGTAGGTGGCTCAGCGCATGGAGCTCCAGACTTGGATTGGGACAATCCTTGTTCAAATCTGGTCTCAAACACTTACCAAGTGTGACCCTGGGCAAGTCGTTCAACCTATATTTGCCTCAATTTCTTGATCTGCAAAATGGAGATCATAATATCACCTACCTCCCAGGCTTGTTTTAAGATAATAATTGTAAGGCACTTAGTACAAGTGACTGGCATGGGGGTAAGCACTATATAAATGTTAGCTGCTACTATTATTATTATTAGCTTTTTTTGGAGGGAGGAAGGCAGGGCAATTGGGGTTAAGTGACTTGTCCAAGGTCACACACAGCTAGTAAGTGTGTCAAGTGTGTGAGGTCAGATTTGAACTCAGGTCCTCCTGACTCCAGGGCTGGTACTCCATTCACTGTGAAACCTAGTTGCCCCCTGCTATTATTATTAATAATAATAATAACTTATCTGAAAATGAGGCACAATGAAAAAGGGGCATCCGTGGGGTGAGCCCTGTATGGCACTGGCAGAAATCATTTAGAATGGAAACCCTAGAATAGATACTTGGAAGCTTTGATACCATGAATAATGCAGAAAAAAGAGAGAGATCAGACAATTGTAGGAGTCATGAATCAGAGAATTAGGGTCTATAATAAACAGAAAGAGACAATACAAAAGGAAGAGAATGAGAGATATCTTTTTTTGGAAAGGGGCGTAAAAATTTTTAGAAATTAAGAAACAGAACTAGCTGAAGGGGTGGAAAGGAAGGAGAAATCAAATAAGAGAAGGAATCAGGGATGAGGGTAAGAGAGCCAATGTGAATAGGGTAACTTTAAAAAAATTAGTAAAGTAAATGGAATAATATAATACTATGTTTATAGTTGAAGAGGGAACTTGAAACTGAAAAGCTTCTGCACAGACAACATTAATGTATCTAGGATAAAAAGAGACATGGTCAAATGGGGAAAAAAAAATCTGAGTATCAAATTTCTCTGATAAGGGCTTGCTGGGTGGCACAGGGAATAGAGCACAATAGGCCTGGAGTCAGAAAGAGCAGAGTTCAAATTTGACCTCAGACACTTTTACTTACTAGCTGTATGAACTTGGGTGAGGCACTGCATGCATAAAACTGAAGAATAAATGGGAAACCACTCTAATATCAAGAAAACTCTATGAGTAATATTGGCACATTTTGGTCCTCAAGATCCCAAAGAGTCATATGTGACTGAACAATTGAACAACAACATCCAAGATATAGAAATAATGTATATGTGTATACACACATGTATATGTGTTTATATGACTAATAGCCATTCTCCAATAGATAAATAGGTGAAGAATATGAACAAACAGTTCTTGAAAGAACTTCAGAATATTCACAACCATATGAAAAAAAATACTCCTAATTACAAACAATAAGAGATATACATTAAAAAAAAAACCATCCTGGAAGCTTTATGATCACACCTTGCAAGTTGGCAAACATGACAAAAAATGTGAACACTCAATGTTGGAGGGGTCATAGAAGAATAGACACACTAATACATTGTTAGTGGAGCTGTGAAATGATACAATCATTTGGAAAAGCAATTTGGAATTAATTTGGAAATTAAGTGACTAAAGTATCCATACTCTTCGAAGCAGAGATTCCATTACTGGGCTTATATACCAAAGAAGCCATTCATAAAGGGAAAAAAAGTTCCCATATACTCTAAAACATTTCCATCAGCTCTTTTGAAATAGCTAAAAATTGGAAATAAAATGGGTGCCTATCAATTGGAGAATTGCTAAACAAACTATAGTACTTGAATGTAATGGAATATTACTGTGATGTGAGAAATGTATGTGATGATTGCATAGAAATATGGAAAGATCTATATGAACTATGAAGAATGAAGCAAGCAGAGACAAGAAAAGAATATACACATTGACTAGAACAATTTAAATGGAAAAAAAATGAAACACTAAAAAATCAAAAGTAAATATTTGTCATATGAGATGGCTCTCTGGAAGGGGGAAATATGGACTACTACAGTGATATAAGACAAAAAAAATGGCAATAAACACATTTTTAAAAAAAGAAAATGTATAGTGTCAGGCAATAGATTGTCATGTGTGAAGATCAACAAAAAAGTAATTGTCAATGGATCATAGGGTAGGTGGAGGGAAGTTAAAAAAATTAGTCTGGAAAGGTAGGCTAGAGTCAGAGTGTGGAAGGATTTAAAATGTATGTCAAACAAATTTGTATGTTGTCCTAGAGGAAATGAGGAGATACTGAAACTTCTCAAGCAAGGGAGTAACATGAACACTATATTTTAGGAAAATTATTTTGGTAGCAATGTGGCAGATGGGTTAGAGATAGGAGAAGCTGGGAGCAGGGAGACCTCTTAGGGATGCTATTGCAATAGTTCAATAAAAGGAAATGAGATACTGAACTAGGGTGAATTAGATTTCTCTTAGGTACCTTCTAGTTCATAGATTTATAATTCATATGAGCTGATGAAATTCTCTTTTCTGCCTAAGTGGATTGGACCTTGTCCAAATTCTTTTTCAGAATGTCTTTTCTAGATACATGTACTGGGGCCCCCTATCCTGTTTTCTCCTTCTATCTTCAGCTTTGGAGAAGGAATGGGCCCATCCAAAGGCATGTATAGTGGAGTATGGGACTAATAGGTAGTGAACACTGGGAGGAAGGAAATGGAATAAGAACTTGGAATTCCCATTACCATTACAAAACTCTTACCACTTACATTGGAGCCATTGTGCTAAAATGTCAGAGAAGTCTAAAGACTTATCTCAGTTCTACAGTCAATTCAGTTTCTCAGACAAAGCAAAGATTTTTGGATAAATAGAGGGAAAAAGTTGTTTTACTCTTATTTACCTTAAGTAGAAAGTGGTAGAGAAGGTACTAATGTGCATTGGTAGAGGAAAATTCCTCATTTGGAAGTTCCCTCTATCAAGGAAATTGTAGTTTGTTACCCCTGAGTGAAGCAGATAGAATTGTACTCTGAATGAATCCTCTGTGGGCTGCTGCCCTCATTCCCAAGAAGTAGTATTTTCCTAAAAAGCAAAGAAGAAATATGAACCCTTTCTGGCATATAATACTGAGATGGCCCGAGAATGACAGGTGTCAGATACAAGACAGCAGAAAACAACTGCGAGAGAGTCTCAGAGGGATCAGATTTGTTGTGTTGTCTGTGTTAAAAATGGAAAATCCATCTGTTATACTACATGAATACTTGAAGGTACCTTATGGGTTTGGAAAATACTTGGGACCTTTGCATCAAGTTCCTAACTGCAATCCAAGGGAATGGTGAAAAAGTTTCCAGCTTCACATAGAGATTAGAAAAGGCAAGATAATTAATCAGGAAGTGGTAATTAAAGATACTGAGACCTCCAAGTTCACAATCTATATTTCACTTGCACAAGGCTCAAGGGGACCTTGGATGATGATGAACTGTCATTGTGGTAACTACAGTTATTTGAAAAGTAGGGTCATCATTGTAGTTTTTCACAAGTGATAAGACTGATTATGGAAGAAGAATGAAAAACAATTAAAAGAAATTTTTAAAAGAATTGAAAGATTGAAAAATAGTTTTCTGCTCTAGTAGTCTCAGTACTGATGACTAGGGTGAAAGACCCCACTACCCAAACAGCTGGAGACATTGAATGCTACACTCCAAAATGGTGCTAAGCATCTTCTGTCACAGCTTCTCTTCCCCTTCCAAGTTCTGCTAGACTTGAGGGGGCTCAAGTTCATGAGTCAAAGGATTCAACCATTAGAATCTTACCAAGGGAGCTAATTAGGAAAGTCTGACTTGTTGCTTCTTGAATTGTTACAGAATCACAAAACTGTCATCATCCTAGGCAAAACTGACATGTTAAAGAGTAAAAAACCAGCAACAATGAACTCTGTATACTAGAAATTATAGTAATTCGATACAATATCAACCTTAGACAACCATAGTTTAGCAAATGGAAGAGTAGGAGCTGAGTCAGAGGATCTGAGTTTGAACCTTAGCTCTGCTATTTGTCCCCTTTGTGATCCTACAGCAGGCAGGGAGTTAAGCTAGGTATTGGGATGAAACAAATTTATAAAAGACATAGTCACTGCCTTGAAGGGTTTATAACCTTGCACGGCTTTCTGTTTGGAGAGGATAGAGGGTAGACATCAGAGAGTTCTTCTCAGAACCTCCCTTTAAGGAGCCACCTCATCATCTCCCACCTAACTTATCTCCTAGACTGAACCATTGCCTTAGTAACTCTTCTCCCAGAAAGATTGAATCAACTCTGACACTCAGTCCTCCTGAGAACCCCTTGGCCTCTCTCTCTATTCTTTGGATCTCTACCTCCTTCATATTAGAGAGGATGGAAGGTGGACATGAGAGAGCTTTTCTCACATCCTTCATCTAAGAGGGGGCCCAGTGCATCAGTCCCATTATCTGCCACTCAGCTGCAGGATTTTGTTAAGTCCCCATACCAGGTCCCCTCCCTGCCCTACTCTTTATCTTCTTTTTATGAATTGTCTTCCATTACATTTTGAACTTCTTATGATTGTTGTCAACAACAATAATCTGTGAGTTTCTTGTGAGGACAGAAGCTATTTTTTTGCTTTCTTTGAATCCCCAGCACTTAACACAGTGCCTGACACACAGAGTGGCTTCTCAATAAAACATTTATTGATTGAGGGAGATAGGGCACCAACAGAGATTGTTATAATACATCCTATTCTACGGTATACGCAAAAGGCAAAGAGATAAGACAGAGAAGCTATTTTAGTCAATGACTTTCTCTTGGGCCCATTTATCCAGCATCATAGGCTGACATGATAAAAAAGATTGCTCAGATAGAGTGTTTAAATATGCTTGCCAAAGAGTCTTAGGTAGTTATTTTATTTGAATCATTCTAGGAGCAATACTTGAGGCAACCTGTCTTTGTATCTTCAGTGCTTTGCATATGGTAAATATTTAATAAATGTTTGTTGGAGTGGAATGAATAGTTGAGAGAACTAAGACCTACATGACCTTAGTGAAGATAAAAACTCATATAATGGGACATAACTCATGTTCAGAATTTTGAAACGCAGTTCCAAGTATTATTCACAGTTACTTTACTGTGCCCAGCACCCAGAAAATTGTTAAGTTTTCATTTGGACTAGGATGTAACAAGACCTCTGAAGACATAGGAGTACATATTGTAGACCAAAAGCAGAAACCCCATACCTGAACACACCAACAATCCTTGTTTTCTTTATGGTAAGGCTAGAAGGGGGCTTAGTTAGAACATATAATTTCCCTACAACTTAGGGCTTCAAAATTGCTCCCTGACCTGTCAACATCATTGGCAGATCCTGAGATGTTTTATTTTAGTGAATATCCAGTGACCAAAGTTTGGAAAGAGCCTTTGAGGGAGAAATGTATTGCTAAGTCTGGAGGATTTTCACTGCATGAGTAGGATATGAAATGTACCTGGGGTAGCACACATATTTCATGACTCCTCACTATTTTGAAAGTATTTCAAAAATTGCTTTATCTAAAGTGCTACCAGAAAGTTGTTAATTAATGATATTATTATTGAGGTGCAAAGGCTTACTATACTATAGGGAAGATTTTGAGATTTAGAATGTATATGACTACCAGACCTTGAATGAATGAACTAATAAGTAGAACAATATTGCATGTCAAAAGTTCACAATGTCCTAAACTTCTAGTTGGTTCTTTATATTAGATTTTCAAAATTGGCATAACGAGATCCACACGACAAAGAAAGATAATTAAATGACTACTTAATTTGCCTCATGGGCTTGTACTAATTTAAGTATATGCCACAAGAAATTTCCAGTGCACCAGTAATTTTTCAGCAACTCAAGAGAAAGATAAAAAGTGAATTTGAGGGGGAAAAGATATATGTGAATATAGAGTTGCTTTTCCCTTTGGTTGGTTTTATTGCGTTTGGAAAAAAAAATCGTGAAAACAGAGAAGCAACTCAAGGTCTTATCTCAGATGGGGGATACTGGTCTCAAATTGTTCATTGATATATGTCAGTTTTGCCAAGCATCTGTTACCAATATTAGCCTCATTAGTATCTCAATAAAAAGTGAGTTTTGACCTGGAGATGATCACAAAATCACTGAATTTGAGAGTGGGAGTAGACTTTAGAAGCCATATAGCTCAGCTTATACCTAAAAGGAATTCTATTTACAATATACCTAAGAAACTTTCTTCCACTTTCTACTGGATGATTTTCAATGAAGAAGAACCCATAGATGCACTTGTCATTTGGGTTTATTCAAAGAACCATCATGGATTGAAGACATTTCCAGGTTTTGGTGACTACTATTAGGGATTTGTGAAGATCCCTAAAATAATGTGATGCTAGCATCACAGAACTCCTTAATGATCTTACCTGTGGACATGTGTATCATAAGAAGAGTAAAATGAAATTTCTTAATCCAGCCAATCCAATCCAATTCAATCTAATCAACATGTGTCTACTCTGTGCAAGGACCATGCTAGGCACTGGTGATAAAAAGACAAAATTAAAAGCAATCCTTTACCACAAGGAGTTTATATTCTATTAGAGATACAAATGTATAAGTAAGCACACACCTGATCACATGAGACAGGACAGCACTAACTAGGAAGACCAGAAAGGCTTTGTAGAAGGTGGTACAGGAAATAAACCTTGAAAGAAATTTGGGATTCTAAGAAACTGAAGTTACAAGGGAGTACATTTCATGCATGAGTTGGGGGGAAGATCTGTGAAAAGGAAGGAGAGGAGATGGAATATCAATTTTTAGTAATAGCAAGGAGGCAAGTTTTAATGCCATGAAGAGTGTAAAGGACCACTGCTCTAAACAAGTGGGTAGTGTGAATTTGATTGATAGCATGAGAAATGTGAGTAGTCTTTTGGCTACCTATCTCCTGCCTTATATTTGCACCAAAGTTGACTTTTGCTATTCTAAAGAAGACCTTTGTGTTTCACATTGATACCAGCTTGCTTGGCTTGGAAACAATTTTGCTATGGGAAAGTGATAGCTGCCAGAACTCTATTATTTTTGCTAACCAGGGACTCATTAACAGGTACCAGAATTTTGGGTCCTGAAATGGCCTGTCAGCAAAAGTTTCTAGATTATTTTTATGGAGCACAGTTCTGGGTACTGAGCAATAAAATCAACAAAACAAAACAAAAGAAAAAACTGTTGCCCTGAATTTTAATGAGTATCATTTTGAATACAACCAGACAGGGATGCATAGCTGGCTTTAACAACTGTGGGTTCCATGTTCAGTGAAAACCAGGAAGAAGCTATATGACCTCAGATATGTTATCCCAGAGACTTTTTTAAGTCAGAAACCCTGATGAATCTTGTTGAGGACAGAAAAGTGAAGAAATCAGGCAGGATATTTAACACACAAAGTGCCCCAAGAAGCCTAGCCAGGAAGTCCTGAGCAATCCTCTAGAGATGGGTTAAATGAAGATGCCTGGCAGCAGATGTAATTGTAGGATGAAGATATGCAAATTTTATATTGTTGGACAAAAGGAAAGAATGTGATCCAAAGAAACTGCCTCATGAGATTCTGTTAAAGGAGTGGCAGACATTTTGAAAGGATAGTATTGTATAAAATAGTAGGGTATTAGAAGATTATTCATATCACCCACAGATCAATAGTTCAGAAAGTGCTCCATGATGATTTTAGCTTTCTGGGATAAAAGAAAAAAATCTAGAGCTAGGTTTTTTTGTATTATGGATCCCTTTGGTAGTCTGGTGAGATCTTTTGTAGCAGAGACCTCTTCTTTTTCCCACCTTATAAAGAAACCAGTTATCTCGAAGTGTCAACAAGGTATAGAAGAAACTTATGGATCCCTTCTCAGAATAATACTTTTAAACATATAAAATGAAATACATAGAATTACCAAGGAAAACTAATATACTGAAATAGTATACACACACACATAGATATAGATATGTTCATTGACTCCACATTAAGAACCCATGTTGCAGATATTATATAGAATGCATTCTACAAAAACTGAATGTTAACTAACATGCATTCAAAGAAAAGGATTATTCATTGGAGCTCCCTATCTAGAAAACAGAAAGAATGAAAAGAAGAAAGTATGAAAGAAGGAATAAAGCATTTGTTAAGGGTCTTTACAAATATCTCATTTGATCCTCACCACCACTTTAGGAAGCAAGTGATATTATAATCTTCATTTCTACAGTTGAGGAAAGGGAGACAAAGAAAGGCTAAATGACTCGCCCAGAGTCATACACATAGTAAGTATTTGAGACCAGATGTGAACTTTCTGACTCTAGGTCAAGCACTCTATTCACTCTACCAACTAGCCTCAATAGCCAAACTCTACGCATAGATTACTTTTCTTTGAAGAGGGATCAGAAAATCATAAGCAATGTTCTAGTAGTAACTGATCATTTTAGTCAATATACACATGCCTACCCATATGTTGTAAGGGAAGCATTTCCAAATATATGGATTGCCTGTCAAGGTCCACTGCAAGCAGGCTTGAGATTTTGAGAGCAGCTTGCTCAGAGAGGTATCTGATCTGGCAGGAATTAGGTACATCTAGAACCATTCCTTTCTACCTTCAAGGAGATTGCCAGAAGAAATAGTCCAACCCTGTTTCAAACACAGGAGGTACAATATGGCTTCATGTAGGAGCAAAGCCAGCATGTGAAATCTCAAGTATCTGCCTACAGTTCTATCAAGAATGTTGTCATGATGTCTGTACATATTAGATGGGATCCAGTGTTAGCAAATGTGATGATATATGTAAGGGACTTTCCAAATGTTGAAACTCTTTATATAGATGCTATTATTGTTGCTGCCATAGTTGGTGATACTTGGTCAAGAACCTCAGCTGCTCATTTACCTGTATGTTGGAGTATTTGAGGACAGAGGGGAGCAATCTGTATGGTACAGCAGAAAGAGAGCTAGATTTTAAGATAGGACAACAAGGTCTATATCTTGGCTCCAACATTTAAAAGTTGTGTGACCCCGGGCAAATCTTTTTATCTATTGGAGCCTCAGTTTCCACATGTACAAATTAGGGACAGTAATATTTTTGCTGCCTACCTCATAGGATTATTGTGAGGAAGACACTTTGTAAAATCTTGACACACGACACAAGTGTGGGCTATGATAATTTCTGATATCATGAGACTGAGAGAAAGATTGAGAAAAGTCTCTTGCCTAATTGTGGCCTCAGCAAAGATGAAAGCTCTGAGAAAAACAAACAACATCAGGATGTTTGGGTTTGTTGCCAAGAGTTCCAGCCAAGATATACAGCCCTGCTACGTAATCTTGGCATCATTGGAAAATATGAGAATATGATGAAAAGTCACATCATAATAGATAATCAAGAGACTAGGTCTTATACCAACGTATAGCACCATAAAATAGATGGAACTCTATCAAGACAATTCTTTGCAATAACACATTGTCCATGGGACAGTTGGCTGCGCCACCAAGTGATAAGGAACATAAAAATGCAGGGGAAGCAGGGAATTGGGCACCAAGAAACTTTACCCCCAGGTTGAAGCTAGACACCTATTTCCCAAAAGAAGCCAAGGTAGCAGTGACTTGGTTCAGAATTCAGATGATGATTCAATGGATTATGATAGTATTCCAAAAAAAAAAAACCAACAACAAAAAAAACAAAAAACAGAGAAAGCTGTTAAGGCTACCTTGAACTGTAGGGGAAAGGCGGCCTTGGTACAGCAGGGAAGCAAAATCCAGAGACAGCCTCACTCTTTTATGTTATATCTTGACTAGAGGTCTCAAGGAGGCAGAAGCCATAGATGGCACCTACTTGCCAGGGGCAGCACATACAAAATTAGATGGTCAGGTCATGAATGTGAGGTATTCTGTAGCAGAGACCTCTTCTTTTTCCTACCTTATAGAGAGACCAGTTATCTAGAAGTGTCAACAAGGTATAGAAGAAAATAACTGAATTATTCAGCCAGTTACTGACTATACTGACATATATACTCTCAGGGTAATGAGTGAGGATGTCACCATATGGCTTGGTTGTGCAAGATGCCATTTTATATCTTGGGCAAGATGGATGATAAACAAAAGGTCATATTTATGATAGATTTATTGTGTGTGAATAAATTGTGCATCTACTCACTCTTATACCCCGCAAATCCAATCAGTTACTATGTCTTATACATTATATCTCTACAACATCTTTTACATCAATTCTTCTTTCTATTACAACAGCTATCACTTCAGGTCAGGCCTTAATCATGTCTTGCCTAGATGGGTTTAATGACCTCCTAATTAGTGTCCAGGCCTCAAATTTCTTCCCTTTCCAATCTATCTTCTTCACAACTGACAAAGTGATTTTCCTAAAACATTAATCCAACCATGACACTCCCTTCTTCAATAAAGTTCAGTGGCTATCTGTTACCACTAGGGTCAAATACAAACTCCTCTGTTTTGCTAATAAAGTCCTTTACAACCTGACTTCAACTTACCTTTCCAGTCTTATCATGTGTTTCTCCCCTTCACATACTCTATAATACAGCCAGACTGGCTGTCTTAGCATTCCTCAATCATGGCACTCAGTCTCCTGTCTCCATAGGTTTTACTACCTGCTCTTCATTCCTAGAATGCATTCCTTTTGCATAACTGCATCATATAATCCCCAGGTTTTTTCACAGCTCAGATTGTGTCCTTTCTTCAACATGAGACCTTGCCTTACCTTCCTTTCAGCTCTTAGTGGGTTTCGTCCATCTCACAAATCATCTTATGTTTGCTTTTTATATAACTTTTATTATATAAAATATATTGTATAAAAGTATTATATAATAAATATATTAATAATATTATATATCATATAATGTATATTATATATAATAATATATTGTATAATTTTTATTATGTAAAAAGTGGCTCTCAAATTCTATATATTTTTTGTGTACGCTTATATGTATCTCCTTGATAAAATATCAGTGACCTGAGGACAAGGACTGTTCAATTTTTGTCATCATATTACTAGCACATTATACAGTACTTGTTATGTATTAAGCATTTAATAATGATTGCTTGATTTATTGTATAGACATTAAATATTTTAGTACTGTATGTGAATATATTTTAAATTAATATTATGTATTTATCTGGTATGACTTGAAAGGACTGGCCTTTGTTTTTGCCGGGGGGATATAATGATGGATGCTGAGATCTTTTCCCCTTCCCTCTCATTTTGCCACTTAGGAGATGTAATGAACCCTATCTGAAGCATGTATGATTGAAAGTGGGACTGACAAAGATTAAAAGGAGAAGGTAATAAATAAGAGTGGGGAAGAGTAGCAAAATGGTGGCACCGGAGAGAGGAGATAAAAACTTTTGTCTTCATCTTGTATAGAGAAGATGGCACCAAAAGACTGAAGAATGTAGAGACACACTCTTGCTTTACTCGAAAGACTGTCTACAAGGGGTGGGGAACCTATGGTCTTGAAGCCACATGTGGCCTTCTAGGACCTTGGGTGCAGCCTTATGACTGTGGCCTAATATTTATTAAGGGGATTTGTTCTATAAAGTTTAGATTCGATCAACAGGCTGCACTTGAGGACCTAGAGGGCCACATGTGACCTTGAGACCTCAGATTTCCTACCTCTGGTCTAGACTGTGAGCCATGGGAAGTGGCAGGAAACTAGAGGAAGGGTCAGGGGAAGAAGAAAACAGCGAAGAAAGACAATTTATAGACGGCTTCTCACAATGGAACCAATGTAAATGATTCTCTATATTATTGACAGCTCATTGAATAGAGCACTTTATTTTCTTCCTTTTTTAAATTAAATCTTCCTCTGCAATATTGTGAATTGTGAACTAGGAACTAGGAAGCTGGTCTTTGTGTACCCTGAGGACATCATGAGTTAAATCTCTCAGGTTTCCTGGACTGAGGTGATAAAGTGATACAACCTAAACTAATACAACATAGATTAAAGGGTTATACCCTTAATTGAATCCAAACAGTATTATTTTTGTTAATTGAACTATGAATGGAATAAAAGGTTGGCTCCCAGGACCCCAATACAGAAAAACTCCCAAACAGACCTACCTAGGAAACAAGATGGAAGAAATACTGAAATAACAAATTTCTCAAACTAATAAATTGTAGCATCAGTGTTATCTGAACTAAGGCAGTGCAATGTAGAACCCATGATGGATTTGGAATCAAAATCTGACTTAGATTTTGACTCTACCACTTCCTACCATGGTGAATTTAGGGAAGTCATTGAACTTAATTGGACCTTAGCTTCCTCCTAGATAGTTGACCTCTGAGGTCCTTTCTGGCTCTAAATCTATGACACCATGCATTTTGATACTACAAAACCATTTTGTTCAAGTCCATTTCTTAATGAGGTATATAACGAGGACTGTTTCTGTGATAGTTTTAAATGATCATCCAGAATTTATTGACATGAGGACTACCCTTTGAAACTGCCATATTGAGAGACCATGCAATTAGTCCCGTAATTCTGGGTTTTTTGTTCACTGAATTTCTTGAACTCTTCTTTCAGAAATGACATGGGCAGTTTATGAACCCCACCAGAAACCCATCATCATTATTCAGTCATTTTTCTATCTCAAAAATTATTTTTAGCTTGGCCACATACTTTATTAACTAGACTTAACTTGAACTGATATTGAATTTTCAAAAATTCAGATTTTTTTTTTGCTTCCCCCACACCCAAAGGATAAAGATCTACCACTCTTGATGATATTGAAAAGAATCTGCTGTAGGTCCTGAAGACAGTTCAGTAATGGCAGCAGAATTGGAATAAGTGTTTAGCCTTCTGTGTTTATTCTTTTAAGGGGTAAAGCACTAATTTAAATTATTAAGTTCTGATCTGCTAAAATTACTCGCGCAATGCTATCATCATGTATTCCTATCCCAAAATCTAACATTATGTACATGACCTGAGTCTCAGGTAAAGTGCCAGTACCCTTCTATTAGCAATCAGACTGGATTCAATCTCAGAAAGATCCTCTTTAATAGTATCAATGGGGCTCATATTCCTCATGTTTAAGACTCTACAAAGAAGATATGTCTGTCTGTCTGTCTATCTGGGCCTGGAGTCAAGAAGACCTGAGTTCAGATCCAATCACACTGACTGTGTGACCCTGGGTAAGTCACTGTAATGGTAATGGAATTTGGAGATGCCCCTGTATTGGCTTGGTTTTTGGGTTGAATGTTAAAACCCAGAGCTTGTGAATCCCACTTGTGGGTTGGACTTGTTGACATGAAGAGAGAGAGAGCTGAACCGGCAGGAGCCGTGAATTGGGAGAGACGCCCAAGCCTAGAGAAGGCCAGAAAGACTTTTGGAGAGCAGTATCCAGTATTGTGAAGCCTGAGTTGCTGAGAGAAAGACTGCTGAGAGCCCGTTGGAGCTGCCCAGGACTTTTGAGAACTGCCACCTGGAGCTGCCAAGAACTGAGGAGGCATGGCTGTGATGCTGCTATTTTGTCTGTCTGTTTTGATATTGTTTTGCCAGATTCACCTGCTGGTGAAGGACATTGCTGCTGTTGTAGAGGTCCTGGAACATTGCTGTTGGTTCAGAAGCCCTGAAGGAGGATTTTCTTGTGGTGTGTTCACAGAAATCCTGGAAGAGTGCCTTGCTGA
>CM053581.1:301846888-301862515 GCA_028627135.1 Pseudochirops cupreus | reverse complement strand
ATTTTCCTCAATTAGTTTTTGGAGCTCCTTTTGCATATGTTCAGTTTTCATTTTTAGGGAGGTATTTTCTCCAGTTAGATTTTGGAACTCCTGTCCTAATTCTCAAATTTTACTTTTTAAAGATTTGTTTTCTTCAGTGAGATTTTTTTCCAATTTGGTCACTGTAGATTTAAATTTATCTCCTACCTCTCTAATTTTGTTTTTAAAATCCCTGTTGAGATCCTCCAACAATGCTTTTTGGGCTTGAGACCAATTCACATTTCCTTCTGTGGTCTCCAGTACGTGTATAGAGTTCATGTTGCCTTCTGAGTTTGGTTGTTCTTGCTCATTGTAAAAGGATTTGATGGTCCTAGCCTTTGCACTTTCTTTCTTCCCCATTGTGGTTGCCTGTGTCCTGGATTTTTAGAGTGGATATCTGCTTCTAGGGTGCAGAAGTATTGAGCTTCTCAGGCTGGGAGGTAGGGGTTTGCTTGTTAACTTCATGAGCTGTAGCCTCTGAGTGTGTAGACAGAGGCCAAGACCAGGACTCTCAACGTTTCCCCTGAGTTACCCTGAGGCTTACAGAGTAACCTGTGGGGGCGGGGTAGTCTAGCTCCTTCAGGTTTCCACCTCTGTCTCTGGGGTACAGCTCAGGCTCAGTAGCAGAATGCCAGCAGAAGGGCAGGGCAGGGCTATAGTTTGCTGATTGGCCAGGTGGTGCTAAAGCACACCTGGGCTTTTGTTGTTAGGGCTTGCTGGCTCCACCCTCCTGGGCTTAGACTCTGTACTGTCTCCCTTCCCCTTTTTTCAGTGCCGCCTAAGCCTGAGGCTATTTCCACTAATTCCAGATTTTACTCTGGGTGGGGCATTTAACTCCAGACTTTTCTGGGTCAGGGAGGGGGGATCAGAGCAACTAAATTGTTTTCCTCCGTCTTGACTTCTGGAAGTTTGGGTATGTAATTTTAAATATCCAGGCTGCAGGCTGTTAGCCCCAGGAAAAGCTGCTGACCCTGCTGTGGGCCCTGAGTTTTTTCCTACCCAGTTCCTATGATCCTCTGTCCTGTGATGAGACGGATGCAAACCCCTCCAGCTGGGTGAGTCTGCTGGATGTCTGAGGCTTCTCTCAGTCTGCCTTACTCTGCTGTCAGATCCATGCTGGTGAAGCTCCTGTGTGCTCTGCATTCTCCTTGCCCAGACCTCAGCAGGCACTTTCCTAGGCTGGAAATCTACCATACTCTCTCTCCCAATGGGTTCTGTCACTCTTAAATCTGTTCAAATTCACTTTTTATCTTTTAGCGACAGAATTCTTAGAAGAGGTTGGAAAGGCTACTGCTTCCTTTCCACCATCTTAGCTCCACCCTGTCTGTCTCTTTCTGCTCATGACCATCTCCTCTCTAACAGGAGATTGGTAACATACTCCATCAAGTTTCCTTTGAAGATATGGTTGGTGATTTGATGAAGATTCTTAAGTTTTTCGGCACTACTCATCCACCCTTGGTGTCCACCTGTCCCCAAACTCTCACATGTGTCTCCAAGGAGCTGTAGCATGTGCCCAGCCACATCCCAGTAAAACCATCTTGGCAGATGGTCTAAACCAGGTTGAGGGTAACTGACTGGTCTCAAACCTGTCATACCCCAAGCATGTGAAGACCTCCCCTAGTAGAATGTGTGGATGAGAATAATCTGTTTCAGTAGCTATGAAGGCAGCTAAAGCAGGTGCTGTGAAGTGCTTAGAGCTTGGTCAGACATTGAAAAAACCAAGGTCATCTATTGCTTCCTGGGCCATCACCAATCGTCCTGACTTTTGTCCTGCCATTGGACTTTGATGACTCTGAAAGAGAGAGTGAGGCTAATGACTTTGTGCAACTCTGCCTCACTTAAATCCAATTCATGGGCAAGTCAAGACAACACTGGTCCTCTTTGAAAATGAAGGATGAAGCACAATCTGTCTCACAGAGTTGTTGAGGCTCGAATGGGAAATAGTACTTTATAAACTTTAGAGCACTAACTGCATGCAATCTGAGGGCATCTTATTCGAGGAAAATGAGAAATAAAGCCAGCATTGGACTCAAAGAAAGAAAACGTGAATCCAAATCACATCAATGGCACTTACATATTGTGTGACCCTGGACAATTCACTCAATCTCCCATAGCTTCATTTTCTTCAACTGTCAAATGAAGACAATGCTGTTCTACCTGCCTAATAGAGTTGTTATGAATATCAAATAAAATTTTATATATATATATATATACATATATGATACATAATATCATGTGTAATAGTCACATAAATACGTGCTATATATGTTTTAAGTTACAAAGCACTTTATACATGTAAAGAATTTTTATCATTATAATGGAAAGCTTTGATAATTGAGAAATGATTGGTTAAGAGAAAGAACATATTTGTAAAACCCAAAATCTTGATATGGAGCTTAGAGTCAGGGATTTAGACTGTTTCTACATGGTTAAGGTGATTCACCCATTGCCAGATTATAGAGAAAGTGATATGTGCTATGTAATTCACAGATGCCACAACAGGCTGGGAGCGGCTTTATCAAGAGAGTAGGAAAACCATTCATATCCTTTAATTATCAGCAACTACTCACTTCTCAAACTAATGGGTGCTGTCCTCAGGAGGAGATGTTAATATATCAACGTGTTTCCTGAAAGTCTGGCAAAGTGATAAACAGAACTCTCCTTATGCTTTTGTAATTTCTAAGAGTTCTTTTTAAAAAAAATCATGCTAAGGACCTAAGGACTGGTATCATCAATTAAAAAAATAAATAAAATTTAGTTTTAAAGGAAAATAATTCTTTTAAGTATCATTCATTAAATATATTGAGCATCAGGGGATATTAACAGGTTAGCCAACTTTAGCTTTATCACCAGCTTTCTACTGTGAAAGAACCAGAGATTTTTCAGGGAATATATTTCCTTTGCCATTATAACAATTTCCCTGATGATATGCCCTGAGAGGTCATATGGTGCAGCAAATGAAGACTTGGACCCAGAGTCAGTAAGACTTAAATGCAGGCTTTGGCTCTAATATGTACTGTTTGAACCATAGGCAAGTCACTTAAATTCTTGATGCTCAATGTATAAAGTGCAGTGGATTTGATGATTTTCATCATATCAAGAGCTTCCCACACCAGAATATACCTATTTTGAAGAAATTACAGAAATCAACAAAAAAACTAAGAGTTAGTTCATTGTTGTTAATGATGATTTTTTTTTAATATAAAAGGGGCAAGAAACATCTCACCACAAGGTCAGTTTCCCAGAGATTCAAATTCTTAGGGCATCAATGTAATCAAAATAAGGAAGGCACACAATGATTAGAGATAGTCAAGGGAGGCAAATGAAAAGTTATTCTAAAATCAAAGTTCATACTGTGATTATCATGCCCTAGGATTCAATGTGCAAGACAGGAGACACTGCAGTGATTTCATGTAACATTACCGACACTGCAAAGTATATATGTATTAAGGTACATATTTAAAAAGCTAAGTAGGAAGAGCAAATACATTAAATCAGAAAACCAACAATGGGCTAATAAATTATGTTGTAATTGAATAGGAAAATAAGTCTTTAAAATCTTGTAAATTATAGTTCAAAAATCCAACTTTACCTAAATGTTAATCCCCAAACCATAGTATCTGTGTGTGTGTGTGTGTGTGTGTGTGTGTGTGTGTGTGTGTGTGTTCACCAAAGTCTGTGATTTCATTGTTGGAGGGAACTACTAGCAAGGAAATTTCCTCTACTGATGGATCAGCCAGTAAACATGTTTTAAGTTCTATGTGCTGGACCCTGTGCAAAGCACTAAAGACCAGAAGCAAAAGCAAAAACTGTCCAGAAGGGGCTTACATTGCAATGGAAGAGAAATAATATATATAGAAAGTACACATGTACTTTGCAGTATGTTCAGCTTATGAAAATTTCTCAAGGAGGAGAGACAGGAGAGCCTGCTCCTGGAAGAGTCATAATGACATGATGGAAGTACCTTGGAAAAATGTTAAAGCAGGTGTAGACATTCTGAAACTGATTCCTATTGGTTAGATCATGTGGTAAATAGGAGGGTTTTTCACATTCAAAAAGGACAGAAGCCTCCACCATTTCCTCTTCAGCTCCTTTGTCCTTAGTCTGACTGTTGTGGATTTGGTTGTTTTGTTTTGTTTTGTTTTGCTAACTATATCTGGTAAGAAACAAGGCTTTAAGGGGAGAAGCTTTGGTCTATCCCCATTGAGGGCAGCATGTGGCCTGTGAACACAGGTCTGGGTTCTGTGCCTGTCTTAGCATTTCTTCTTTTTTTCCATTTTGAGTGAAGGGACCAGATACTTGGATCTTGTGCATTTGGGAAGGTCAGGAGGTCAGTGTCCAAACACCTGAATTTTGCAGCCATGCCAGCATCAATGCTATAAGTTATAATTTGGGAGACCTAGTCCAAAAGTAACTGAGGTAAGAACATATTCAGCAGTCATTCCATATCCATTTATGGACTTTGTGAGACTAATGCTATATAGGAAGAGAGCTAAGTTTGAATCCACTATCTCTAGAGACTGAGATGGGTTAAGGGAGAAAAAAAATACCCCTTTGGAAAAGCTAATTGATATTGAGGATTAAATTGAACTGCCTTGTTACTTATTGGCACCTACAATGAGAGAGAAACATAGTTGGCGAAGGCTTGAGCACTAACATTGGAGAAGAGATATCCCCTAACCCTCAGGAGTGAAAGAATAAATGAATGAAATTTTGGGCTTATACAAAATGATGAAACCATTTCACACAATATTGAAGGCCTATGATCTGTCATTGTGGAGTAATTATACAAAAGAGATACAAGGTCCATAAAACATGAAATATTTAGAAAATATTAACGCTTATGTTCAGAAAAAAATAAACATTGCTCTAGAAAATGAGTAGAAATTCAACTTAGGAGAGACTTGGTAAAAGGCCATTTGGTTTCACTAACTTTCAAAATGACTGCACTTTGTCTCTAGAGCTTGCTTGAGATGGGGTACTTCATCTTTTGCTAATAACGTTATTGCTGGGAATCTGAGTTGAACATCAGATGTTATAGAACCAAAAGCATGTTATGGTCCATGAGGTCACAAAGAGTTGGACACAACTGAATGAATGAACAACTAGTCCATTGTTGGATACATCTATTTTTTTTTCAAAAGATTCTTTTCCATATTGAGGCAAAATATTTTTTATTATAACTTCTATCCAGTTGGTTCAAAAGCTACTCTCTGGGATAAGCAGAATATGTCTGACCCCCTTTATTTGTTTTTTAACAGAACAGCCCTTCAAATCTAATACAATGTAGTTTCAAGTCCTCTTACCATCCTCATGCCTCTCCAAAATGATAGGAAAAGCAAAACCAGGTCCTTAGGTAAGAATCATCCTCATTTAACAATGGAACCCCAACTTCCTAAAACTGGTCCAAGCTAACTACAATCAACATATGCACTGAAATGTCACTAGAACAGTCCATTGATAAATAGAAACAGTAGTTTGTTTTTCTGAGTCAATTGAATAGAAACCTCATCTTTAAACTGTTGTTCTTGTACACGCCAATTACTTGCCTCAGAAGTATACCAATATTCCTTCCACACCACTGACGTGAGGGGTGCAGTGCCTCTGAGATCTGGAAAATCTGCATAAAATAATAATTGGACTGTTGCTGTTCAATTGTGAGCAACTCTTTGTGACCCCATTTGGGGTTTTCTTGGCAAGGATACTAGAGTGGTTTATTGCGTCTTTCTCCAACTCCTTTTACAGATGAGGAAACTGAGGCATACAGGATAAAGTGACTTGCTCAGAGTCACACAGCTAGTAAGTGTCTGAGGCCAGATTGAATTCAGAAAGATGAGTCTTCCTGAGTCCAGGCCTGTGGCTCTATCCACTGCAGCGCCACCTAGCAGCTATCTCCTCACAGATGTGGGAGAAAAATGTTTTTAAAATACAAGTTATCATTAATTCTATTTGAAAGTTGACTAATGATAAGGCAACTAAAAAGAGGAGGGGAAGGAGAAAGGTCAAATAATCAACTTTAAAAAGTAGTAAGGCAAGAATATAGTATGCATTCTACCCTCAGTCATATTGGCAGGACTTTTTTCTTTTCCATTCCTCTCTTCTTTTTAATTCTAACCTTCTATCAATGTTGTATGGATGCAAGTCATAGAATACTTCAGGGCAATGGAAAAGTCCAGGATATTTGCCATAAGGCTGCAACATATAACAAATAAAGAACTTTAAAGATCATAGGTCACAGATTTAGAGGCTATGTAGGCCATTATACTCATTTTACAGATCAGAAAACTGAGACAAACAGAAGTTAAGTGACTTATCGAGGCCTTCCTCTCTCCACAAGTGATAAGGAAAATTTGGTACAATCCCCCAGTTCTGAAGGAGATCAGGAGCCCAGGAGGAAGAAAGAATTACTCATTTCAAGGCTATATAAATCAGCCTCATCTGAATTGAACTCTTTCAAACTTTGGGTCCCTTTGCCAAGTCAGTGTTTACATTAAAATATATATTCTCCATAAAGGCAAAGAATTGGGCATGAAAGAAAGAGTCTAATTTAAATGTATTTGTTCATTCCCATCAATTGACAAGTACAGAGTCTCCCAAAAAGTCTTAGACCAAGACTTTGGGGATATTCTGTAACAACTTTAATAGATTAAAACTGCACCAGGATTTTTGGGACACTAGTGATTATGCTCAGAACGATTTCACAGATGAATGTGGACAGAAGCCTGATTAAATGCTTGGGGTGGGGGAGGGGGGAAGAGTGGAGAATGGCTACTAATTAGCAAGCAAACATTACCACTTCATTGAATCATAGCATTTTAGACCTGGAAAGGCCCCTAGAGATGATCTAGTTTAGGAGTTCTTAACTGTTTTGTGAGTAATGAACCCAATTTGGCAGCCTGGTGAAATCTATTGACCCCTTCACAGAACACTCTTTTTAAATGTATAAAATAAAATATAGGATTACAAAGGAAATAATTATATTAAATATTAAAATAATATATAAAAATATAAATTACATTAAAAGTTATCAAAATACATTTTTTCAAATGCTCACAAACACTATCTTGAATCTAACCCATACCCCTAGGAAGAATGTAAAAGGGGGGAAGTGACCAGCCCCATGAGGACACACTTGAATCCCGACCATGCTAGTTCATAACTCTTTTCCCTAAACCCTGATGTCCTTTGAGGACTAGGGCAACTTCATTCCTAATCAAGGTTCTCACTCTAGGTCTAGAGAATAATATGCAGATATTAATAGCCTAATCTATTCTCTGGTTATAATTAGTAAGAGGAAATTACAAAAGAAAAAAAAAGATGCCCTCATCAGAGTACCTTCTTTAATCTAGTTCATAACAAGATAATGTTTTACATCTGCTTCTGAGGCATCCCAAAGGGAGAGCTTTTATTATTAGCATTGCTGGAGTTGTTCTAAGGCTACCATATGCCAAATGCTTTGGAAAATCCCACTGACAGCCATGGTTATGGTGATATATTGAAATTACAAGTGCTGATAAGGTATCAGCAGCCTCACCTGCTCTGACTACTCAACAAAGGCTAAAATAGAACTTGGAAGGTAATGAGGGGATGGGGAGGGGAGAATGGAAGAATAACTTTTTTAACATTTTAGAAGAAGGAAGGAAAGGGAAAGGGAAAGGGAAAGGGAAAAATGGAAAGGGAAAAGGAAAGGAAGGGAAGGGAAGGAAAAGGAAGGGAAGAGAAGGGAAGGGAAGGGAAGGGAAGGGAAGGAAAGGGAAGGGAAGGGAAGGGAAAGGAAGGGAAGGGAAGGGAAGGGAAGGGAAGGGAAGGGAAGGGAAGGGAAGGGAAGGGAAGGGAAGGGAAGGGAAGGGGAGGAAAATCCCCTCAACCATCTTTTAGTCGCTTGTTTTCCTCCTTGGTTCTAGACACTGCATTTAAAGACAATGTCACTTGCAGGAAAACAGAGAGGCACATGATAATTATGAACAGGTTGCAACATTTTACAAATAAGGAATTATGAAGGAAAAGTAAAGGATGACATCACAGAGCCATTGAATCAAAATAGGAGATGGGTTGATCACATGGTGAGAACAAGGCATAAGTGTTTCATGGTCTGTCTTCTGCTTTGTGATACTCACAACATCAAAGGAATTCAAGGAAATCCCATTGACTGGAACCCCAATAAAAAAAACCCATGGGATAGTTCAGCAGTTCTCAACCTGTGGGTCGCGACCCCTTTGGGGGTCGAATGACCCTTTCACAGGGGTCGCCTAAGACCATCAGAAAACACATATTTCCCATGGTCTTAGGAACTGAGACACCACTCCTCTATTTGTCTCCAGGCAAGTCTGCCCACATGCAGATACACCCACATAAGAGTATTAAAGGGTCTCGGCATTAGGAAGGTTGAGAACCACTAGTATAAATGATAGTCACAAAGGCTAAGCAGACATGGATAGGTTGCTATTGACATCATTGGAAAGGACAAGACCATGCTGCTAGAGACTGTGGATCCATTTAAGCATAAACTTACTCAAAATTTTTTTCAGATTTTAGGGACCCCAAAATGACTCAAATTTTCCCTGATCTAGTTAGAAAAGCTAAGGCTGGGAATAGCTAAAGTAAAAAATATATATATGTATATATATATAGAATACATATCATGTGTTTGAAATACTCCTATTAGAAATTTATTCATTTTGATTAAGTAAACCTCTCTCCAGACATTCTTTTATTACCATTATAATAACTTATTATGGAAAAGCAATATGGATTTGCCTGAAGTTTGTAAAACCTAGGTTTGAATTCTGCTCTGTGGCCATGGGCAAGTTATTTAACCTTTCATGTATCTAGGCAACTGTATAAGATGAATTAATCCATTCATCTCCCACCCTAGCCCATAAATCAGTTGATTGGTGGTTGAGGGAATAAAAACTAGCACTCGGTTCCTTTTATCTATTTGGTCCCAGACACTTGACCATTTATCATCTTCACATTCTATCCAGGTAATATGGGAGTTACCCATATTGATGACATCTCAAGAGTCTGTACCAATAAGAAAGAAGAAGAAAAGAATACATACTTACATAATGCCTGGTAACAGCAAGCACCCTAGCATACCCAGGATAACTGCTAGCACAGGTTCTTTGATCTGCTTTTCTAAAGGAAAGCAACTCAAAAAAAGGGTTAATAATCTTACTTTAATCAAACATATATATCATTTACTTAGTTCAGGAGGAAAAGTCAGCACCCTGAACTTCAGAAAATACAAACAGAAATTACAAGCAGAAATAATAGCATAAAGACCAATAGACAGGGCTTCTAACCATCTGATTAAATAATACATACATCACAGATCAATAGATCCAAATGTCTGACCATTACATACATACACACATAGTTACTCTCTCTCTCTCTCTCTCTCTCTCTCTCTCTGTCTGTCTGTCTCTCTCTCTCTCTCTATATATATACACATACATACATACATACATATATATATATACATACATACATACATATATATATATATATATATATATATATACATCCTTCTTCAGGGTCATAGAACATCACAACCTTCATGACTCACTGTTTAATTACAAAGTAACAAAAGGTGTGGGACTTCCTGAAAAACAAGCTTCCCCTAAAACAAGTTTCTTGTTGGGTTCCAAGTGAGGTCCATTAAAGGGTGGGGAAAATCTTTGAATTCCCTAGGCCTTTTAAGGGGCATGAAAAATCTTCAAATTCCCTTACCCTTATACACCTTAGGGTTTGCAAAATGTTTTCCACCTAACAGCCCTATCAGGTACATGATACAAGTATCATTAGTTATGTTTTACAGAGAAGAAAACTAATTTGTTGTTCTTCAGTCATGTCTGACTTGTCAAGACCCTATTTGGAGTTTCCTTGGCAAAGACACTGGAGAAGTTTGCCATTTCCTTCTTCAACTCATTTTACAGATGAGGAAACTGAGGCAAACAGGGTTAAATGACTCATCCAGGTCACATAACTAGTAGCTGAGATTGGATTTGAATTCCAGTCTTCTCAACTCTAGGCCTAGCACACTATCTACTATACTACCTAGCTGTACCCAAGAAAAATAAGGCTGAATTTAAATGACTTGCCCATACTCACAAAGTGATTTTAATGTCTGGAACAGTATTCAAACCTAAATTTTCTGACTTGAAATCCAGTAGTCTTTCTAGCATGTCAGGTCATATTCTACAATACAAAAATGAAAATAGCCATAAGAGGAAAAACATATCAAATTAGCTTAGTTTGAATTAGGGACGTGGGACAATATGAATAAGGGTATGAGGGGGCAGAGCATGTTAGTATTAGGAAATGTTTGAGTGTTGGTTGGGTCAGGTATCAGTGTGGAGGGGGTTGTAGGTGTGGATTTGAGAGTAACAGGATTAGGGTGTATTGTGCAGGGGTAAAGTAGGTTAGTGGAAGAATATGGAAGTGAGTGGAGGTGTGTGTGAGAAGGTAGGGTGTGTGTAGAGGGTATATGTATGGGAGTGGGGTGTGTGAGTGTGTGTGTGTGTGTGTGTGTGTGTGTGTGTGTGTCTGTGTGTCTGTGTGTATTTTCAAGGAAGAGAATATAGATACAAAAAGAAGGAAATAGATCAAAGAAGAGGAGTTTGGGAAGTCTAGATAAAGGTGCCATAAAGAAGTTCTTTTTCCTGATCATATACTGGTTGAAAATACCTTATTGCTTCTCTGTGCCTACTTTATTCCTGTTTAGATAAAACATTTGAAATCCTAAGAGTTAACATTTCTATAGCCCTTTACAATCTATAACCCACTTTCCCCACGGCAATCCTTGTGAGGAGGATCATATCATTTAGAACTAGACAGGATTTTCATGCCATTTCATCCAAACCCCTCATTTTACAAGTCAGTGATGCTGTAGTTTTGTCCTCCTCAGGTTGGAGAAGGGGAAAACTGAAGACTGGCTAGGTGAAGTGATGACCAAAGTCACCCAGTCAGTGAGTGGTAGAGTCACAAGTCTTGAACTCTCTTATTCTGAATGAGTCCAGAATGGTTTGCACTTCATCATGAGGCATCTCTATTTCAAGGACTGAAAATGGAGGAGAGGATCAGCTCAGCTCCTCTGAGTAGCTGACAAATGAGAGGTAAAAAATCAATAGGAGTTGAAAACCTGTCTAGCTTATGTTTGCATCTAGCATAGACGGGCCGTCAGGGAACACAGTGTGCTTGAAATAATTGGCCATAATGAACTGTCTGTAGTTGTTCCAGGCAGAAAAACTTTCACTAAAGCTGAAATGTTGGCCCTTAGATCTGGGTATAATCTTTCTAAATCAAAATGGGGATTGAAGTTAAGGAATGGTAGAAGCATAACAAAGACTGTCATTGGCCACATGTCCACTGTGCATGAGTAATTAAAGATGGTGGGTACCTATGCAACAAACCTTTGTATTATTATAGTCATTGTAATTATTATTGTTAGCCAGAATAAGAAGCACAACTAGGAAGACTCTGAAAAGTTGTTCAAAGTGATCGAGGAAGTTTTCATATCATTCTGTCTTTCCTAATTTAAATTTAACCCCAATGTCTTTAACATCCATTATCCAATACCCATTATTTTTTCATATGCTGTTCTTTGAATGATTGGAGCATTATACATTTCATTAATGGTAATGGAAAAAAATTATAATATCAATTTGCTTCAAGTCATATATATACTTTTTGCTCTTAGTTTAACTGAACCCATCCAAAATTGTTGTGTGTGGATGGATGGGAACTTTTAAAAGGCAGAATCACTTTGTTTTCTGTAATACTATGTGTTCAGCAAAGAGAAGGAAGAGGCCCTATAGGAAAAGCTAAAGTGATGGCTCCGTTAGTCAATGTGCTGGGTCTTTAGTTTCTGTGTGTTTATTACTTCCACAGTAGTTCAGAATGATTTATTGTTCAATCTCGATTTTTTTTTATCATTTTATTGTAGATATCTTTCACTAAAGGGACTGACCACAATTCCCTATAGTAGTTCTAGTAATAAAAGAAGTCCACTAATGTGGTTTTCTCCATAGATCATTTAATATTCATCATACCTGGACAACCTAAGTGATTTATGGAATAGATGTTAAAGAAGAAACCCTGCAGATAAGTTCCCAAGGGTATGTTTCAAGTGTAGTTAATGAGGCCTCATTATCACATGATTACATCAAATGACCTACTTGGCAGCTCCATAGAATGGAGACAGCACAAGACTTTCATTCAGAAGATCTGGGCTTTGAGTCAGTCCCTAATTTGTCACTTACTAGCCATGTGACTTTCACTAATCACAATGCATAAGTGAGAAGACATGTATACTCCATAAGACTTTGAATTTTCAGGGTTTTTACTCCTAAACCAGGGTGGGGAACCTGTGGCCTTGATGTCACATGTGGCCTTCTAGATCCTTATGGCTTTTGGATTGAATCTGAATTTTATAGAACAAATCCAATAAAAGGATTTTCCCCACCCCTGTCCTAAATCATGTTTTCCATCTATTTTTTCATGATCCTCCTCTTTATCCATCTTTTCAAGGAGGTGACCAGATCCCAAAGCAAATGAATTCTTTTTCAATCCAAAACTGATTTTAAAAAATGAATTCTTTTCCCTGGGGCATAAATAGTTTGGATGGGTAGTGGTACAAAAAATAATAGCATTGGGTGGCAAAGGTGAAGTATGCAGGGGGTTGTAAGTATGGATGCAGGAGTAAGGGGCTAGAGGGTTGCATGTGTGTTCGGGTAAGGTATGTGAGTGTGGATGTGGATGCTACTCTTTAAAAATAGTAACAATGTCACGGAGAACAGTTAACAGGAGAGGCAGCTGCCCAGATGCATTTGTGCCCACTCAGTGGTACCGACGGCCATGAGAAGACTGAAAGGGACTGAGGGGAAGTGATCCCCCTCCCCAAATTTTTAGCCTGTGATAAGAAGTCCCAACTTCACTTGTGCTAATAAAGGCTTATTTTAGGTTATCAAATTGACATTAAAGTGCATTTTGATTGAATTTGGAGTGCCATTTCAAGTTCTTTACAGAATTTCTCACCTTCTAATCCTCTGCAACAGATTATGGAGCACAGGAGATAGTTATCTTCGCACTGAACTTTTTGCAGCTCTTACCCTGAACAAGTTTCCCTTGAAATGATGTTTCTTGTTACATTCGGTGACGTGATAAAATCAGCTCTGTGAATTCCTTTGTCCAGCTCTACAAGGAAAACCTGAGTCACTCTTCTCATCTAGTTGAAACTTCTGTTTGTCTTTCCATTTCATTTATGGCAAGGATGAGAATATTGATATCCTTCAGTTCCTCCAATAATATATCTGCTCATTAGTTGTCCTACGACAGATATCACATTCAGAGTGTCAATTACTGACTTAATACTTGGTAGCTGTCTAAAAACTGGGAAATTCATCACCTTCTGCCTCTTTTTTTCTGCCAATGTCACTAACACTACAGATGAAAAAGCTACCACACAAAAGTCAAGACCTTCTATAGTTTCCTTTTTTTTTTACAGGTTGTCATAGCCAAATAACTTATCACTAAGTGTCAGTCTTGCAGGTGGTTGTTCTCCCTGAACACAGCTATGCTAGTTGTCAGAAAGGATGTATAGCTTATTAGGGGAGTCATGCTTAAAGTCCACTAGTAGAACTCATTAGAATTTGTGCTCAATTAGCATAGCCTTCAAGAATTCTTCACCTGCATGCCATGATAAAGCTTTGAAATAAGGTTTTGTGGAAGGATGAAGAAGCCCAAAAAATTCTCACAAAATCAAAGCTTATTTCATACACCTAAGACAGTCAATATTTCATTATGGGAGAGACTATTCTGATAATTTAGATATTATATTGTCTTGTGTAAACCTTTCAATTATAATGTGGCACAGGACTTCTAAAGAAGACGGTCAGCAGAATCAATGAATAAAAATGTTTGCCTTCCCTGAACACATAGTGAACATATTCAAAGGAGAAAGAAAGGAATAGAAAAAAAATGCATTTTCTGATGATGCCACAGACCTAGACATAGTTCTAAAAGGAAAATACTTTCCTGTGAAGCTCTGCGCCAAGGCAAAGGTTCTTAGAGAGGAATGGGTTGGAACAGAAAGGAGAAAAACATTCACAAAGGGTAAGACTTGGTAGTCATAATTCTGACATGAAACAAGGAAATAGCAGTGGCCAGGGCATCAGGTTTTAGACCAACTCTGAAGAGTAGTTGAGCCATACTGAGTACTGGAAATAAAAACTTATGATTGTGCTATGCAGACCTGTAACACAGGTAGGACCAGACAAGGTCCTATCAGGTGAATGCAGAGTCTGCCTTGCCCAAAGTACCAATTCCACACATGTTATGAAGACTTTCCTTATTGAGGTTGGAGGTTTATTTAGATGGAAATGGAAACTGATCACTCTGGAGAAGGGGGAAGCATGATAGTTCTCATAGGTGAGTCTCATTGTTGTCCTCTACATATTATATAGAATAAATTTTATTGTTCTTCAGTTATTTCAGTCATGTCTGACCATTCATGCCCCATTTGGGGTTTTCTTGGCAAAAATACAGCAGCAGTTTGCCATTTCCTTCCCCAGATCATTTTACAGATGAGGAACTGAGGCAAATAGGGTTAAGTGACTTGCCCAGGGTCACACATCTAGTAAGGGTCTTCGGCCACATTTGAACTCATGAAGATAAGTCTTCCTGACTTCACAAATAGCACTCTATCCACTGTGCCATCTAACTGGCTCTAGAATAAATTTGCTTTATGTTAAAATATTTACTAAGAACTTCTTCCTGGCAAATGAGCTGACAAGACTACCAAAAAAAGTTAGATCAGATCACTACCAGAAGTGAAATCAATCCATATGTTGTACGTGTGTGTGTGAGTGTGAGAGAGACAGACACAGAGAGGCAGGGAGACAGGAAGAGAGATAGAACAAAGAGAAAGAAGGAAAAAGAGAGTCTGAAAAACAGAAGGAAAGGTAACAAGCATTTATTAACTATGTGCCAGACACTGTACTAAGCTCTTTACAAATATTATCTTATTTGATCCTTACAACAACCCTGGGAGGTAGGTTCTATTATTACCTCCATTTTACAGTTGAGGAAACTGAGACAGACAGAGTTTAAGTGACTGCAATGCCAAGCAAAGGCAACTTCCAAGGTTCAGATTACTAGCATAGCAAATCCCATTTATTCAACTAACATTCACAGAACAGAGAAAGTCAAAATACAGTATAACTCATTCATTTAGCAAGTAAGTTCTCAATCAATTGCAAAGTACCAAGGTCCAAGTATCTCACTCCTGGATCAGTAGTCAAAGTAGCCCCCTCCTGGGCAGTACATTCATTTAGTCTCTTCTCAAATATAGTTTCCAATATAGTTTCCAGTAGAGAATAGTTTCCAATCATAAACAAAGTACGCTCATTTAGTCAATCACAGAGCACCAAAAAGGCCAGTTTCCCACTCCTGGATACTACTGAATTACAATATCATCCATTAACACCAAGCACTTTCTCAAAACGGGCAAGAGAGCACCAAAGGTCATCCACCCTTAAGCTATAACAAAGTTAAGATATCATCTCAGCATTGAAAACCCAAGGAAAAGCCCTTCTTTCTTCCCGACGC
>CM053581.1:301795656-301846388 GCA_028627135.1 Pseudochirops cupreus | reverse complement strand
AAAATGAAAACTGAACATATGCAAAAGGAGCTCCAAAAACTAATTGAGGAAAATAATTCACTAAAAATTAGAATCAGTCAAATTGAAGCCAAGGACTCTATGATGCAACAAGAGTCAGTCAAACAAAACATAAAGATTGAAAAATTAGAAGAAAGTGCAAAATATCTCAGTGGAAAAACAACTGACCTAGAAAACAGATCCAGGAGAGATAATCTAAGAATTATTAGCCTACCAGAAAGCCATGATAAAAATGGCCCTTTATTGCATACAATTTTTATTGCATCATGATCTGAGAATGATGCATTTAATATTTCTGCCTTTCTGCACTGAATTGTGAGGTTTTTATGCCCTAGTACATGGTCAATTTTTGTGTATGTGCCATGTACTGCTGAGAAAAAGGTTTATTCCTTTTTATCCCCATTCAGTTTTCTCCAGAGATCTATCATGTCTGGCTTCTCTAAAATTCTGTTTGCCTCCTTAACTTCTTTCTTGTTTATTTTGAGGTTAGATTTATCAAGTTCAGAGAGGGGGAGATTGAGGTCCCCCACTAGTGTTGTTTTGCTATCTATTTCTTCCTCTAATTCCCTTGACTTTTCCTCTAGGAATTTGGATGCTATACCGCTTGGTGCATAGATGTTAAGTAATGATATTGCTTCATTCTCAATGGTGCCTTAGCAGGATGTAGTTTCCTTCCCTATCTCTTTTAATTAGATCTATTTTAGCTTTTGCTTTATCTCAGATAAGGATTGCTACCCCTGCTTCCATATTTAGGAATGGTGTGAGATGACATTGGAAGATGACCTTGAATGCCAGGCTTTCTTGATCCTCTAGGCCAGGAGTGGAAACAATATTTGTTCTGTGAAGTTTGGATTCCATCAAAGGGTTGCACTAGAGGACCTAGAGGGTCAAATGTAGCCTTGAGGCCACAGATTCTTCATCCCTGTTCTAGATAATAGGGGCTATTGATGTTTTTGAGTAGCTATGTATAAGAGAAGGGCTGTGAAATCGATTTCTTCATAGTTAAATATTCACTTTTTAGAGTAAACATGTTCATTTTTAATGATTATCAAATAAGTATAATTTTCTTTTTAAAATATGCTTTTGTCTTTCCCATTATACTTCTGGAGGTCAGAGAAAATATCTTTCCTTTCCTATTCTCCTTCCCCAGATAGTCTTCTATTATCAATAACTTTGCATATTATATGTGTTCATTCAACATAGAAAACTGGCTGCTTCCTTTTACAAAGTGGTGGACTGGGCTGAGATCCCAAACGGAAGCTGTATCATATTTGGTGGTAAAAATTACCAAGTACAGTCACCAGTGCAGTCACATATAAGTGATTGACAGAAACAAAACAAATGAATAAAGCACCCAATGGCAAAAATCAACCCGCTGTAGACTGAGGTCAATGAGTGTCTCTAAATGACTAAACATCCAGGAAACGTTAAATGGTCCAAATGAATACACACATTTACAAAGAAAATCAATGTGGCAGGACCTTGTACACCAGAGAGTTGACTTTGACAGTCCTCATTTATATGTATAAATTCCACTTCAAAGGAGCAATAAAGAATTCATGCAAACCCAACAGGGAGTTAGTGCTCATCACAGATCTAGGCCTTTAGCTCTTATCTCACCCTTCCCTTGGGTTACCAGCTCACACAAGTGGATACCATGGTTTTGAAGCACTCTGTGGGGCAGAACACACCACATACCATAGTTAATAATCATCCAGCTATGTGTGCACTTTTGCTTGCCAGCCATTGGGCACATCATAACTACTATAAGATACTTAATCAAATAGAATTTCAAATAAAATGGTGCAGTGGATAGATTCCAGGGCTTGGTGTTAGGAAGACTTGAGTTTGAAATGTACCTCAAGTAATTACTAGCTGTGTGACCCTGGACAAGTCATTTAATGTCTCTGTGCCTCAGTTGTCTCACACGTAAAATGGGGACAAAAATACCTTCCTCACAAGCTTATTGTGAAGATTAATTGAGTTAGCGTGAATAAATCACTTAAGTATCCAAAATGTATACTTTCCAATAATTACCGTACCTCCAATTGCAGCAGCACAAAATACAAGTTACCAGTGAACATACATATAGGGTTTATAACTGTTTGCAGAGAACATGCATGACCAGGATCCATGCCTGGAAGGAATATCTATGGCTAGGGAATATATGTGAAGAGATACTTAATAGAAACCTATATGTCCAAGATAGATATGTGGAGAGTCCAAACATATGGGACAAGTTATTAATGTGTATTGACAAGGTAATTCGTATCTTTGATGCTTGGGGGAGGGGTGGTGCTGATATAATCTGGGGGTAGTATTACACTGTTCTCATTGTACTAGACTGGGCATCTGTATCTGTACTATACATTGAGCATGTCACACGTGAGAGTCACACCTTCTGGGTTGGTAATCAGAACCTTAAAACCTGTTCACGGCAGCATTTTTCTGGAAAGCTGCTTGCGCACAGCATTACAGAAACATTGTTTCACCATCACTTCTGTGCATATTGTATCTTCTAGGCATTTATTTTCAGGTCTCTTGCTCACTGCTGGTCTTTACTGCTTGATATCAGTTTTTGGGTTCCATCTTTCTGTGGCCAACAATTAGCGATTTTGTCTCTCATCTGCTAGGGTACATTGACTAAAAAGCCTCTCCTGTAAGGTCAGACTGATGATTCTTTACTTATACCAGAGAGTCTGAATTTAGCTATATCTAGCTAAAGGATTAATAAACAAAAGCCAGAGAGAATAAATCTCTTAAGCCCCTGTATGTGGGGCTCAATGTCAAGTCCATTGGTCTAGATTACTATCCGACTGGGGCCTAGAAATTCTTCATAACATATTTCATTGACCCTGTACCTACAAACATCTTTTCAAGGGACTTTGTCAAAGACACCATGCAAGAGCTGTGTTGAAGCTTAATTAAAAATCCAGTTAATTCTCAAGCTCTTCTTAGTAAGAAAGTCCATTTAAGCTAGAACAAAAACTAAGCAAAGTAGAAAGACCACTCATTTTTCCCTTTGGGAACATTCATGCCTTTATTATTTATGTTTCTATATCTTACAAATGGGGCAGCTAGGTGGTGTAGTGGGTAGCGTACCAGGCCTGGAGTCAGAAAGACTTGAACTCAAATTTGACCTCAGACACTTATTAGTTGTATGACTCCGGGCAGGCCATCTAACCCTGTTTACTTCAGTTTCCTCATCTGTAAAATGAGCTGGAGAAAGAAATGCCAAACCATTCCAGTTTGGGGGTGTTTTTGTTTGGCCAAGAAAATCCCAAATTGGGTCACAAAGAGTTGGACATGACTGAATCGACTGAAAAACAATAAAATATTTTGGAGGCTTTGGCTTTCTTCAAAACCCATTCTCAAAAGAATAATAATACACACACACATACGAACACTCCTCACCCTCTGTTTGGTTACTGTACTTTGGCAAGAAAAAAAAAATCTTACTATTTTACCTTAATAGTATCTAATCTAGTGTGTTATTATATGGTTTACGTCACATGTGACATTTATATAACACCAAAGGAAGGTTTTAAAATCAATCATGTAATCAGTCTTTCACCTAACACCCATCAACTGGTTTGGCTGGTGTTATACTCTGCCCATACACAGGATGGTTAGTGTATTGATTCAGTTGACTATTTCTAGTTGATTTTATAGCTCATTTTGCAACCTAACCATAAATTACCTAGTGGATTATGCTCTAAGATATTCAGTGTGATATAGTGGAAGGAGCACTGAATTTAGAGGCAGAAGACCTTGGATTATAGTCCTGGCTCTGCCATTTACATGCTCAAATGTGATCTTTAGCAAGTAATTCAATCTGTTGGAGCCCCAGCTTCCTCCTGGATAAGAAGTGGGTGGACCACATGATCATTAATATTTCTTCCCGTTCTGAAAATTGGAGTGGAAATTCTGCTCTGGATTCATATTCACTCACTGGGAGAATGGGTAAGAAACTCCAAATCATTGTGGTCTGTGATGCTTATATAGCATCAAGCCAGTTATACTCAGGAAGGGATATATATATATATATATATATATATATATATATATATATATATATATATATATATATATATATATATATACATTTTTTTTTAAAATAGCAATGGCAGGAAATTATTATCAACACTGAGACTAAGACAACTTTACCAAAGAGTCATATTTTTCTTGGTCTTTGCCTTGGTACCCATGATTGGGATAGACACCTTTCTCACTTTGACCTCATAGAAACTTTAGCTCTCTTCAAAACTCAGTCCACTTCCCATCTCCCGCATGTGTCCTGATCCCCACAGGTGCTGGTGATACCTCCCCTCCCATTATTTATGTTTCTCTATTTATTTATCTATTTTTCTATTCACCTAAATATTCACTTATCTATCTTGGCTATCCTATCTATCTGCCTATCTATCTGCCAATCTATCTATCTATCTATCTATCATCTATCATCTATCTATCTATCTATCTATCTATCTATCTATCTATCTATCTATCTATCTATATGTCTGTCTGTCTGTCTATCTATCCATGCTCTTTCTCATATTAGAAAGTAAGCTTCCTGAGGTAGGGATATTTGCACTTTTCTCTATATCCTCAGTATTTAGCACAGTGCTTAGCAGCTAGTAGGTGCTTAAGAGATACTTGTTGATTGAATAGTTGCTTAGTTTAGCAGGAATTATGTGTTTTCCTGTGGGTGAGCTCTTTACTAAAATAGAAGTTATTTCTCTCTCTACTCCACCAATTTCTTTCACCACTCTGCTCTGCCTCCACTTTTCCCTCCATTTTTACTTCTAATAACAAGGAGACACAGCAAAAGCTTTGACTTACCAAGTGTCATGGTCCCAAAGGAACTGTAGAACTATTAGCTAGATAGGGCATGCTGAGATTATCTGTCCTTAGAGGGACACATAACTGCTGCTATTACCAGTCTACCAATGAGCCAGGTAGAGAACACTCAGATGCTCTATACTCAATAGACTAATTCCCTAAGTCCAACATCTGCTGTAGTTGGCAGAATTTGAATATGCACACGAACTTCTGATGTCTTGCTTACTTAGTACTTAACAAAGTCAAAATACTCAGAAAAAGTTTTTAGATGTGTAGACACAGCCTGCATCTTACCTTATCATTCAAATATAACCCAGACTCACGTCCTTCTGCCTCAGTCTACAGAATGAATGATGCCCCTAACAAAAATCAAGCCAAAACAAAATCTGTCTTTGCCCCTCTATCTTGTAATGAATATCGCCTTTATAAATTCGATCTCCATTTTCCTTGCTCACCAACAACTATTTGAGAATTCAGTGACAGCCACATTGGGAGTATGATATGGAATATGGCATGGATCAAAATATTTGCATGAAAGTAATCCCTCTTTTAAAAGGTTTTCTTTATAAGCTGATTCTTCTAATCTCTCTCTTTTGAAAATTTTCTGAATTAATTTCAAGCCATAAAAATGGTTCTGCACATCAGGATGTCAGTTTGCTCCAGAACCTTTCATAAAGAAACAGATTTAGTATTTTTTCTCAACTTTTCCAGCTAACAAGAATGAATGAGAAACACAAAACTTAGTTATCAAGAAGGAATATGAAAGTGTTCATAGGATCACAAGATCATAGACTTAGAGCCAAAAGAGACTTCAGAAGCTGTCTAATCCATTTTACAGCTGAGGAACTAAGGCCTGGAAAATTCAAGTGACTTGTCCATGATCACAAAAATGATAAACAGTGGAGCCTGAATTTATGCTGAGGTCTGACTCCAATCTAGCACCTGTTCCACTATATGGATTTTTTTGTGTGAACAGTTGAAGAAATCACTATGGGAGATAGAACTAAGATAGTAGAATGGTAGGAATCAGTATGACCAATCTCCACACCACAAACTCCTCTAAACAAACCTAGAAAATATTCTAGACTGAATTTTTCTGGGAAAATTAAAAAAAAATCACAGCAAAGCATTTATCTAGAATAGCTCAGCATGGGAAAACAGACAGAGTGGTTATATATGGTAGGGAGGAGGTGATTAAGCCAGAACCACAGTGCAAGACCTCATTGCTGTAGTGCCTAGGGAGGAATTGTGTACTGGTGGAATAATTGCTCCTAGACCTGTACCTGGCCTCACCAGACCCATACCAGGCCACTGAGACCTGGTAGCTTTTGTCTCCTACTAGCCATTTCTGGGACACAGACTCAGGATGGACTGATAGAAGGATCTGCCAATGGCTGTAGAGTTCCTGGGTGGGAAGGCCTTGAGCAATGTACTGAGAAAAAAGGAAGTTTAAAAACCAGGAGCAGCAGCAATGGCATGGCTCAGACCACAGGAATGGAGCAGGATGTTATTTCTGGTATCTAGCTCAGCCTGCAGAGGAATAACTAGGGCAAAAATTCTGGATCAACATGGACCCTACAATTCTGACACTCTGAAAGAACAGAGCATTGCAGGTCGGTGATGAGGTTGAATCCAATAGTAGTCTACTCTTGTTTAGATTTAAACTCAGATCAGGAACTTGTAGAACTCAGACCAGGGTGGAGGGCAGCAATCAGACTCGGCCCTGGATCAGACCACTACAGGAGCACTGAAAGGTTGCAGGCCCCCAACCAGTTCCAGAGATCCTGGACTAATATAACACTCAATACTCCAAGAAAGCACAACAGGATCAGCCTAGACCTTCCCTACAGAAGTTCCAAAGTCTAACCCTAACATCAAGTCTGAGGCCATGAAGTAGGGTAGAAGAATAAGCAAACAAGCAAACAAAAAGAATCCCACCATAAAGAGCTATTTAAAGAAACTTAATTCCCAAATCCAGAAGAGAATGAGAAAAATATCTACAAACAAAACCTCAAAGAAAAAAAATCAGCCTAGGCAAAAATTCATCTAAAATCCCTAGAAGACACGAAACAAGAATTTAAAAAGAGTTATTTAAAAAATTAAATGACAGTATTTGTGGGAAAAAATGGAAAACAAATGAGAGCTATGGAAGAAAGTGGAAAGGGAATTAACAGCTGCCTATGGCAGCTATGAATATGTTGGCATAGTTCTGAAGGAGAATGGAAGAGAAATGCACTAAGTGAGGGGAAGGAAAATCAGGGAAAATTATTTCATGTGATCAGGGTACACAAATAAACATCTGTACCAATAAGGAGAATGGGGCTGGGAGAGGAGGCTGACATTTAAACCTTACTCTCATCTGAACTGGTCAAAAGAAAGAAGAATATACTCATATACACAAAGAGTTGGGCATAGAAATACATGTCACTCAACAAAGTGGAACAGAGTGAAATAGAAAGGGGAGGGAGAGGGGGAATTAGAGGTAGCATAAGTTACAGAAAGGATTAGTTCTAAGCAAAACAAATTCTAAAAATGCACAAAAATACTTCTAGTTCTTCAGAGTGGCAAAGAATGAGAATCTGAGAGACTGTCCATAAATTGTGGAATGGATGAACAAGATATGGCATATAAATGTGATGGAATACTGTGCTGATCTCTTATCAGCATAATGATCAACCATAATTCCAGAGGATTCATGATAAGGCATGATAAGACAATGGTTCTCAGAATGTAGAATGTGATAAATGTTTGGAGAGTGTGTGGTCAATGTGGAAATCTGTTTTGATTGACTATGCATGTTTGTAATGGATTTTGTTTTTCTTGTGTTCTCAATATGGTAGAGTAGGAAGGTGAGAAGGTGGATTTTGGATGATTAAAATAAACTACTTTTCAAAAATATCGTTATACAAACAGTGCTAGGGCAATAAATGTGGAAGCCAGTAGTGACCTATTCCATTTATTTCATTTTGCAAATGAGATAACAGGGACTTAGAATGGGGAATATTATGTCTAAGATCACACAGTTAGCTTGGTGATGAACTTTCACTAATACCCAATCCTCCTGCTTTTTTCTTTCATATCCTTTCACTCTAAAAACTATTGGGTTCTGCAGAGACAAAGTTAATAATGGAATTTTTCATATTTTATCATATTATATAAATATACACACATATATGCACATATATATAATTCACATAGTTTTTGTCTAAGGGATTAATGTTCACTTTTGTTTTTAATTTAACTCATTTTTTAATGCTACTTTTGAGATATATTAGCTATAAAACTGTTTCTAGGCCAATCCCCTGTGAGCTAGAGCATTTGTTAGTAAAATATATATTTATGTTAGGGTCTATGGATGATAGAATTTCATGATTTAAGGGACCTTAGAGATCCCTTTCCAATGAAGTAATTAAGGCTTAGAAAAATAAAGTGACCTGTCCAAGGTCATGGGGATGGCACAGTCATGATTTAAACTCAGGTTTATGGACTCCAAATCTAGTGGTCTTTTAATAATTAGATTTAACAAGCATTATTTAATTACCCACTATGTGAAAAGAAATAATAGGCATGGAAAATATAAAAGTAAAATGAAAAATAGTAACTACCTCAAATGGCTTGCGTTATACAATAATAGGCTTTTTAAAAACACCTCTTAAATGATATACTAGAAATTTGAATTTATGAGAAAGCAAGGATCTTTAGTTTCCTGCTCAGTCTGATTTGGGGCTTCCTTAAATGGAACATTCCCGTATAATTAAAAATAGACAAATATTAAGATACTGCTTGGCTAGTGAAAGAACTGTGAGGAGTGACCATTGGTATCAATTCTCTGCATCATAAGCTAAATAAATATGCAGTTAGGGTTACTAAAAAGCATATTTCATGATTGTTCATGTCGTGTATATGTGCAAATAATCAGTTAGAAGTGTACCAAGTCAACAAAGGGCAAATAGAAAGACACCATTTATGAAAAAAATAAATCAGAAATAATAAATAAGTAGAGGAAAAGAATCTGTGAAAATTTCTATTGGGTGAGTTTAAAATTAATGACCTTTTCTGAGCTTAGCTCTCCAATATGATTCAGAATACCCAAGGGCATGGGGTAGGTTTTGCAGACATCACTATTTGGTATTTAGTAAAATTTCAGAAATGTGACAAATGTGGACTTTTTCAAAAGGTATTTTCAAATGTGGTGGACTGTTTGGATTTTAGGACAATAGGGTACTGGTATGTATTATAGTGGGTACTGTGAATATTTACTAAATTGCTCTAATAAGTAAAATATCTGGGAGTGATTGATGCAATGGTATTTTAGAGTCAAAATATGTATACCAGAAGAGCATACATCTTAGATTAACTACCTAAGAACAAAGTTACTTATTTGATCTATTAAATATTGGTATTCAAGATTTCACCACACCAAATGAGACAATAAAACCACCAATTTTCATTTATTGAATTTCCTCAATACTGGTCATAGGATTATAGATTTAGAGCACAAATAGGTTAAATGACTTCCTGTGGGACACTTATTAGGATCTGATGTGGAATTTGAACCCAGGTCTTCCTGAATCTAAGGTCAAGTTAAGATGCTCTATCCACCAAGCCATTCCCTCCTCTGATGAGAGGCACCATGTAATGGTGGATAGGAAACTGGTGTGAAAGCCAAGAAGATGTGGGTCTAACAATGAAATTGTTGTTTATCCTTCATTCTTGAAGAGAACCAATGGCATCATTAAGGTGATGTCTTGCCTTGTGCGTTAATTGGATTTAAGTGAGGCAGGGCTGTACAAAGTCATCAGCCTCACTTTGTCCTCCAGAGTCATCAGAGTGCAGTGGCAAGACAAAAGTCAAGATGATTGGCGATGGTTTGGATGCCTAAGAATGAAATAAATATTTTTGGGAACTCAGACACTGTGTAACCCTGGGCAAGTCCCTTAAACTCCTTGTTCTCTAGGCAATACTCTAAGACTATATGTTGCAGGGAAATTGCTGACCTACATTAATAAAGGGAGTTTACTCACCCAGGAGCTTTCTAGACCAATGTCAACAGAAATCTAGCCCCTATACTCATCTTTAAAAATGAGAAAATGTATTGTAGAAAGTGAAGTGACTTATTTATGGTTACACATCTAATATATTTTTAAAGATTCAGACTTCCTAGAACCTTTGTCTACCCCTACCTTCTGCCTCTCATCCCTACCCCAGTCCTGTCTGCCTCCCCAAAGTGAAGTAAACACAGTATTCTGGAGTCTCTTAAGCACAAATAATTTTTTGTTGTTGTTCAAGTTTTGCAAATGGTTGGCTTAGTTCATCCCAGTTCCTTTGCATATACCAAACTTCCTTCCAAACTGAAAGATAATATAGCCAATCCTATTAAAGGAGATAGAGTTATATTCCTTCATTTCTGCCAAAATCCACAGAGGCAAGCTTCCTCCACAGGTTTCTCTACTGACAGCTTTAATTGAGTAAGAGAATCCTGGTCTATGAATGTTTGAGTCACATAATTGAAAAGCCAAGAAACTCTAAATCTGTATAAAAAAAATTATCCAATATGATTTCTGGCCTGCAGGCCTAAATCATATGAAAGTATTCAGAATTCTTAAAACATAAAAGATGAGTAATGTTCATATTTGGAATCAGCCAAAAAAAGGTGTACAGTGACCCTAAGAAGTACATTACTTCATAAGGTAGAGAAATACTCAACTCCACCTTTGCCAGAAGTTCAGCATTTTCATATTTGCTTCAAGATTTGGAAGTCCTGTGATTCCGTTCATCTGACCCATTCTTTTACTCATGTAATCACAGTGTCTCCATAAATAGTTTCATGGGTTGCTTGCCACAAACTTCATACCTTGGTGGCCACTCCCCCTGGTGCTGAGGCTCTCTGGCTTTATTTTGTCAAGCTTATAGAACCTATCTGACCTTGTACTACACTGGCAAGGGAAAACAGAAGCCTAGGTCCTGTGAAAAAGGATTTTCCTAGTAATCATTATCTTGGAGACTCAGAGCTTTCCCATCTTTCTTTCATAGTTCAGTTCTTCATCAGAAGGACATTTGATCTAAATGGTTCTATTCCTGTTCATTGTGTTGCCCAGACAGGTCTGGGAAAATGTTGATTCCTCCTTATTGTCAAGAAAGGTGATATGAAAATTTAAGGTTCTTTGATCAGGTTTAAGGGACCCACTCTAAGACCCTCATTTTAATATAGCCCGCTTCCCAGTGTGTTGACCAATCAGATTTGATTGGCACGCTTTGGGAACACCTACTCTGTACCCCCAAATCCCAAATCAAGCCAGTTCTAAATTGGCCCCCTTGGGGGCGGGGGGGCGTGCGCAGTTTTGGACTGAACACCCATGCAATGCACATCAAGCCAGCTTAAGAGAAATAAAAATGTGGACCCAACCTAATCATTTGTCTCTTTCTCAGAACAAACTCTGGATTTTTTGGGTTTGGGGTTTCTCAATCAAAATTAGGGTTTGACAGTCCCTACCAGAAAAGCTGGAAAATACATGAGAGTCCTAGAAAAGCTGACCCTCCTTAAATGAGTCTGTGGATCTGCATCAACCTAAAGCCTTAACTCATCAACTACAACCAATGTGTCTCCTTTTACTGTTCAATCAGAGGACAGAAATAGTTCAAGCATTTAATGAAATAGTAAGAGAAGTAGCAGTAGCACTTTCATGTTCCACTCCCACTCCTCTTAATTCTAGGGCATATTTTTCCACGAATACAGTCACCATTGTTGAGAATCTTGAACTTTTATAGGTGACATATGTGTAGGGTACATTTAGGGAATATATGTGGCCAGAACACTCTCATAGAATAGTGTAGACATATGTGTACTACATATATATATATATATCTATATATATCTACATATATATATATATATGTAGATATAGATATAGATATATACACACACATGGAAATACAGTATGTATAGATATATACCTACTCATCTATGTATACCATGTATATACACATGTAAGCATGTGTACACATCATATATATGCATGTGCAAATATAAATAAATATGGTACACGCATGTATATATGATGTGTGAGCCGAGCACACTCAGGAAACAGCAGCACAGGTGTGGAGAGGCTATATCCATAAGGTAGCTGCCTTCACCATTGTTTTCTAGCAGCATTCTCATCCTAGAAGATCCCTTCTCTCCTGTAATCCCTTCCTCTACTTGATTGTTTCCTCCTGGCATGTCTATTCTGAGGAAAGGTCCCTTGGACAGCTACCTTCACGTTTTTCTTCCTCTGTATAACCATCATGGCCCCTTCTGGCTACCTGACTAGCCACCACACTACTTTTCAGCTCCTTTTTTATAGGTTGTTTCCCCCTAATAGAATGTAAAGACAGGGAATATCTTTCTTTTTGGTTCTATTTGTATCCCTGGCATTTAGCACAGTGCCTTGCACACAGGAAGCCATAGTATGTGCTTAATAAATACTTAGTAATTTGATTTGATTTGATAGAGCTCATTCCAATAATCCCCAATGGACTGTGTGTCTGAGATCCTTTCCCCTTAGTGCTGTCTCTCTCTCTCCTTCCACCTCCCACCAAGCTTCCAGGTCTTTGCATGCAAATGAATCTGAAAAAGCACAAAAGCTTCCTAGGTGGCGAAGGTCATCGTCTACCACCCTTTAGGCTCATATTTTACTTCTATTACATATTTATGTGTCCAGAAACAAAATTCCTAGGGTCTGAGTCAGCTTATTAGTGTTTTCACAATTCCTAAAACAGTTTTAATTAGAATTTAGGCTTAGTGAAATCCCAAGGTTGTTAAATGCTGTCATGTCTAGATAATCTGTGATTCTGGAAAGAGGACTAAGGGAAAGTTGTTCTTACTCCCACAACAACAACACCAAAGCAAAAATCAACAGAAAACAATTCTGGATTTTGATTCATCAAAATATAACTTATAGTTAAAAACAAAGTATAAGAGATTAGATTAGGTTCATTATGTTTTCACTTAAAATGTTAAGAAAACAAAGGAGTGAAAATTCAATAAATCTGAGAAACAGGTTAGCGATAAGTGGTTAATATAACAGGGTTTGCTGATTTAGTTCAAAATTTCTCAAGATTTAAAAGTTGTTAACTGGTGTTCCCTAATGGATTATACACTGGCAGAAACAAGGAATTATATTTTCCTGGTCTTTTCTGTTTGTCAGTGTTTAATATCTTGAGAGTTATAGATATTAAAAAAGTTTGAGTTAAATTGGACTTCTGTAGTATATCAGATAGAGCCACAATTTAAATATGATCTTCCTCCTCATAATGAAATAATACTAGCTCACATTTAAGAAATGTTTTGCAATTTAAAAAAAACCCTTTTTCAATTATTAAAAATCTAATTTTTCTCTTTCCCAGCTCCCCTCATTAGAAAAAAAATAAAGAAAAACAGAACACTCCAGATATATGTAGTATATTCTGTCCAAGAAATATATGTCTCATTCTGTGTCCTAAGCCCATCACTTCTCTGTGTAGAGGTGGGTAACATGTTTCACTGTGAGTCCTTAGAAATCGTGGTTGGTTAGTGTGTTGAAAAGAGTCAAATTTGATTGTCTATAATGCTGTTCTTGTGAAGATAGAGGCTGTAGGCTGGAGACTCCTGGGACCTGCATTTGGAAGAAGAGAGTCTACTGTTTCGGGACCCCCCGTTTTACAGTTAAGGAAATGGGCACAAATAGAGGTTAAATAACTTGCCTACTGTTAGACAGCTAACTATTTGAGGCTGGATTTGTGACTTCCTTACTCCAGTGGCTCTAGCCATTGTACCACCAGCTGCAGTGGGGGAAAGCCGATAGATGTTTAACAACCATAAAAACTATAAAAACCAAAAAAACATACACACAACTTTCAAATTTAATTATGCATTATTATAATTTTCTCTATCATTTTAAGTCTATGCAATCAACAAAAGAATAAATCAAACCTTGATTTGTAGCATTTGCCAATATTGAAGGTGTAAATGCTCACACTGCAAATTTAGCTATCAACTCTCTCAAGCCAGTTCAAGCTGCCTCTAGAACACCCCTGTGAAGGACTACCTACCCCTTAGGCTTTGTGCCCTCAAGAAATGGGCTTAAAGTCTTGGTCTTGTTTCATTTGTTCTTTTCAGTTCTAGTGGTCCAGAGGGGAGTCCTCAGACCTGGGGGAATTTGAAGCAAGGTTCCCAGGCCAGATGTTATTACCAGCTCAGCCTGAGATTCATCTTCAGTTCTCCCACTTGAGCAGCCAGGATGCCAGAATTCTAGTCCAGGGGACTTTGGATTTGAAGCCTTGCAGTACTAATGCTATGGAGGAATTGAATTATTTTGTGAACCTATTCCTTTCCCTTCCCCAGAGATTGAGGTGCCTTAGCAGTTCCTGGGGACATGGGTATTTATGTGTAGCAACATTTACTGTGTCCATCTGAATCATAATAGTTCTTCTCTGATCTTGTCTAAACTTTTTCCCATTCTGAACAGGAGCAGAATGAGTCAAGGATGTTTCACAAGTTGACAGCCTCAGTGATTGGAACGATAGGAATAGGTTTCAACGTATGAAAAACATCCTTGGCTCTTCACTCTGCTCACCTTCCCCTGCACCTTTTCACATCTGATAAGTTGCTGAGTTTTATCAATCCTACTTCCCCGGTATCTCTTGCTTCTGTGACCTCTCAGCTCAAATCATAAGCACCCTCATCCACATCCTTAACACCTTTCACCTGGACTATTGCAGTAACTTCTTAATTGGTTTCCCTGTATACAGTCCTCCCTCTCCAACTCATCCTTCTAATAGTTCCCAAATTGATATTCTTAAAGAATAGCACTGATCATGTTCCTCACCTACTAAAGGAAAGTGAGTGGCTCCCTGTTGTCTTGATAGTAGCCTAAAGTCGCCTCTGCTTGGGATTTAAAGCATATCTTTCCCGTTTGGTTACATACACCTTGTCTTCATAAACTCTATTTTTTTCTTTATTATTTACCTAAACTGTCTGTGGGTTATTTCCAGTTAAACTGACCTATCTCTTATTTCTTACACATGGCATTTTATTTCCTATTTCCATGTTTTTGCATAGCCTCTCTCCCATGCTTGGAATGTTCTTACTTTTCATTTCCACTTCTTGGAACTTTCTTCAAAGACCACGGGTCCTCATCTTCTCTCTGCCTGTGTTTTCCTGGTGTTGTCAGTGCTCCATCTTACAGACCTAACCTCCAGAGGCCAGGCCCATTCCTGGAATCCATTTAGAACTTTGAACTTCCCTGGACCAAGTATCCTCATCTTTACCACAGTCATTTTCCACCCTGTCTGTAAACTCCCCACTCCTTTTTGTGCTTTCCACTTTTTTTTCTGAGGACTGTGATAAAATCCACATTACCATTTCCTCTAGAAAGGAATTGTCAGTCTGCTTTCCTCTTGTTCCTCTCACCATCCCTGTGACTTTCCAGACCAACGAACCCTTCTCTGGCCATAACTCCTCCGTATGTATTTTATCTTCACCATTAGAATGCAACCTCTTTGAGGGCTGGGACTGTCCAGTTTTTTATATTTTGTATGACCAGTAGATTAGCTCTGTGCTTGGAACATCATATGTACTTAATACTTTCTCATTGATTCATTCCTGATTCCCCCAGTTGCTAATGCCCCTCCCAATTAATTCATATCCATTTTGTATATTTTTTATTTACTTAAATTGTCTATAGGTTATTTCTTTCAATAGAATTAAAACCCCTTGAAGGCTGAGATTATTTCATTTTCCTTTTCATTACCAACATTTAGACCAGTGCGTCCCCGCCACATGGCACTTTGAAGGGCCTGCTGAATTTAGTAGTGCTGACTCGCTTAGACTCCAGAGGGCAGAACTTGGAGACATGTGCAGAAGTTCTATGGAGAGAGCTTTCAGTTTGATGTAAAGAAAAATTCCCTAGGAATTAGAGGTTTCCAAATGCGTCATGGGCTGCCTTGAGAGGTGCTGAGTTTTCTAGCTCTGGAGGTCTTAGAATATATACCACATGACCATTTGTTACAGATGTGTTCTGGAATGGGTCAGACCAGTTGACCTAGGAAGGCCCAATTCTGAGATCTTATGATGCTGAAAGAATACTGTGGTTACGTAGGAATGTTTTTCCTAAATAGCTTTGGGTTAAAGTTTTGATTTCCACTTCCCTGTCTAGAGTTCATTTATCTAAGGCTTTCCTGTACCTCATTTAGGTACTAAGAAAACCTCCTGGTGTACTTTCTGAGGACTGGAAAAATCCTACCTTCTCTTTTCAAACACATGACACTCTTTCCTTGAGAATCCCCCCAAATCCAGTCTAATACGTCATATGCTATAAGAAATTCCCAACTGAAAGCTTGGTTTCTTTATACTTCTGACCCTCAGCCCCGAAGGATAACTAAGAAGTATGATTGGCTTCTAGGAGTTTAATTTGGCAAAGAGTTAAGTTGCTGCTATTCTCCTGTAATTGACTCCAAATGCATTTAGTGTCATCCCCTGGGGATAAAATCTCATAACATTGTAAACCTAATAAACCTAAATAAAGGGGGAAGGGAAGAGATATGCATTTTTAAACAGAAATCAAAGAGAAAGAGAGGCTAAGTCCCCTGGCAGAACAAATAAACAGACTCTGTCAGATTTGAAAATAGGGATTTGCGAGCCCTGGGGTGGGGGAGAACTCCATGGTGCCTCTTTTTATTAATGAGGTTTGCCCTAGAACTCGAATGGACAGATGGATGTGCAGGTTGGAGCCCCTCAGTGCTGGCTTTCTTTCATTTAGCCCATTCCTGCCTCTGGCATCTGCTTCTCTTTCCCTCTCCTCCTTGGTTTTGTCTTCTCTGCCGACAGATACCTGCGTTCCTTCCTTCTTGGAAGATAATTCTCCATGCTCCAGTAAATATTCTCTGCTGCTCACCCCCTGGCCCCTTCCCCTCTCCTCCTTGTCCCTTTTCACCAGCCAGACTGATTTTTTCATGTTTCCTTTCTTCTCCCCACCAAGTAAGACAGTCTATCCAATATTTCCAGTCTAAGTCTTTCTTTCCCAGATTGATCTCTCTTTGGTTCGTTTATTCTAGGATCACATATTTAAAGCTGACAGGGACCTCAGAAATAATTTAGTCATATCCCATGCCTTGTTATAGATGGTGAGACTGAGACCCAAAGAATTTAAACAATTTGAGTAGCATACAAGGAGTAAGTAGTGAAGTCCTGAACCCAGGACCTGAGTCCAAATTCAGCATTGTAATGCCCTAACTCCAAGGCCATAGGATCATAGATTTAGAGCTAAAAGGGGCCATAAAGGTCACTTAATCCAATTTTCTCTTTTTTCCAAATGAGGGAACAGAGGCACAGAGGACCTGAAGGACTTGCCCAAGGTCATGCTGTCACCAAGTATCTGAGGGAGGGTTGGAGCTAGGTCTTTCTGACTCCAAGGCCAGCACTCTATCCACTACAACAGTGGTGTAAAACTCAAATGAAAATGGGGACCATTAAACTGAAAATAAGAATCCCTGATGGCTGCATATTGACTTAGTTTTAAAATGTAATGTTATCTATGTTTTATTGTATTTTAAAATTAATTTTGTTAAATATTTAACAATTACATTTTAATCTGGTTCAGGCCATGCTCAGGGTTCATTTGATACCTATGCACTATTATCATGTGATGTGATTTTCCAAGGTCACATAATAGCAGCAGTAGAAGCGTTTTAACCTAGGTCCTCTGACTCCCTTGCTACTTTACCACATTGGTTTACAATCCAATAACATTGTCAAGAAGTACTCGGGTATGAAATTAGCAGAAAGAAATGTGAAAACCCATACAAAACAAATGCTTACATCTGCAGTCTGTATTAATTTTAGGGGAGCTAACTGAGGTAGAAAATTGTTAGGCAAAAATTCTGGTTCTCTAAGAAGGGTTGGAGAGCTTTATAACTACTAATGACTTCTGCAACTAGGCAGAGCTCTGCTAATTTGGATAATCTGATCTCATGCTTCAAAGCATGAACTGATTGGCTGCAGGGATTAGGAAAAAAGGATATGTTTTCCCAGACCAGATATGTGGCAGATTGCATAAATGAAGAGTTCCTAACTCCTAGGACAGTATAGCAGGCAGTTCCTTAAGTAATATCAATTAGAAAGAATTTTCACAAGGGATTTCTGTAGATAGGAAGCTATAATGATCCAGCCCAAGACCAAAGTCTTAGTCACTTGACCTCACACTGTCCAGATGTGGACCTCAGACAACAAGCACTCAGTTCCGAGAGCACTGACCTGCACCAAGGTCTCAAACACCAGGACCTATAATTACCTAAACCCTATATGCACCAGGACCATGGACACCAAGCCAATCCAGGAGCCAAATGTAGAGGTATCTTGTGGGAATGTCTTATTCCCTGAAATCTTGGGATGAGGCTATAGAACTGCCCTTGTCTAAAACCTTTCTTGAGTTAATATGCAAGCCTCCAGAAGGTCACTCTTCCTCCTTTTTTGATTTCTATTAGTTGGCAAGCGTGTATCCTGGGCTTAATATGTACCAAGGACTGAGCTAGGGATTCAAAAAATAATGAATACATGGTCCTGCTCTTGAGGAGTTCACATTTGAATGGGGGAGACAACATGCAAATAATTTTTATACACATATATGAGAAAAGTAATTTCAGCAAGAGCGCTGGGAAAGACTTTTTATAGAAAGTAGGATTTGAACTGAATCTTGAAGGAAGCTGGGAGGTAGAGGTAAGAAAGGAGAGCATTTCAGTCTTGGAGGTGTGGTGCATAAAATTCAAAGGCACTGAGATGGAAGATGGAGGTTCATGTGTAAGGAGCAGCAGCCCGGCTTATAGTGTTCCTTTTCACCCGATGCCTTTCCTTATATTTGGAGACTTTTACATGGGCTCATTTTGACTCAATCATTCCAATTTGCCAGGTCATCAAAATTCTCAACTCCCAAGGCCTATATATTCAATCAATGAATCAATCAAAAAGCATTTATTAAGTGGAATCAAGTCAAGTCAAGAAATATTTATTAAGTACTGTTAAGTACCAGGCACGGGGTATACAAAAGCTAAATTACTGTCCTTGAGGAATTTTTAATCTCTCTGAAGGTAACAATATATACATTTACAGGTATAAAAGTAGGGACTCATCCCAACCTCAGTTGATCAGAAAAGGCCAAGAAACCTTAATTGGATCAATCAATTAAAAATGAATTTTGTATGAATAAAACTTCCCTTAACTTGAAAGTATCATAGGAGCATTGGGTTATTGGATAAAAGCATATGATACCCTGTAGGAAATATTTTTTTTGATTAGTTGAAGAGAGTCAGCCATTCTCTATGGGCCTACACATAAAAACAGAAAGCTAATTTGGAGCTAGAGTGTTGTTTGAGAAAGGACTACAAATCCAGGATCCTGAAAAGGACCGATATTTACTCTCTCTCTCTCTCTCTCTCTCTCTCTCTCTCTCTCTCTCTCTCTCTTTCTCTCTCTAATTTTCTCTCACTCTCTCTTTCTCTCTCTTTCTTTCTTTCTCTCCCCCAACACCCCCCCCCCACCATATTACCAGATAATGAGCTAGTGTATGCAACATGTCAAACACAACACACTAAGCTGGGAGTAGAGACAGACATGACAAGGGCAAATAGATTTCCAAGAAAAGGCAGCAGAGTGTCCAGAGATAGAATTGACCCGGTTTTTTACCTTGCAAACTTCAAAAGATCAGAAAATCTGAAGATCCTTCAGCATTGTTAGGAGTGTTCACAGAGGAGCAGGATTTGATGCCATTGTCTACACTGGGAACTAAGTGACAGACCAAAGAAAACCTAATCACCCCTAAGAATGGAAGATTCAAGCTCCTACAAGGGTCCTTAGCATTGGAGCCCAGCAGGAAGCCGCATCTAAGAGGAATTTCATGATGATGACACAAAAGGACAAAAGGACTTCTAGTAACCAGCAGACTGTGACTTTACACTTTAGACTCATGTACTCTCTAAGTTGGAGTCCATGCTGGCAAAGGGAGTAGTTCCTATATTTCGTAAATGCCCTTTCTAAAAGTTAATTAAGTCTAGCTGCTAATCTATGTGGAGTACATTAGTAGGGGCTCATAAGGAACAGTACAAGAATCCACACAGATCTTTAGTATTACCTCCTAGAACTTTAAATATAAGTAGCCAGACATCCAATGGGGACCCAATCTGCTGGTGAAAGTAGGAGTTAGGGAAATGACCCAGGGAGTGGAAGGGAGGAAGGGTGGGGGTGGGGGTGGGGACTACATAATAGATGGTTCAGCATAATTTTTGGACCCTTTGCTTTTGAAAAGGAGACGTTTTTCTCTCCTCCCCTTCCCCCCCTTCTCCATTAAGAACTCTTATTCTTGGATACACTAAAGAAAAAAAAATTAACATTTGCACCTTTTGTTTTAGGTTACAATTGGACAGGATATTTTGGTTACCTTCAAAAGTCAGGCCAGTTCTTTGCTTATTAGAATGTTTAAGTACTAATATCTGTTGTATTACTAAGTCTTTTACAAGATAAAGGTTGATATAATAAGTATGGATTTTGCATTCCTAATATACTAGTATTAGTAGTTTGCCTGGGGCACACAATGCTAGTCAATAAATGCTCATTTTATTATTTATTAACTTTTTTTGCGTTTAAGCATGCCTACACAGCTTCCCTTACTATTGCATGAATTCAGATAGTTTGTCTGAGATATTTATGGACTGACTATGTCTATGGCATAGTTTTTGCCTGCTCACTTAGAAATCTGAAGTAATCAAACACAAGAACTTAGCCTCTTTTTTGAAGATCCCCCCCCCCCTCTTTAAGGCTTGAGTTGTCCTCCATGTCCAGCAAGTTAAAGTCTTACTGAAGACTTTTTGGTGTGCCCTGAAAAGGGAAAGAGAAACCTAGGCATGGTTTGTCCTGACTTCCAGTTGGATGATGCTGTGTGTCAATGGGACTTGTGAGAGTTTTCACCCTGGATACTTTGATTTCTCATCTGAAGAGTGAAGAGATGATGTCCAGGTGATCCAGCTCTCTGATTCCCATTAGGATTAACACACATTTTCTGAGAGCCCAGGAAGAAGAGGATTTCCCTTTGAGATGAGAGGTTGGAGTTTCTTTTCCTTTTCTTTATTGTTTTAGATTTGAGGAGGGCTTTTGCAAGCGCCAAGACAATAGATAACGCATGAGAATTTTAGACGATATCTGCTCGTTAAGTTCTAACACCACGGAAGTTTGAGAATGTTAATATTTGAATTTGTTTATGAATTGTGCTACATAGATTTTGACTCTTTTGTACAAGCCAATGGGGAAGGTGCTGGAAAAGGACTATGCTTCAAGCTCTCCAACTCACTGGAGAGGTATTCATGAGCTGGGTGCCGCTCATGTTTAGCAGGGTGTTCATGAAAGGGCATAGGTTCCCCCATTTAATTACAGAAGGTCCAGACATCTTGATTGAATCCATCAGTCAAAAGAAAAGCAGATGTGAATAAATTCATTATAAATTTAAATGGATCATAGAGACTTTGGGATGAAAGCAGATGATACCACCCAAAAACTATCCTGCCATTGGTTTAGAGCAGCAGTTCTCAACCCGTGGGTTGTGTTCAATTTGTAACAATGAACATACATCCTGATATCAGATATTTACATTACGATTCAGAACAGTAGCAAAATTACAGTTATGAAGTAGCAACGAAAATGATTTTATGGTTGGGGGTCACCACAACATGAGGAATTGTATTAAAGGGTCACGGCATCAGGAAGGTTGAGAACCACTGGTTTAGATGATCAGGGATGCCCAATTCCTCCCTCTTTTCCTCCCTCTTTTCCTTCTGTTATTGATCTCACACCACCTGTATTTGACCTCACTACCTACTTTACTGCGAAAATTGAGGCTGTTGGTAATGAGCTTCTTTAGTTTCCCTCCTCCTTTCCTTGAAATCCCTCTACTTTTTCATCTCCCCTCCCCATTTACTCCAATCTCTGAGAAGAGGTTTTGCTTCTTGCAAGCCACCCACTCTATATGTATCTCTGATCCCATCACATCCTCTCCCATCTTGTTCAGGAGCTTGCCTCATTAATCACTCCTTCCCTCTTGCCCTCTTCTTCTGTTTTTTTCTTATCTACCTACTCTCTTGAACTCTCTGTGTCTCATAAAAGGACAACTTTACTTGGTCCTGTTATCCCTTCAAGTCATCTTATATTCTTTCTCCTAGAAAGACTTTTCCACATTTACCTTCTCCACTCCTTCCCTGCCCACTCACTCCCCTGCTGGTTTCTTACCCCATAACTCCACTGAAACTGTGGCTGCCAACTGTATTAGCAAAGTTGCCAATTAGATGTTAAGTGCTAAACCTAATTAAATTTTTTTTGTCTTCATCCTCTTTGACTTCTCTGTAGCTTGTATCTTGGCTTTGGTAACATTTCCATCTCCTGTCTCTTCTCTTTCCTGTCTGCGGACTTTTTCTCAGTCTCTTTTGATAAGTTTAAATCCATTTCCTGTCCAGCAGGTGTATGGGTGTGTGAGTGTGTGTGTGTGTGTGTGTGTGTGTGTGCGTGTGTGTGTGTGTGCGTGTGTGTGTGTGTGTGTGTGTGTGTCCACTAATGTTCTGTTCTGGATCCTTCTCTTTCATCTCTACACTTTCTACCTTGGTGAACTCTGCCTCACTTAAATCAAATTCTCATGCAAGTCAAGACATCATTCATCGCCCACTATTTTACCCCAACATTATGATGCCATTGGCCCTTTTCAAAAGCAAAGGATGAACAACATCATCAGCTTCCTTGGATTCAATTGTCATTTCTATTCAAATATCTCCCAGCCACACTAGCCAAAAATCTCTTCCTAGAAATTGGGCTACATGATGCCCACTGCCAGCTGGACATTTCCACCAAGATGCCTCGATATCTTCAACTCAATGTGTCTAAAGCAAAAGTGATCATCTTCTCCACTAGACAAGCGTCCTTTATTGAGGGAGTGAGCATAGTCTTGGTCACTCAGATTCTTAACCTAAGATTCTTTCTTGATTTCTTGCTCTCACATTCTTTCCGTTCAGTTGCCAGGTCTCATCAATGCTAAATACACATTTCTCACACTTGTCTCCTCTTCGTCCTAGCTTAAATATATTTTGCAGAAACTTTTGTAATAACGTCCTAATTTGTCTTCCTAATTGCAGTCTCTCCTATCTCTAAACCATCTTCCACATAGGGTACAAAGACAGTAATGTTTTTATAAGCATGAGTAAAGAATATCTATACTAGAGTAAGGGATGTTTGATACAGTAAGAGATAGTTGTACTATTTCATCTTTGACATTAAATTAGGCTGGGAAAGGGAGGGGGCACATTAATCAAGCACATATGATATGCCAGGCATTTTGCTAAGTATTTTACAAACATAATCTCATTTCATCTTCACAATAACCCTGGGAGGTTGGTGCTATTACAGTTCCCATTTTATAAATGAGGAAACTGAGACAGGTAGAAGTTAAGTGACTTATTCAGGGCCACACAATTGGTAAGTATTGAGGTTGAATTTGAATTCAGGTCTTCCTGACTCCAGGTCTAGTGCTCAAAAGCTGAACACAGTCTGGGAACTGAGATCTCAGATAGTCATAGGGTCAAACTTAGTTCTTCCTGACACATGGGGCTATGCAGAAATTTAAACTCTTCCGAAGGGTGGGGGATGGAGGGTGGGGCTAACTCTTGCTTTGCTATCATCTTCATGCCTCCTATTTAAAACAATCTGACAAATATTTCGGGTCCACAGGGCTTACCTATCAAGTCTGAGCAACTTTGAGGTTTCACATAATTCACATCTTTCATACTTGAAGTTCATGTCTCTTATATCACATATGCAAATGTATGCAAATCAGGAAGTGTCCACATGGAGCAAAATCAGCATACTGTTTCAAAGGAGACTGAAATTTGGGAATTTTAAAATCAATTTACCCTTTTAAACTTTAACTGATCTATTATCTCATCAGTGTAGCTACTGTAAGATTCACTAGCTGTTTTTCTTTTGTTCTTGAAGAGGACCAATGATCTCAGGAGGGTGATGTCTTGACACTTGAGTGAATTGAATTTAAGTGAGGCAAAGCTGTGCAAAGTCATCATCCTCACTCTCTCCTCCAGAGTCATTAGAGTCTAGTTGCTGGACAAAAGTCAAGCTGACTGGCAATGGCCCAGGACAAAGTGGGTGACTTTGGCCTTTATAAATTAGTCTTTTTCAGGTCTCAGCTTGTTTGAGGCCATGCCCATTCAATGACTAAGAACTAGCAAGAATGAACTAATAAATACTTATTAAGTGTCCAGCATTGTGTCAGACAGGATGCAGGATACAAAAGAAACATGATTTAGCCACAGCAGTCAAGTAGATTGCTATATCTAACTTGGGAAACAGGACTAACCCACCCCTAGGCCATCCTCTTCAAACCGTTTATTCCATCTCCCTCAACATCATCACATAAGCTCTATCAACTGCTTAGAATACATTCGCTTCTCACATTACCATTTCCAATCTTTAGTTTCTTTCAATACCCAACTCAAGTAACATCTACCATGGGAAGCTGTTTCTTGACACTCTACATATACATGCTCTTTATCTCCTCAAATTAGACCTTGTTCACGCATCATCCTAGACAAGGTTGTGGTGCAGCTCTTGGTTCAGAAAGCCAGTTATACTGGACTCTCTTTGCTGGTAGAGACTGATTTCTCAATTCTCCACATTTTCATCTAGAGCTGGAATGGACTTTAGAGGTCACTTGTTTTAAGCATTTTCATTTACATATGAGGAAACTGAGGCCCTGAGAGAGTAAATAACTTGCTCAAAATCACACAGGTAGAGAATGGATTCAAACCCAGTTTCTTTGATACCAAACCCAGAATTGTTTTCCCTAAGTCTCTTATCTGTTTAAATGTTTTTTCTCTCAGAAACATGTAAGCTCCTTGATGGCAGGGAATTTTTAAAAAATGTCTTTGTATCTTTAACACTTAGTAAGGTGTTACACATAGTAAGCACTTAAACATTTGAGCAGGTGAATTTTGAGTTAGAATTTAAGTGATTCGATAAGGTATGGGGGAAGAGATCAAAGAAGGATTGTTTTCTAGAATCACGTGAAAATGATTAAAGGTGCATAGACTTAGAAGTTGTCTTTTTTTGTGCAGGGACGTTGACACTTGGTACCACCTTTGCAGAGAGAGTCAGGAGATTGGGAGAAGGGGTAGAAGCAAGAGGCTAATTAACAATATCAGCTAGGGCGTGGAAAGTGGCACCCTTCTGAGTTGCTGATTGCAGTGTGCTGCCAAAAATAGCATTTTTATTTTTATATTTTTAATTTCCAACAGACAGGAGGGACAAATCAGTGAAATATCTGTGGTCCATAAATTGCAATTTTTAAAAGGGTTTGGGGGGAAGGAGAAGACAGGGGAAGAACACAAGGAAAAGTCATCCAAGTTAATCATTCTCTCAATTTAAAATAAGGCATGATGATTTTTATTGAACAGAATTTTTTTCCCATTCACTTGTTTATTTACTTTTCATTTACAAGATTCAGTTCCACAGTCCCTTGAGTTTCAGTTTTTCTCCCCTCCCTTCTCCCCTCCCCCCGATGGTGGTGTGCAATCACGTATAGGATCTGCAAATACTTGCACGTTGTATAATAGTCTGGTTGTGTAGAAGGGTTGTAACCAATGGTGTGAACAAAGGGAAAAAAGAAAGAAAACCAAACATGAAAAAGAATGATAGCATATAGATTGTGAAGCAGAATTTTTGATGGGAATAATCCATACCTTCAAGTCATAATGAAAATTAGTTTAGTGTTGTGAAAAGAACATTGACTTGGAAGTCAAGATACCCAAGTTTTGTTCCAGTTCTGCCACTGACTTGCTCTAGGTTTCTAAGTGAGCAGGCAAACATTATGCCATTGGCCTGTAGTCAGTCTGTAAAGATCTCAGACAAACTATCTGCATTCATGCAATAGTAAGGCAAGACGTGTAGGCCTGCTTAAAAGCAAAGAAGTTAATAAACAATAAAATGGGCATTTATTCACTAGCGTTGTAGGCCTCAGGCAAACTACTAATTCCAGTATATTAGGAATGCAAAATTCATACTTATTGTATCAACCTTTATCTCGTAAAAGATTTAGTAATACAACAGATATTAGAACTTAAAAGCATTCTATAAGCAAAGAACTGGCCTGACTTTTAAAAGAAACCAAAATAACCTGTCTAACTGTAATCTAAAACAAAAGGTACAAATGTTAATTAGGCCTTCAGAATATTGGGTAGATCTTTTGTGGAGGATATTTAGGAAAATCTAGACAAGAATCATGCAGGCATAGAATGCATAGATGTGTTACAATCTGCCCCAACAGAGGGAAAATGCATGTTGATGAGAATATAGAGCCACTGAAGCATGCCTTGAACATATACATATCATAAATATTTTTAGAATGAAAGAAAAAAGAATGAATTAATGAATGAATGAGGCTCTGGCTATGCCACTGGCAGCAGCTGTGACTGTAAACCAAAGTGTTTGCACACTCCTTAGGTCAGATACACATGAGAATCAACTAGCATTGGCCAATGATGAGAACAGATGCCAGTCAGAGATTTGAAGTGAAGGGCAAAATCATTTACACTGAGTTTTTATTGATGTGCTGCTATTGTCCTGCATTAGGAGTGTCAGTCTGCATGGTGTGCATCATCACAACAGTAGAGAAAAATTGACTGATATTCCTATTACCAAGGTCTAAGAGGTACGTAGGAAGAGTGACTCATTTGTAGGTCACAGATTACTAAAGTATGAGTTATCCTTCCGTGATTCCAATGATGGATCTGTCAGCCTCAGAATATTAGCAGTTGCTCAGACAGCAATCAAATGCTTCAGGCTTTGAATACAGAGCAAGATAATTGAAAAGGTACTGAGCTGGGAGTCAGGAGACCTGGGTCTTAGTTTTGGCTCAGCCTCTAATTAGCTGACTACCCATTGGTGGGTAATTAATCTCTCTGGCCCTTGGTTTCATCATCTGTAAATGAGCTTGTAGAACTAGATGATATTGAAGGTCCTTCCCAGTTCTAATAATCTATGACTTTTTGAGAGACAGTGTGGTATAATTGAAAAAATCTTGGGTTTGGAGTCAGAGGACCTTAATTGGAATTCTGGTTCTCACCTATTAGTGGTTTTGTGCCCTATCTGCACCTCAGCTCCTCAACTGTAAAATGAGAGGTGTAGGAATAAATAGCATTTAAGGTACCTTCTAGCTTTAAATATATCATTATATAATCATGGCATCAATCTAACATTCAATGAGAGTTTGGCATTCTATTGGAGTAGCAAACAGCCTTAGACTAGGAATGAGGAAGACACAAGTTCACATCCCACATTAGACTCTAGCCCCTGTGTCACATTAGATAAGTTATTTAGGGGCTACTTAAATGGCTAGAGTGCTAGAGTCAGAAGATCAGAGTTCAAATTCAGCCTCTGACACTTATTAGCTGTGTGATGCTAGCCAGTCACTTAATCTTCATTTGCCTCAGCTTCTTCATCTGTAAAATGGGGATAATAACAGTACCTACCTCTCAGGGTTGTTGTGAGGATCAAATGAGATAATTGTAAAATGCTTGGCATTATTCCTGGCACATGGTAAGTGTTAAATATTGTTGTTAAGCAGCTCAGTGGCACAATGAATAGAGTGCTAGAATTAGGAAGACACATTTAAACTCAGCCTCAGACACTTGGTATTTGTGTGATCCTAGACAGGTCACTTAACTTCTATTTACCTCAATTTTCTCATCTAGAAAATGGAGAGAATAAAGTTACCTACCTCCTGGAACTCTTGTGAGGAACAAATGAAATGATATCCATAAAGTGCTTTGTAAACCTTAACGCACTAAAGAAATGTGAGATATCATTATGATAAGATCTTGAAGATTCCTCCAGCTCTAAACTTTCAAGACTCTTTATTGACCAATACTCAGCTCCTTTGGAGGTCATTTTCTTTTTTGGAGCCACTCAGATCACAGTGAAAGTCAATGTTCTTCTGTTAGAATTGGGTAGGGGAAGATGCCTCCTTCATCTTTCCTGTCTGCTTTATGTTTAGCTTATATTTTTTATTTCTGTGTTCGCTTTTCTGTGGCTGTCTCTAGAGCACTGAACCCCAGCAACAGTTTGGCAAGGTTCCCCAAACATCCATAAATTTCCAATGATTCCTAGGGAGCTAATTTAATTTAATGAATGTAAATTTAGTTTACAAAACATAAATGGTATAGAGTAAGTTTAGAGAGATCCCAAATAATCAGATCAGTGGCCGTATTTAGCATATAATGTCTGTGAAGGCAGAAACTTTCATTTTTGTCTTTGTATCTCCCATAAAGGAAATACCTGTTGGGTGCCAGGCACTGCACTAAGTGTCTGTAAGGATTTGAACTCAGATCTTTCTGATTCTAGGGCCCACAGTTCTATCATTGTGTCACCTAGCTGCTGAGCATAGTGTCTGGCACTTACCAAGTGAATGGCAACTTTTGATTGAAAGTCGTAACAGTCCTAAACAAAGAGATCAGTGACAAGTTAAAGATCCCCCTGTTCCCTAATGAAAGACTTTCCATTTGTGTGCCCTCTCTAACTACCTTCTCCTATGTGTCTGTATCTGACTCTCCACACATACATCTACCTCCATTTTGACTGGTTGTTCATTGCCAATCCCAAGGCATAATGTACATGAGTTGAGTATTCATTCAAAGCTATAGGAAAAGTACTGTAACTTAATAATTAAATAGGGAAAGTATTATAACTTGTTGGAGCATCTTTGTGATGGCTTGGTGGATAGAGTGCTGGGCCTGAAGTCAGGAAGATTCATCTTCCTGAGTTCAAATCTAGTCTCACTCATTTATTAGCTGTATGACCCTGGACAAGTAACTTAACCCTGTTTACCTCAGTTTCCTCAACTGTAAAATGAGCTGGAGAAGGAAATGTCAAACCACTCCTGTATCTCTGCCAAAAAAAACCCCAAGTAGGGTCACAAAGAGTCAATAACAATTGAAATAACTGAACAAAAATTATGATAAACTAGGACATTTCTGAGTAATCTTCCCAGGATGGAGAAGAGTCTGGTGGTTTTTCTTTGGTGACCTATTTATACCTATAAAACAGTGTGTAAAGCCAACCACGAGCAGCTTTCCAGAAGAATGCTACTCTGAACAGCTTTTAATTACTTAGTATAGTGAACAACCTATTTATTCAATAACAAATCAGAACAAAATATTCACAGCAAATCAAGGTGCAGCCACAATTTTATAACTTAACACAGATAATCAAAATAGAGCATTTACAACAACTTATCACAGAAAATGGCCACTTAGTTTTCACCACAGTGGTTATACAGTTTTGAACAAAGTATAATCATTTAGTCAAGCAATCACTTAGTAACTCAATCATTCAATCAACTCAATCATTCAATCATCCTTGCCTCCTTAAGGGTCATAAAATACAATAGTCAAAGTTCTCTGGTCATGGGGCACACTAAGTTACAATATCAGTCACTACTCAGCACTCTTTTAAGGGGTAGTGTAAAATACACAGGCCATCCACCCCTCAGTCACAAATAAGTTACAATCTTCTCAGTCAGTACACAATGTCCAAGTAAAGTCTTCTTTCAGCTTGACTCAGGGTGGTCTCTCAGATTCCCTGGATCCCCTTCCATGGTCCCAGCTCCTACCTGGATTCACCAAACTGTCACCCGGGTTCAAAGGCAGACAGCTCCCAATTCCTTGTCCAGTTCTGTGGTGTTCCTGTTCTATGCTGAAGCTCAAAGTGTCCAGTCCACCTTAAATCCTTCCCAGTCTTTGTTCCTAGGAAGTCAAGGCTCAACAAAGACACAAACAGGTTCATGCAAAGTACCAGTATCACAGTCATGCTTCCTCAGTCTTTGTCTGCTCCCAGGAGAAGCTGGTAGCTTCCCAGCAGAAGCTCCATCTAGTTCCCAGAATCAAAATCACTTCACCCAGGTTTTCAAAATTGAAATAATTCTCTCCAGCCTGGATCTTTCCTTTTCAGCCTCCTCAGCAGAAGCTGCTTCTGTCTCCACAAAGCTTATCCCAAGTAGTTCTGACTCTGCCTCTCCGAGGCTTTTCCTCATATATAGTATTGCTCCTCCCTTTTCAACCCCTTCCTGTTAAGTCAGCAACAGGATTCATCTCTTGTGTTTCTTTAAGAAAGGCATAATTTGAACTAGGTGCTAAGTACCTCTCAGCTTTCCAATACAAAGGGATCTTTAAATTTCATTACCATTACACAGTGCCAATGTACCTCAAAGGCCTTTTGCTGAAATTTGGTGCTGGAAGCATTTACTGAATTCAGTCAAACTTAGAATAATAGGATCATGGGTTAAACAGGTAGAAGGGCCCTCAGAGGTCCTATAGTCTAATACCATCATTTTACAGCAAAGGAAACTGAGGCCTAGGAAAATTAAGTCAACTAGAGTCATGCAAATAGTAAATGTTAAGGGGTAGTAGATGTGAACTTAGTTCTTTTTACTGTAGAGCCAAACTTGTAACCTTATATTTAAAATGATTCTTCTATTCTTTTGTCTCATACATCCATTATTACTCTTATTCCTGCTATTGCTCAAAAACTTTAGATGGCTCTCCTCTTGGCATAATAATAAATATTATTATGAATAATATATTATTTCTATAATATATGAATGAATAGGTGACAACAACAAAACCATCACATTTAAACACATATTTTAAGTTTACAAATTGCTCTCTTTACAGCAATCCCATGAAATACACAGTGAGTACCATATTCATTTATAAATGAGAAAACTGAGGTTCTTAGAAGTTAATTGCCTCATCCAGGTTCACATAGTGAGCAAGTAAGAACTTGAACCTAGATCCACTGACTCTAAAACCCAATGTCCTTTTTAGTATACACCACTTTTTAATTTTTTTTTTAATTTTTGCTTTTTGGAGGGGGGAAGGCAGGGCAATTAGGACTAAGTGACTTGCCCAAGGTCACATGGCTATTAAGTGTTAAGTGTCTGAGGTCACATTTGAACTCAGGTCCTCCTGATTCTAGGGCTGGTGCTCTATTCACTGCTCCACCTAGCCATGCCTATATACCCCTTTTTCTAAGGGGCAAAAGTGATAAAGAAAAATTTCTTTCATTAAAGCCTTGTATAATGTACTTCCAGTATCGATTTTAACCATGTCTCAAGTTACTACCCAACTGGTCATCCTCTGATCAGGTTCCACAGTTGGTTGTTTTGTCTTTGTTTGTGGGTTGTATTTCGTTTTTTATTTGTTTTTGTTTTTCCTACTGCTTATGCCATTTCCTACATCTGGACAATCTCTCACCCCCATTTCTGCTTCTAGTTCTTCCTTCAGAGTCCAGTTCAAATCCTCCCTGGAACGTTCCCTGAATCCTCAGTTTGAAGTGATTTCTTATTTAAAGATCTCATAGCACTAAATAATAATTTTCATGTGAACAATCAAACAAGCATTTAGTAAGTGTCCACTTTGAGTCAGGTGCTGTGCTAGGCATTGGGGATATCTAGACAAAAGTGAGACCATCTCTGCTTCCAAGGAACTTACATCCTAATAGGGCAGATGACATGTATACATACTGATGTATACAAAACCTGCAGAAGGTATCCACAATGATGACCTCAATTAATGTATAATGTTTCTAAAATTTTTTTTTTAGAGAATGGGAGTTGCAAACAAGTTTTCATCGATATTGCCTGTTCACTTAAAGAAAACATGTAAAAGTCTGCAAGATTATTTCCACATCTTTGATACTATTCCTTTTTTCTAATGCCTTGCAAATCAATCCCTCAATATCCTTCAAAAATGTATCTTCAGTATGGAGCTTCTGAGTATTAACTCTGGTTCAGGCACTGCTATCCCTGAATATTTTAGTGCCTTTTATTCTGTGCCTCCTCATGCAGTAATTTGGGGACTGTGATACTGTAGTCAAAATGAGGGAACTCTAATGCAATGGATTGAGAAAAGTTTATTGATACCATTTAAAAATACTCCATTTTTCATTTTCCATCTATATATTGGTCTTCTAAATTCACATTTAAATGCTCTCAATACGTGTTTTTTCTCTTGTTAAACTTTCTTTAAATTTATTTATCCCTTTACAATTTTACAAAGTCATACATCTCATAATCTTCCGCCATCATTCTTCATAAATGCTTACACATATGTTTTTATTCCTGGTGATGCATTACTATTTCTCTCTCCTCTTTGAGGAGTTTAAGCTGATTCTGCTGGTTCTGAGGTTCATTTGTACTCATTATTACTTTATATTGGTTAAGCCAATTTAGGAAATCCTGCTAGTCTCAGTTAATTTCTGTTCTTTTATCTATTTCTCAATTCAGTTGGAGTTACCTCAGCTGAACACTATGCCTTCTCATCCCCTCGACCCCCAATATGGTATTGAGTATGATCAGCGTTGACTGCTTGGTTGGAGCTGTAATTGCTCTTTATTTTGTCACATTATTTAGCTTTGATTTTGTAATTGCCTCAAGAGTAAAGGGCATGGGATTTTATTCTAACATATTCTCTTCAATACTAATCAGTCTTAGGGTATATGCAAATATAGGCCAATTCAAGGTGACTAGAACCCAAAGAGTGCAGGGCATTGCCAAATGCCAAGTGAAAGAGGTCAATTTTTATTTCTTTGAGGTAAATGGCTTTTAGAATCGTGCTCTGCACAAAGTCAGTTCTATTTGAATGCACTTGGAATTAAATTGTAAAGCAGAAATTCAAGAAGGCTAAGAGTGACAAAGGAAATAAGCAAACTTTTGCTTGACCTGAGGGGAGCCTAAAGTTCAGGAAGATGTTCCAACAAAGTCAGATATCGGCCCAGTCCAGAGTTCAAGGTAAGACGCTAGGAATTGGAGAGTGCATAGGAAATGGAGAGGAGAGTACAACAATACTAAGCACATGGAAGATGTTCCTTCAACTTGTATGGAATGACTGAACTTGCTTTAGTACTCTCTATAATCAAACCCCAAGGTGATAGTGCCAGGATATCTCAGTGAGTTGAGAAATAGGATGTAATGCATTGCCCTGAGTGAAATCATTGGAGACAAAACATGTGTAGAAGAACTCTCCCAGATTGCTATTTATTGTCACTGTTCCTGCACACTGAGGCAGAACTAATACTGTGGCTGAGGTTTGGTTTCTGTCTGATTAACGTCAGAGAAAGGGCATAGAATATCAGAGAACAGCTTTCCATTTGACCTGCAGGTTAAGTTTTGTGGCCCACATAGGAGAGGGTCAGTTTTAATCACTAATGAATCTGTACCTAATTAAAGAATCTCAGCCCATGATTGGTGGTTTAATTAATTTTCATGAAAAGATTTTTTATTATGAAGTGAAAGTGTACTGGGAGTATTTACCTGGAAATTTATGATGAAATAGATATTCAAGGGGTAGTGATGCCAGAAAATATTCATAATGATGTTGAGGAAACCAGCCTTCAGAAGTGGGGTTACAAAAGAAAACTATCTTAGATTGATGATATTTTCCAGTTTTCAAAGTACCTTCACATACATTTTCTCGTTGATCTGTATACTATACCTGTGAGTATGGTATACTACCTCATTTTGTAGTAAAATAGGCCCCAGGCTTAAAGGATCTATCCAAGGCCATTTAGCAAGGGTTGGGGTTTGGGCCAGGATTTGAACACAGGTCTTCTCATTATTAGTTTCATTTTCCTTCTATTATATCTCACACTGTTCTATGGTTTCAGTTCTTTTAATTTCAATAAATACTACCAAGCAGCAAAATGTCCCATGAATTCTACAATTCATGCAGTCCCCTACATACATTCCTCACCATTGGGAGAGTTTTGTTTTTCACCTAATTTTGAAGCTTATCAGTTCACTTTTAGGACATGAGAAGATTTCTGAAGCCAAGAAAAGAAGAAACATTAGAATTGAGTTTGGGAGTATGAGAGCCATCGTATAGATTTATGACATTGTAGGTATGACAAGGCTGGCTTATTCTAAGTGGTGGCAGAGTGCATAACCATCTGCAGGGTTGAATTTAAAGGTTGTGGAAAGGGCCTCTGTCCTAAAAATATTATACCATAGGCCTATGATATTGTTCATAATTCTCACCTTTGGAATTCTTTGCTAAGTCACTGAATCTCAAGAGAGCACTTGCTAAAATGTAAATGTGTTACCTGGGAAGAGAAGTCCATTAAACCAAAAGTACTCAGTATTATCAGATTAGTTAGCCCTCACTTTGGGATACAGAACATTTGGGTTGAGGAATGTAGACAAAAATATATTTCAATAGAGGAGATTGGGAGGAAATATGCCCAGGGAATAATGTACTACTGAGTTTTGTGGCTTCCTTAAAGTCTTTACTAAAATCTCATCTTTTGTAGGAAGCCTTTCCCAGGCTTTCAGTTCTAGTGCCTCCCCTCTGTTCATTATTTCCTATTTATCCCCAATACAGCTTGCTTTGCCTGTAGTTGTTTTGCATACTGTCTTCCCCATTAGATTATAATCTCCTGGAGGTCAGGGACTGTCTTTTGTCTCTTATGATATCCCTACTACTTAGCATAGTGACTGCATATAGTAAGCTCTTAATAAATATTATTTGATAAATTTTTTGGAGAGAGTTGAATTAAGTGTCACAATTAAGAATACTGAACAGCCTAAAACCTCTTGAGAAGAGGTTTGCTAAGGGAAAGTGATAGGCATTCACCACAAACTTTGATTGCTTAAACTTGCCTAGAGCTGAAGAGTTCAGATGGGGGCCTAAAAGGGCCTTATTCATAGGATCATGAACTCCTACACTGAAAGATGGAAGAAATTTAGAGACAATGAATATCAACCCTCTAATTCTACATGGGAGGAAACTGCAGCTCAAGGGGGTTCACTCAATTGCTCAAAGTTTCAGTTAACAAATAGCCAAAGCGAAATTTGACCTCAGGTCTTCTCACTCCACATTTCTCACACTTTCCTATGTACCAGCCTGGACTTAGGTACAGATTTAGTCCCATTTATATCTCTGCATGTCCCATTTACTTGATTTATATAGGATTGTGATTAAAACCAAACACTAGTTTCTATCCAGATTTCTAATTGTGGCTTCCTTCCATTCAAGGATTTATAGAAGTAGCTTTCCTGACTATTACAACAAGTTGACTTCTATAGTTTTCTCCTCGCTGTGAAACCAGACTCTTGCTTCCCAGTGAGAAGTGGTCATGAAACATGACAGCTCTTGCTGAGATGTACATTAGTGCAATTTCTGAAATGTGTTCTTTATTCTCATTAGGTCTATGAGATGCATTATTATTTAATAAATATTTAGCCAGTTAAAGCTCAGCCTCACCAACATTTACTTCTGGGCTCTTTTGAGTGTGACAGTGCAGAAAGCATGGCAAACGGTTAAGTGTTTTTCTTTTTAAAAAAAATATAAATAGTATTTTAGTTTTTTCCAATTACATGGAAAGACAGTTTTCATCATCCATGTTTATAAGATTTTGAGTTCCAATTGTTTTTCCCTTCCTTCCTTTCTTCCCTCCACCCCAAGATGGCAAGCAATACGATAGGGGTTATACATGAGCAATCAAGTAAAGCTTATTTCCACATTAGTCATGTTGTGAAGGAAGAAACAGAAACAAAAGGAAAAAAAAAACATAAAAAAAAACAAAGAAAGTGAAAATAGTATGCTTTGATCCCCATTCAAACTCCATAAATTCTTTCTTTGGATACAGGTAGCATTTTTCATGAGTCTTGAAATTGTCTTGGATCACTGTATTGCTGAAGAGAGCTAAGTCTATCAAAGTTGGTCATTGCATAATGTTGCTGTTACTGTGTACAGTGTTGTCTTGGTTCTGCTCATTTCACTCAGCATCAATTCAGGTAAGTCTTTCCAGGTTTTTCTGAAATCCACCTGCTCATCATTTCTTATAGTGCAATAGCATTCCATTCTATTCATATACCACAACTTGTTTAACCATTCTACAATTGATGGGCATTCACTTGATTTCCAAATTTTTGCCACCACAAAAAGAGCTGCTATAAATATTTTTGTACATGTAGGTCATTACCCCCTTTTTATGATTCCTTTGGGATATAGAGCTAGTAGTAGTGGTATGCACAGGGGTAACTAGGTGGTGTGGTGAATAGAGCAATAGCCCTGGAGTCAGGAGGATCTGGGTTCAAATTTGACCTCAGATGCTTGACACTCTTACTAGCTGTGTGACTTTGGGCAAGTCACTTAACCCCTATTGCCCTGCCTTCTCCCCTCCAAAAAAAAAAATTAAAAAAAGGACACACACAGTTTGATTGGCCTTTGGGCATAGTTCCAAATTGCTCTCCAGAATGGTTGGATTGGTTTACAACTCCACCAACGATGCATTAGTATCCCAATTTTCCCACATCTTCAACATTTATCCTTTTCCTTTTCTGTCACATTAACCAATCTGATAAGTATGAGGTGGTATAAGTTGTTGTTGTTGTTAGGTTATACATGCATAATCATATTAAATATGTTTCCACATCAGTAGTGTTGTGAAAGAAGAAGCAGAACAAAAGGGAAAAACCACAAGAAAGAAAAAAATGAAAATTATATAATTTAATCTGCATTCAGACTCCATAGTTCTTTCTCTGGAGGTGGATAACATTTTCCATCATGAGTCAAGAGTATTTTTCAAAATAAAGTCGTGAGTCAAGAAATTTAAGAGAAGTAATAACCATCATGATATGTATTCAGAAAAGCTTTGTTGTTTCCCCCAAATATTAAAGGGCTCTAAAACTGAATAAATGGAAAAGGAAATGGCAAACCACTCCAGTATCCTTGCCAAGAAAACCCCATGGGCAGTATGGTCCATGGTGCAAAAAAGAGTTGGACACAACTCAATGACTGAACAACATAAAAGCTGAATAATGCTGGTCTTTATTACAAATGTTATTCTTCTGACTGCTACCTATAATTAGTTAGAAATGGGCCAACTAGGTGGTATAATAGATTGAGTGACAGGCCTGGAGTCAGAAAGACCTAAATTCAAATCTAGCCTCAGACACTTACTATCTATGTGACCCTGGACAAGCGACTTAATACTTTTTTGCCTCTGTTCCCTTATCTGTAAAATAAGAATAATAATAGTGATAGAGTGGTGAGACCTGGACCCCAAAAGGCTAAAACCATGTCTCTGGAAGTGACCCAGTCCTCCTCCTCCCCCCCACACACACCAATGAGAAAATCTTCCCCTGTTGTAGACACACACAGAGATCTGACCCTGTGATTACTTTGATACCAGTACAGACAGACACAGGGGTGCTGGCCCAAGGACTGTCTCTGGTGCCTGCCCAAGGAGCATGCTCTGGCAACCCTTCAATCTTGTCCCCTCAATAAAGTTATCTCTGTTGATTCCCTGAATTTTCCCATAGGTTCCTTCTAGCATCTGTAGTACTTGCATATCCTGACCACTACCCCCCCCACCCCATCACCTAATTAGCATGCTTGTCATTCTTTTCATTGCCTTTTTGCATATAAACCTTAGTACCATCCTCATTATTAGCTTTGCAAGTCCCCTAAGGAACTTTGCCAACTTCTATTGGTGTCACAATAAACCTTGTTACTTGACTGGAAAGTGCTTTGAGTGCATGAATTCATTCCAGGCAATGCTGCCCTATACCCTGACTTTTGGGGGTCCTAGCACCCCTAAACCACATCAATAACACCTACCTCTCGACATTGTTTTGAGGATCAAATCAGACAATAATTGGAAAACACTTAGCACAGTTCCTGGCATTTAAGTAAGTGCTATATAAATGCCAGCTATATTATTAATTGGAATGTAATTAAATGTGAGTGGAAGGTTATTTTATATAAATGTGCCCTGAAATCATGTAGATAAAATATATAATATGATTTAGGACTCTTATGATGAATCCATTTTTCTTCTTATTACAAAAATAGGCTTTTGTATCCTTTCTATTCCCAGAACTCTCATAAATTGGTAGTAAGAAGCAAGAAAGCCAAGAAAGGATCATATTCTGTCATTGGAAGCTAGAGTCGTGAGAGACGAGGGGACTTGGTCTCTTTAAATGTTTCCATGTCAATTTGGGGCAGCCTTCAGGCTATCCATCCTTTAAAATAGGGCCCCTCTTTCTGAGAGCCACAGCATTTAAAGCTGACCTCTAAACCCTGAATTAGCTTTAGGGAATGCACGAACAGAAGTCTGATGACTAAGCTTAAGGGTAAGTTCTGGATGATGTTTTCCATGACCCTTTCCCATAACGATCCTTATAAATATTTCCCTGTTTCCCAAAGGGTTCAGAGTAGGAAGATTTTCTTTAAAATACTGTTATGGACAGTACACACATTGATTTTCCTTCTTTGTGAAACAGACAAGCTTTTGCAGGGAGAATGTTCCAACTGAAACACCTTTTTTTTTTTCCTTTGTGAAAAACAGGTAATTACCTGTCAGTTGCCATAGCAATGTTTATGGGAAAGCTCAGGGGTTCACATGGCTCTGTACTCAGCAGGCGAACACAGAATAGTCTGAATCTGCTCTCCTCCCCTCCCCACCCCCTTTCAATCCCAATACCTATTGGAACTTCTGGCAGCAACTTCATATCGCTCTGCTTCTGCCAGCCCTCTATAGAACCAATTTACACAGTTTGCTTCAAGCAGGGGCAAGATCATCTTGAGCCAGTTATAGGAGAGGAGCAACTGGCAAGAAAAGCCATGTGAGGCTAATGCACAGGGGACCAGCATATTAGTCATGAACATCTCTGTTAACAACTTTAGAGCAACATGGAATCAGAGTGAGATAGAACCTTCTCAAACTGCTTTTCATGTGGTTGTGTATAAAAGGGGCAAAAAGCTGCTTGCTGGGTGCCATGCCAGGGCACACCACCCATGCCTCTTCAGTTTGGCTTTAATATACACCCCTGCCCAGGACCTATCTCCCCAGGTTGTTGTGAAGATCAAATGAGGTAATATTTGAAAAACATTTAGTATTCTTTCCTTCCTTCGTTCCTTCGTTCCTTCGTTCCTTCCTTCCTTCCTTCCTTCCTTCCTTCCCCTATTTCTCTCCCTCTCTCTTTCCTTCATTTTTCCCTTCTCTCCTTCCTTTAGTTGTACAGTTGGGTCTATTGGCTACCATAAGTGGGGCCACATGGTCACTTTGACTGGATTGTCTTGAAGCATAGATAGCTGAAATCCTGGGAGAATCTGAAGAGCTGAAACTGGTTAGAAAGTGAGGAAGGTACAAATGAATGGTTCAGTCTCCTGTCCCCTAAAAGTGGTGTGGTTGTTGATATAATTGTGGAAAGAGGAATGGGATCTAATTTTGGCTCTACCTCTGTCTTGTGTCAAACAAAAGTCTTGGATAAGAAGCTTCTCCTCTTTCCCTCCCCTTCCCCATAGTCTCTTCTCTCATTTAATAAATTTGACATACTAGTTGATGTATGAGATCCTTTATAGCCACTTATTCATCCCCATTAGCTCTCTTCCTGTATCTCTCTTCATTTTTGTGGCTAGACTCCTTGAAAAGACCAGAGTCCATTCAGCTTACAGCAGATGTCAGGTAATGGGTCGATGGCAATATGGTGGCCACCATGGCCTTCAAAAGGCAGAGATGAGGACAAAGTGTATTCCCTGCATGGAGGATAGCACAAAGGCATGGAGGCAAAGGGTGGAATATTCTGTGTGAGGAACAGTAGGAAGGTCTGTTTATTTGGACTTTTTGGGGTGGAAAGTAAAATAACATATCAGAAAGGTAAAGTGAGACAAGGTTACAAAGAGTTTCAATAGCCAAGGCAACAAGGTAGCAGAGAGGACAGAGTTTGGTACCTGGAGTCAGAAAGACCAATGCCAATTATGCTTCAGACAGTCATTATCTATGTGATCCTGAGCAAGTCACTTGATCTCTTTAAGCTTCAATTTCCTTATCTGTAAAATGGGGATAATAATAACATCTACCTTACAAGGTTGTTGTGAGGATCAAATGAGATAATATATGGAAAGCATTTTGTAAACCTGATAGCTGTATATAAATGTTAGCTTTTACTGCTATTAAAGAGAAGATAGTCAATATATGGAAGGGAAACTAGTGAAATTAAGGGAACATGGAAGGCAAATGGTCACATGGATTGCTTAGTCTTGAAATTAACTGATCTGGATCCTTTGGGAATAGGGTTTTGGTTTTAATGCTTATAGTAGCAACATCCTGTCACTGGTTGGAGAATAGATCAATGTAGATTTCTTGAATAGGACCTTGGTTTTATTTTTTTTTCCTCACATACAAAATGAGATATCTTCCATTTATGAGGGAATAATGTAACTCCTTCTCTTGACACTTATATGAGAACCCATTAATCTATGTCTTGCATATCATGTCTGAACAGGAAATACAATCACTAAGCTTTTATCCTTAGAAAACCAGGCAGCTCTATGGAGGAGTGAAACTTGAACAACAAACTCATGTAGGCTGTTGAATAACTTTATATGGGATAGAAAAAGGAAAGGTAAAAGACATAGTGTTTTGTGGTTAAACTCCTTGAGAAGGTCGTCTACAATCAGGGCCTTTAACTTTCTTTTCATTCTCTTCTGAATTATGCAGTCTGTCTTTTGACCTCATAATTCAACCAAAACTTATCTCTCCAAAGTTACCAATGATCTCTTCATTGCAAGGTGTAATGACCTTTTTTCAAACCTCATTCTTCTGATTTCTCTGCAGCCTGTGACACTGTTGATGCTACCCTCTTCCTTGATGTTCTCTTCTCTCTAGGTTGTTATGACATTGCTCCCTACTGGTTCTCTTCCTAACAGTCAGACAAATCATTCTTAGTCTCCTTTGTTGTATCTTCCATGAAGCTGTGCCCACTAACCATGGATGTCTCATAGGGCTCTTTCCAGGGTCCTCCTCTTCTCTTCTCCCTCTATTCTATTTTACTGGCTGTTCTCATTAGCTCAAATCAATTAAATTATCATCTCTATTCATATGATTTTGTATTTATAGAGCCCTAAACTCTTTCCTGATCTCCAGTCCCATATCTCCAACTATGTCTTAGACATTAGAACTGAATGTCTGTAGATATTTTAAACTTAATATGATAAAAACAAAACTCATCATCTCCTCCCCTCACTCCAGTACTTCCCTCTTCCTAACTTCCCTATTAGTGTTGAAGGCACTACTATCCTTCCAGTAATCCAAGCTCACAACCTAGCTATCATCTTTGATTCCTCACTCTCTCTTACCCTCCCATATCCACTCTTTTGCCAACTCCTGTTGATTCTACTTTCACAACAGCTCTCTTAGATGCTCCCTTTTCTCTTATGACACTGCCACCACAGTTGCTCCTCAAGTGTAATGTCAAATTGATCTTCCTACAGCTCAGGTCTCCTCTCTCTTTCCCTATCCCCCATGCAACAAACTCTAGTAACTCCCTTTTACCTCCAGGATCAAATATAATATTCTCTGTTTGGCTCTTACAGCCCTTTACAACCTGGTCCCTTCCCACCTTTTCAGTCTTCTTACACCTTAATCCCCTCCATGATACAGTCACACTGGACTCTTTTCTGTTTCTGACATGCAACACTCAGTCCTCTAATTCTCTGAGTTTCACTGGCTACCCTTCCATGCTCAGAATGCTTTCTCTCCTCATCTCTCCTTCCTGGCATCCCTGGCTTCAGTCATGTCTCAGTTAAAATTCCACCTTTTGCAAGAAGCCTTTCCCAGTCCTCACTAATTGTCTTTCTTTTGAGATTATTTTCAAATAATCTCATTAATATCCTGGTTCTATGTAGTTGTTTACATGTTGTCTGTTTTTGCCCCCACCCCTTTATTTTCATTTGTTTTTTATTCTCAGCTCTTAGTACAAAACAGATGAGGGGTTTAATAAATACTTGCGGATTTCACTTGGAGGAAAAGAAAATGGAGAACATAAACCTTTTAATGAACAAATGTTTCTGTTAATCATCTGACTTATTCTTAACTTACAAAAATGCTAGAGGATCACAGGACAACTTAGTTAGACTATTTAACCATTCCTGACTCCCTTGATTAAGATTATGCTTAATGTGTTGGGATTTAATTCACAGTAGCCATTAAACAACAGGCATGGTTGGTGGTGATGGGGAGTGATTTGATAAAGGCAAGTGGGTTTTCTAGAAAGGTATAATCACCAGTCGTAGATTTAAAGACTGAAGGGACCTTGAGATCATATAGTACATCCCCTTTCTTTTATAGGAGAAATGTCTAGAGAGGTCTCATGATTTGTCCGGGGTTAGACAGGTAGTAAATTGCAGGGAAGGTAATTAAACCCAGGTCTTCAAACTCCAAACCAGTGCTCCTCAATGTACCATTCCAAGTGTTTACCTTCTACAGGAAAATAACAACGAACAACCCCAGGTACCTATTACTGCTATTGTATTTCTGTTATTATTTTTCCTTTCCATTAATCAACAATTTTTAAAAATTGAATTCGCAGACATGTCTTCTTTCTGTGGTCCTTCCACTACATACCCCTATGATTTATTGAACTAGTATGAGATAGGTGGAAACCATTACTTATCTTATGAAATCCTTAGTCATGGCTAAGGAAGAGATGAATAAGTAGTATTCCATGTAGAATATAAAATAGGTCATTTTAAAGTTCTTCTCTAATAATTTCTGGTTCACAATATACTCCTATTCTAGAGTACAATGGCAATTCCTTTCCTTTAAGTCTCTGTGGCACATTCTGGACTTTGTTCCCTAAATTTTTGTTCTTTCAATGGTACCTATTCTCTCACTTTGCAGAGAGGGTAGATTAGGCATTCTAAAGGTCTATTCTAAATTTAAAATGCTATAATTGCCAATATCGTAGATAGCATTTGGATATTTGCAGCTCAAATAAGATGCACATGTGTAAGGCACTGGGTCCAAAGAAGGAAAATTAAAAGTGAGCTCCCACCCTTAAGGGGCTGGCAGCTAGGTGGTACAGTGGATATGAGTGCTGGCACTGGGGTCAGCAAAACTCATCTTCCTGAGTTCAAATCTGGCCTCAAAAACGTATTAGCTCTGTGACCCTGTGCAAGTCACTTTAATTCTGTTTGCCTCAGTTTCCTCAACTATAAAATAATCTGGAGAAGGAAATGGCAAAGCAGTCCAATATCTTTGCCAAGAAAATCCCAAATGGGGTCATGAAGAGTCAGACACAACTGAAGGAGCTTATATGCTATGCAAATAATGAGGTATACCATAAGTAAATCTGAGAAGGGAGGGAGATCTAAGAGGAAGGAGGGAATTTTAAAAAGCTCCTTTTAAAAGTACCTCTTAAGATGAGTCTTAAAAGATTTAAAGCTTTTAAGAGGAGGTGGCTTGGCATGGGGGGAAGGGGAGAGGAAAGGGAGGGGGAGAAAATTTGAAACTCAAAAGTTTGTGAAACTGAATGTTGCAAACTAAAAGTAAATAAAAAAATTTTAAAAAGAAAAAAAAGAAAAGAAAAAAGGGGAGGAGGCTTGGAAGGAGTGTATTCTAGGCATAGGATGCCTTTACAACATTGTAGACGTGGGAAAAGAAATGTAAAGTTCAGGAAAGAGCAGTTAAGACATTTTGGCTAAAATGGAGAATGTGTAAAAGATTAATGCAAAGTAAATTTGGCAAATGTTGAATGAAGTCTTACCTTGAAGAGCTTTAATGACAAAAGGAAGACTTTGCATTTTATCCTATAGACAACTTGGCATTACTACAATTTTTTGAGTAGGTGAAGAATACAGTTAGATTTATGCTTTGTGAAGATTATTTTGATAAACATATGGAGAATAAATTAGAATGAGGAGAAGTTAGAAGAAGAGTGATCAATTAAGAAACTATTACAACAGTAGAGTGATGGCTTTGTGAGCAGGGAGAAAGACAGAGATACAAGAAATGTCATAGAGGCAGAACTGGTAAGACTGGGCAGTTCATTAGATTTAGGCACATCTTATAATCACTCAAATAATGAATCCAGCTTGGCCTTTGGATTAACATCTGATCTCCTACCTAAGACTCCTTTCTACTTTCCCATGTAAAAATCACTTTTCTCCATGCCATGGAAATTTCTCTAATCATTAGAATGTGCTAGTCTTCCTCAGAGAGAGACTAATATGCATGACCTTCCTTACCTGCTCCTTTTGGGCTTTTTTGGCTAGCAGAGACCTTTGAAAACTATAGAACATTATTTAAATGTGAGTGATGCATACTGATTTTGTAGGGCTCCAGAGGAAAGCTTTGGAGCTGAGCTTCATGTTCAGATTTAATGAATCCATTTTTTACCTTAACATTCCAGGATAAAGAGGACAGGTGGCAGTATTGTGGTACCATAAAACCATGGTGTTTGTTCCCTCAACCCAACCAAGAAGAAAGTACCATACTATGCTAATATCCCTTTACCTTCTTTGCCTCATTATGCAGTAAAAACTATCCCTTTGATTAATGGAAGTATTATTAGAAACAACCGTACATGACTTTGTTCTCAGGCAACCAACACAGGTTTCCTAGAGACAGTGCTGATTAATCTTATTTACATCATTTGCATTTATCCTCCCTAGTTCAAAGGGCTATTTTCACCCTTTCCTGGCTATCTTTGGCCCAGTTCAGTTTGACAGGTAAGAGGCTCCTAGTGGGCAGTAGCTATAAACGTGAGGACCTCTTCCCCCTTGCTCCACATCTCTCACAGCTCTGAGACCTAGTTCCAAGAAAAGCTAGCTATTTCAAGTCTGCATTTTGAAGATAGCAATTTAGATTGCTGGAAAAGTTGAGGAATAAATGAATATAAATTGTTATTTAGCCTGTTACCAGGCAGAGGCAGAAGAGAGAAATGTACAATGATGCAGTTGGGGAGTAGTTTCAATGCAACTTTGGTTTGCATGTCCTTCAGGAGTAAGGTCTACTCTTCTCTTCAGGAACCAAGGCAGAATGATAACTAAGATGATTTTTACCTAGGGCAAAAAGAGTTGGTAGAGGACTCTTACCCTTAAGAAAACAGTCTACAGGGAGGGGAGTAAAGGAGGGAGAACTGGGAAGCAAAAGGGTCATCCCACTTCACAGTAGTTACTCTTGGAAAGGAATAAAGCCAACTCTTGTTCTTGTGGTTTTAAAAGCAAGGCAAATTCCTAGTAGTTCTTTTCTAGAATTTCCCTTTTCCCGTGGCAAATGCACCCAAGGTCATCCCAAAGACATCTGGACTGATAGATGGCCAGACTGTCTGAGGACCTTGAGGTAAGTGTGGGATTTGTGGATGGTCATTGTCAAGGAGAAACATGCCGGCTCCATATGGCAGCCCGTGGGAGCAGAGCTCTACACACATGGAGACTGGTTATGTCTCTAAATTGAGTACACAGAAGCACAGATGAGTTGGAGTTTGGAAGAGCTTCAGCATTTTAAGCAAACCTTGCTAGAAATTATTCATGCAGTTACATTTTTCACTGATTGCTAAGCAGAAAAATAACTTCTGATAATGTCAATTGTTCAAACTCATAGAATCATATGTTTCTGAGCTGGGAGGGACTTCAAGGACACTTCTAAGTTGGAGAACAAAGAGAGGCAAGCAAAAAAAGATGTGAAGGGCCTTGAATCCCAGTCATAGGAAGATTTTGGTTGATGAAATTGGAGATGTTTTTTTTTGGATTCAAGAAGACAAGACTTGGCATGTGTGAGTGGGAACTTGATGAATATGTTCAAGTATTGGTACTGTCATGTGTTCAAATGTGCTGTTACATAGAAACTTCATTTAATTTGTTCTATTTGGTGCCTATGCAATGGTCCCCAAATTTACAAAAAAGGTACATTTAGATTTAATATCTGGGGAAAACAGAAACAAAAACTTTTGAACATTTAGGGTTGTCCCAAAGTGGATTGGATTATTTCAGAAAGTAGCAAGTTATCCTAGCCAGAAGTCTTCAAATAGACGTTAGATGATCATTTACCTGGTATGATATTATAGGGATGCTTTTTGGGTATCAAGTTAGACTAGAAAACTTCTGAGATCCCTTCTAACTTGAAAATTCCAGGATTCTGTGATTTACTGATTATCCAAATTGATCCAAACCCAACCTTTAGGAAATAGTATAATCTCAGTTTTGCAGATGAGTCATCTAAGGCCCAGAGAGGGTAGCAAACTTCTTTAAAGGTCATCCAGCTAATAAGATGAGAGTAGGTAGGTGGCCTGGGGATAGAGTGCTAGGAGTAGAGTCAGGAATACCTGAGTTCAAATGTGACCTCAGACACTTACTAGCTGTGTGACCCTGGTCAAGTCACTTAACCCTGTTGGCCTCAGTTTCCTCATTTGTAAAATAGGTTGGAGAAGGAAATGGCCAACTGCTTCAGTATCTTTGCCAAGAAAACTCTAAATGGGGTCACAAAGAGACGTGACTGAAAATGACTAAGAAACAATAACATAACAAAGCTAATGAGTTTCAGTGGAGCTAGAACCCAAGTCTCCTGTCTTCTATTGTGCTTTGGTTTTTAATTTTACTACTTTACATCCCTCTCCCCACCCACCCTCCCAAAAAGACTGTTCTAGAAGGTCTAGGAAAAAGTCAACTAAATTCTTATTTTAGGGAACCCAAGGGGAGACAGATTATATTGAGTTTATTTAAAGTCATTAGGTAAACAATGGTCCATAGACAAAAGTTTCCACTTACTGACTTCTTTGGAATCATGGCAAAATGAGTCACTCAATTATCCTTCTCCTGCTGTCTGTGATCAGTGAAAAATGTTTCATTTTAAGAAGGAAAATTCAACCCCAAATTAATCACAAATTCCCAGAACTAAGGCAAAGTGTCTCATTCTTGGTGTAGAGCCAAAAAAGGTCCAGTCCTTTACGCTGTTTAATCTGAAGAAGTTGCAAATGTAAAAAAGAGCAGTGCTCAATAATTTGTTGTTTGTTGTTGTTGTTGTTGTTTTTCAGGGAGAGGAGAGAAGATTGTAAAAAGGAGTCAGAGTACAGAAGATTTAAGTTCAGCATCAAGACTTACTACCATAAAGAAAAAAGGGAATAAGAGCAAGTTAGGTTCTTAAAATTCTTCCATTATTAAGAGGATGAGTTCATTCACTAGCTAATAATGATTATGTGAAGCAGAGATATGTGGGAAGGAACTAAAAATGGTCCAAGGAATGAATGTATATTGAAGATTGAAGAGGAAAAGGTTAGAACTGATAGGTGATATCAGAAGGAATTTTGTGAACTAGCCTTGTTTATTTGGGATTTGGGGCTACCTTGTACATCAGAGTTTTTTCAGAAGAAAAGAAGAGTCTATTAAGCAGAAATTTTATACATATATGTATATATAAATACACATGTATACACACATATGCATATATACACACATATATACATACATACGGATACACACATACATTTATATATTATTAACTATGTGATTCAGATGAATGAAGGCATTCTTGTGCTGTCTCAATAGAGTAGTCAGATGTATCATGTTGTGAGAGATATGATGCCAAATTCACTAGCCAAAGTATGTATGAATCACGGACATACAGGAAAGACTGATGGTTTGCTGGGTTTTTAGCTTATCAATATTCTTAACATGTGGTAACCAGAGATGAACATAGTACCCCAGATGAATTCTGACTGAAGTAGGGAATAGGGAAACTTGAGGAAGGTTTTAGTCTTCCTCAAATGGTGAATTTGTGAGAAGTGCATGCAACAGAGCCACACAGAATAGAGAGCCCAAAATAAGTTGCTATCTATATCATAGGCAAGAATATCCAAACTGAGAAAATCATGTCTGGTTCCTCTGGAATATTTACAGAAAATAAAACTGCGACCCAGAGTATCTAAATGAATGAGATATAGATTTAGGTAGCTAGGTGGCATGGTGAATAAAGTATTAGATCTGACATCAGGAAGACCTGGGTTAGAATCTGACCTCAGATACTCATTAGCTATGTGCTGCTGGACAAATCACTCTGTCTACCTCAGTTTCCTTATCTGTGAAATAGTGATAAAATAGCACTTACCTCCTTGGGTTGCTATGAGAATTAAATGAGATAAGAGTTGTAAAGACTTTTGTAAACCTTAAAATGATATTATAAGTTCTAGCTATCTAGGGATGTTTAAGGCTTTATCTATGCTTGTTCACCAAAGGTTTTGAACTTGTCAAGACAAAATTGTGGAACTAGTGATCTAATTGTCAGTAAAGCACCCAAGGTGATTTGGGAGAGGACAGAAAGACATATTTAAATCATTGATAGATTATCATTAATCTTTATCCAAGCCATCTCTTGGTTTTATTTTCAACTACCACCTTTCAAATCCACACTATTCCTGTTGCCTTCTAGTTACTATAATTAAATATTACTAACCACTTTTCTCAAGTTTTTTTTTTACTACTTGTCATTTATCACTGAAAAATCATCAGCTTTTTCATATTAAAAGAAAAGATCCAGCCTTTTCAGATTCACTTTCTCTCAGTCTTCCTCTCTCCTGTACATTGTTCTTCACACTATTTTTGTGTTCATGACAAAATTTTCCATCCAGGCATACAATGCTTATCCATTACTTTACACTCTGATATTCCCAGTATCTGGGCGATCACATTATGTTACTATGGCAATGCTATAAAATTATTCCAAATCACGAGGTTTCTCTGAATTGACTGAGCTGGATTCTGAAGCAAACCGACATCTGAAATAGAGGGAAGATAAGGAAGTTGAAGATAAGCAGAGGAAACTGCATAAGGCACTTGTTTATTAGCTTACTATTAGCTCTTTCCATATTTGGCTGTGAATGGTGACAGATGGCATGAAGCTGCAGTAGGATTACATACATCTATATCTATATATATCTGCATGCACACACACATATACACACACACATCTGCATGTATTTGTCTAATATGGTTCATCTTAGTTTAGTTTATCTGGTTCTTTATATATGCTTCCTGAAGCAGGGGGTCAAATGAAACCCCCCATCCTATTCCTCTTGGGCCATGGGATCATAGGTGAGCTTATCTTTCTATAGTGCTTTCAGGTTTACAAAGAACTCTCTTCACAATAAGCCCTATAGCAGTGGTTCTCTACCTTCCTAATGCTGCGGTCCCTTTCATAATGGTATGCGGGCCTGTCTGCATGTGGGCAGACCTGCCTGGAGACAGATAGAGGAGGTTCCTAAGACCATCAGAAATGTGTTTTCCGATGGGCTTAGGCAACCCCTGTGACCCCTGTGAAAGGGTTGTTCGACCCCCAAAGGGGTCACAACCCACAGGTTGAGAACTGCCACCCTAGAGGCAGGTAGTGAGGTGTTAATGTCCCCATTTTACAGATAGAAAAACTTAGGCTCAGAGATGTTAAAAGATATGCCCAGTATTACACATTGTCCACTCCTCAAACTCAGGTCTCCAGAATCCAAGTCTAGGACCTTTTCCTAAACAGCAGCATGTGTCTCTGCAAAATAAAGAAAGCTAATGATATGATCTCTAAAGTCACTTCCATCCCCCAATCCTATGATGTTAGGATATTATTTAGCCCAAAATCATCATTTTAGAGAAGAAAAAATTAAGAACCAAAGCACTGAATTAATTTCTCTACAGTCAAACCTGGATGACTAGGCAGACTGTGGTCTGCATCATAATGGTAGACTCAATTTAGCTCTTAGATCTACAGTTCTTGGAATTGTTCATAAAGCTGTTTGCGTTCTCAAAGAGATTTGATTTGGCTCAATTATTTTGTAAAGGCAGCTTTTAAAATGAATTTTAAAAATGAAGGGAAAGCTTTGAAAACATCAATTTCTTTTGTAAATTTTTCTGTCCTTTCTCCTGTAACTTGATATGAATCAGATAGTGCTTTCACTGGGAAGAATCTTTGACATGTGACACATTCTGAAAACTTCTGGAAGTCATACCCCAACTATGCTAGACTCTGCAGGCTCTACAAAAGAAGATTTTGTCCTAATCTTTCAGAAAATGTCATTAGGCCTATAGGAGTCCTACCCATGAAAGCATCAGAGAATATGAGCAAGTACAGAATTAAGTGCTAGATTGAAGGATATATATTGTGCAGAAACATGTGAGGCAAGACCCAGTTATCAATTTAACATGGGTTTATTGAAGTGCGTGACTGCTCCTAGTGTAGACTCAAATTGAGCAGCCCTAAGCAGGGGCAGAGCCAGAGTATTTAAAGGCAAAAACCACAATGTAACAATATCTAAGAGCAAGAGGGGAAATACAGAAGCCAAAGAATAGCATTGATTAACTATCTGTCAGTTACTCAAACAATAAAAGTCCTTTGATTGGTTCTTAGGTAAGAGTGAGGGGCTGTGGTGTTCTGCTTGGTGGGCTTGGACAGATCTGACTTGGCTGGTGGGCTAGGTCTGTTGGTGACTCTCCTAGGGGACTGGGACAAGTTGGAGGGTGATTTGGACCCACTAAAAATGCCATTAGGAGGTGAAATTTGAAGGAAGAAATCAAAGTAGACTGAATCATAAATCTGGAAGGGGCCTCAGAAGTTTATCCAGTTCAGTCCTTCAATTTTCTTAAAATACATATTTTTGGTTTTATGTTATTCTTGGTTTTATGTCACTGACGTTTCTTGAAATGCATATCCTCTTGTCATTCCAGTATGAACTCTCCTTTGTGAAAAAACAATTAGGCAAAAACAACCAAATGACCATGTCTAAAAATAAGTACCATATTATTCCTCCTGCCATGAGGAGGGAGATGTGTTTCCTCATCTATTCTCTGGGACCATTGTTGAGTTTTCAGCAACTCTGTGTTGGTTTTTAAGAAGCTTTTCATTTACTTTGTTGTAGTGTTAATGGGATGTAAGATCTTCCCAGCCCATTATAGGGCTCAGGTACAGCCCATTAAGGGAAGTTTGCTTAGGGGAGGTTTGCTTGTGGGAA
>CM053581.1:301770000-301795156 GCA_028627135.1 Pseudochirops cupreus | reverse complement strand
TTTTTTTTTTTTTGATCTTACAAAATGTATTTGGCTGTTTATTCTCAATGACTACCTCATTTTAGGGCATGTCATAGTCACCCAAATAGTTCAACTTTAGGTGATCAAACTTGTTTGTGGTTGGTCTGGAAGTCATGCAATTTTAAGGCCTTTATTTGAAGTAAGAAACAGAATTTTGGAGTTGACCATTGACTGCCGTGTGCGTATATATGTGCATAGGCAGTGTGGGTGGAAGGTTTTCAGGTTCTTAAAAGACTGTGGCATTCTAGGAATCACAAAATTTGGGGCTTGGAGGGACCATGAAGATTATCTAGTACAGATAAGGAGACTGAGGACCTGGGAAGTTAAGAGACTTTCCCTCGGGTTACTCACATAGTGTTTAAACTTTGGGTAAATGAATCCTCTTCATTCTTTTTTTTTTCTCTGTCTCTGTCTTCCTCTCCCTCCTACAACACAGGAGAATCTAAACTGTCTCTCTCTTAGAAATATGTGATTGAAGACTCAAAGGATCTTTACTTCAATTTTATCTTTCTTTCTCATAAAGTGAGAATTGCATTTAGTTTCAGGATTAAAAAGAGAAATCTGACCCAAAAGGTTGCTTCCATTGTGAAACTCAAGGCAAGATCCTTATTTGTCCACCTCATTCCCCCTTTAACTAAAGCTTGAAGTCATTGGTGACAGAAATTATAAGAAACAAATAGATACTACTTTGGAGGGTTTGGAGACTGGCTGTGCTTTTAACTTGGAAATACGTAGGAGATGATGTTTCTGTAACTATAACTCCGAATGAAGAGACTAGGAAAGTTCTGTTAAAAACAAAACAAATTAAAACAAAAAACCTGAGATAGTTGCTAAGTATTATCAGAGACCTTGGAAGCTTCTTTACACCCTGCGTTTGCATAAATACCCGCTTCAGTTCCATCCTTTCCAAAGGAAAAAGGTATTCGTGTACCTTCAGGTAATTGAGAATTAATTATTTGAATGACTGCCATGCACAGGAGCTGTCAGAAGGTTCTCCAGTTCTGTCTCCAAAAGCATAAAAATGTATTCCTGCATCACAAAGGGACAGCGGGCTTGGTTATTTGACAAGGAACAAAGAATATTCAGAAAGAGCAGATTTAGCCTTGATTTAAGCATCAGGAAGCAATATTAGGATGGCCTGAAAGGTGAATGTTTGAGCCTCAATTCATGGAAAGTTACCAGGTCATAGAGCAGATTTCATAGATTTAAAGTTGAAAGGGACCTTAGAAATCATTTATTACAATCTCTTTATTTTATAGATGAGGAAATAAAACCCAGCTAGGTTAAGTGACTTATCTATGGTTATTACATAGGTAGGAGTACCATTCCTCCAGAAGTTCGATTTAGTATTCCAGTCCACATTTGTTTGCATAAACATTGCACTCTGTCCTATAAACAGTGCCTTGTACATATTATGCACTGGATAAATGCATATTCATTCATTTCTTTACACTGGAAAAACTTGCTATTGCTGAAATGTGCATCTGATAACAATTACAAAAGTAATTACACATTTGGGAGATAGTACCACCTTACCTATCCACTGAAATAAATGTGTATATCATCTGGTGAAATGTGGCTATAAACTGGGGCTTGCTTGGCAATATTCCTAGACTTTGTCAGAGGGGCCGAGGAGGACTCTGGAAAGACCATGAAGGTGTGGGCTGGGTGACAAAACAAGGCCATAACCAATTTTTTAAAATCCCAAAGAACAACAAAAGCCTCTTAAAATCGGAATAATGAAGAAGATGGAAGCAGAGATATTGCCTAGTCTAATAAGCTCCAAGATTTAGGGCTGAAAGGAATCTTGAGGTCATTCTTCTAACTCCCTCATTTGATTATATTTTTGTTTTATTTTTTGCTTTTTTTTGGAGGGGTGAAGGTAGGGCAATTGGGGTTAAATGACTTGCCCAAGGTCACACAGTTAGTTTTTGTGTTAAGTGTCTGAGGTTAGATTTGAACTCAGGACCTCCTTACTTCAGGGCCGGTGCTCTATTCACTGTGCCACCTAGCCACTGCTAACTACCTCATTTTAAAGATGCAGAAACTAGGCTAGAGACATTTTGTGATATGCTCATGATGACAAAGTTAACAAAATAACAGAACTAGTATTTGATGTTCACCAAATATGGAGTCCTTTGACTCCAAAGTTAGTGCAAATTCCATTACAGCTAGGTGGCACAGTAGACAGTGTGGGGCCTGGAGTCAGAAAGACTCATTTCCTTGAGTTCAAATCTGTCCTCAGACACTTACTGTGTGACCCTGGGCAAGTTACTTAATCCTGATTGCTTCAGTTTCCTCACCTGAAAAATGGAGAAGAAAATAGCAAAACATTCCAGTATGTTTGTCAAGAAAGCCCAAAATGGACTCACAAAGTGTCAGACATGACTGAAAACACCTGAGCAACAGCAGCCACCGCACCAATCTCCTTCTCAATTAAAATTCTGAGAAGCCCAGATTAGAAATCAAGATTTGGGGAAAGAGAGAACTCACTGGAGAAAGTGTAAAAGGATGGAGATGGGGCAATTAAAAGAAACTATCTCTGTCTATGTACGCTGTGTTAACATATAGGTCTCCATAGGACTGGGAGACAAGTACCGTGAGGAACTGAACTGGCACCCAATGGAGCAAAGGTTGCTCTCCTTCACCCTTAATAAGGTCAGCTGTCTGTGGAAGTATATCCTAGTATCATGTGCAATTCTCTCCTGCATTGTTTATGGGGATACTCGTTTATTAAGTTTAGAATTTTTTAAGGAAAAAAAAGCATATCCTTGAGGGTACTGCTAATTAAAGTGGAACCAAGTAAACACAAGGTTACTTACTGTGTTATTTTCATGCTATGGGGAATGCAGCAGCTGATCATGGTACATCTCTTGAAGATCATTTTATGTGGAGGGTCAGGCACAACTCTTAAGGTTATGGATCTTTCAAAGAGGCTTGATGCAACCTATAAATGTCACCTATAAACAGGAGAATCTGGAGGACTTTGCTATAAAACAGAGACTTTCACTTCTATTTGGACATTGATTGTCCCCTCGCAATAATAAATTCCTTAGATGAACATACATGAACCTGTTTTATTTCTTGCTTGAGGTGTGTGATCGTAGCATATTTGAATAGGTTTGTCTCTATCATTATGCCTTTCAAAGAATCTTAAATTATTTTAATGTATGGATCAAAGATAACTTTAAGGTGTTATTTTGTTCTACAGAATCAAATGCCTTTCTATAATAAATAAACAGCAAGCACAAATGAACAAAAAATAATTAACTACAAGGCAGTTTGAGGGAAGAGCATTAGCAGTTGTGTAGCGGATTCAGGACGCTTGCTATAGAAGGCGGTACTTGGACTGAGTCTGGATAGGAGAGAATTCAATGAGGCAGAGGCAAAGATAGAATGCATTCCAGGTGGGCGAGATAGCCAGTGCAAAAGCACAGAAATAGAAGATGTAGGGTTGGGTATGGAGCAAGGAAAAAAGGCCAGATTGGCTGGATGGCAGAATGTTGGAAGGGGAATAATATCCAGGGAGTGTGGAAAGATAGGTTGGGGTCAGGTTACACAGAGCTTTAGAAGCTGAAGAGTTTATATTTCATTGTACAGATAATCAGGAGTCATAGGGGTTGATTGAGTAGAGAAGTAACACGGGCAGCTTGCATGTAAGGCAAATTGCTTTGGCAGTATTGTGTGAAATGGAAAAGGAGGAGAAGAGACAAGGCAGGGAGACCAGTTACAAGGCCATTTCGGTAATATAGGCAAGAGGTGTTGAGATCCTGAGCTGTGAATCTAGGCTCACCACCACACTGTAATAATAATAGTAACAATAGCTAACATTTACAAAGCTCTTACTATGCGTCAGGTGTTAAGCTAATCATTTTGCAATTATCTCATTTGATTCTCACAACAGCCCTGGGTAGTAGGTGCTATTTTTATCCCCATTTTACAGATGAGGAAACTGAGGCAAATGGAGGTTAAGTGATTTGCCCAGGGTCACACAGTCAGAAAGTTTCTGAAATTGGATTTGAACACAGCTGTGTCTTCCTGATTCTAGGACTGGTGCTCTCCACTGTGCCACCTAATTGTACCACTCAGAGTATGACTTTGTGAAGGCCACAAAGATAAAAACAAAATAATACCTACCCTCAAGGAGCTTATATTCTACTGAGGGGAAGATGTCCACAAATAAGCAAATTTTATGTATGTGTGTGTATATACACATATATGCACGAATATATACGTGTATGTATATATGTATAATTATACATACACATATGTAACGGGTTGAAGGAATAGATTTGGATTGGCTTCACATAGGAGATTACACTAGAACTGAGTCTTTGAAGGAAAGTAGGCATTGTAAGAGGTGAAGATGAGAAAGGCATAAATTGTAAGCACCCCAGAGATGGTGGGTAGGATGACCACCTGTCAGGTGTGGAGTCTAGATATAGACAGACAAACTGTCAGAGATGCTAATAGAAGGGTACTCATGCATATAGTGGTAAATTGGACTAGATGGTATCTAAGGTGCCCCATGCATTCTGAGCTTTTGTGAGTCTAACAACATGGAGAGCCTCTGCCTTTTCACAGTCATCTAGGTGGTAGTAATCTAGACTGGATCATTAAACAAGTAAATTAACTATTTTTATTGTGTCTCTGTGGATTCATTGACACAGGGAATGCTAGCAACTGGTTTAGATTTAAAGAATCAATTAGTAGCTGCAATCAAAAGCAGTAACATAACCTTTTTTTTCTTCTCTCTCAGAAGATCAATGCAGATTGGACTTTACCACATCCTTAGATGGGACCTAAGCAAATTTGTTCCTTTTGAAAACACTGAGTTGAGAGTCAGGAGATTTTTATTCTATACAGATCTTTTCCTGTAAGTTATTACGTGGCCTTAGGCAAGTCACTAGAATTCTGTTGTAACAGAATCAGTTTCTTCTCCTGTTGAATAGAGAGAATAATTAACTGACTAATGTATCTTTCAGGGTTGTCATGAGGATCACTTGAGATAATGTATTTGAAGGCACTTTTGATGACAAAGAAGTTGTACAAATGCCAAGTGATATTGGTACTATATTAGTTGTTTTAAGGAATTCTCCCCCAACCCCTTCCCTCTCTTCCACAATCAAAACGTTCTATTACTATCTCATAGTCCTCAAAGTTAAGTCCTACGCTCAGATTATTTTGATAAAAAAATTGAAGCTGAAAGGTCAATGGCTGATAATGGCTAAAATGCTGACTCTCTCAGATAAATTAAGTGTTTCTTTCAAAAATGTTGGAAGTTTCTGGCATCATGACAATCCAATGGTGAGGGTAGAGTAACATGATGGTCAAGTGTGTATGTATGTGTATATACATATATGTGTATATATACATATATATAAATATATACAAACACTTATACCCTTGCGTAAACACACACACACACATATACACACATGTGAGTGTGTACAGGTATACGTGTCTGCATACACACATATGCAAATGTGCAAGTTATCCTTATCTCTTCTTTGCTTAAGTTCACTGTGCCTGGAATCATGGGAACGTTTTATATCTGCTTTGGGAAAGTAGGTAATTGCAACTCTACCAGAACCCTTCTAGAGTCTATTAGAGTCATTTCTCTCACATGAGTCTGATATTCCTTTAAGCCTTTAACTACAATCAATGCCTGCTGGCCTGCCTCCCTTGTCTCCACCCCACTTCCTCCCTCCCTCCCTTTCTGCCTCCCTGCCCGCTTGCCTTTCTTTCTCATTTTTTTCTTTCTTCAGACATTCATGAAGCAGTTTCTATGTTCAGTGGCCTGTGTTAAATACATGGAAGAAAGATAAAGAAATAAAACAGTCTACTGAAATATCACTAACTATTATTGAAGGTGAAATGACTTTTTGTTGTACCAATAGAGTCTGCCATGTGAAAATTACCTGGAAGGTCCATGGTGACATTTTGGGTAGAGGTGGGGAAACAGACTTTATCAGTGTTTTTTTTTTTATTAATCTAAATTTTTGCTTTTGCTTTTTTATCCTTGCTTTGGGTATCAAATTAAAAACCTTCATGAAAGTTTCCTTTAGGCTTCTGTGATGCTCTTTCTCTAATGGGACAGATTAGTTTAATGTTCTCAACGTGATAAATACTCTGCAACTGAGCTATTCAGACAGCAGCCTCTCTACTCCTTCAGGCTGCTTCTAACTGCATTTTGTCAAAGATGTTTTTTGAGGCCTGGTGGGTAATAAACCACCTAACAAAAACAATGCTCAGCCTGTGTGAAGGGGAAAGGAGAAGGACTCAGCATCCTGGGGCCTTTGCTCCAGCTTTTACTTGATCTTCCTCTTTAACTCATTCCTTGGTCATAGATCAGATTCCTTTTATGTTAGTGCCTTTGGTTAGACTGTCCTCTTTGCCTAGAATGCATGCCCTTATAATTTCTGTCTCTTAAAACCCCAGGCTTCCTTCAAGTCTCAGAATAAATGCCACATGAGGAATATGGTAGGAACTGGATCTGTAATTTCACTCTCATAGGGAACTTCCAGGTGAGGAAACTGCCTTTATCAATGCAGGTTGGCACTTTCTTTGCAACTTGCAGTCTTTGAAAGTTGCCTAGAGCACTGAAGAAGGAACTGGCAAATCACTACAGTATTTTTGTCAAGAAAACCCCAAATGGGGTCACAAAGAGTCAGACATAACTCAACATCAACAACAACAATGAACTTCTCGGTTAAGGAAAGAATATTTTCCCTTTTGCGTGGGAATCACACCAAATTCCTAAAAGGGCCTTGGATTATTGAAATTTAGCAAAATATTTATTAGGCATTCTTCTTTTTTTTTTTTCTTTTTAGAGGGCAATTGGGGTTAAGTGACTTGCCCAAGGTCACACAGCTAGTAAGTATTAAGTGTCTGAGGCTGCATTTGAACTCAGCTCCTCCTGACTCCAAGGCTGGTGCTCTGTTCACTGCACCACCTAGCTGCCCAGATGTTATTTTTTCAAGGCCTAGCTTAGGTGTTACTTCCTCCATGAAAATTATTCCCAGTCATTCCAGCAGCAAGTTATCTGTTCTACAAAATTTCTCAACCCTATCTGTGGAAACTTTCCTGATGTACTTCATGGAATATCAGAGTCAGAAAGGAATTCAGAAGCTGTGTAGTCTAACTGCCTTTATAACATATCTCAAACTATGCCACCTGTTCTTGGGACATAATTCCCATCTATGCTGTACCTTCTCAGCTATAAAACTTGATTCTGCCTACAGGGATCTCATCTTATTTTATCTGGAATAAGACCTTTGTACCTCTTCCATGATAGTTCCTTACTTCCCTGATAGTCCCCTTACTCCCCTGATAGTCCCCTTACTCCTCATCCCCCTCTTTCTAGCTCCCACTTTTATGATTTCTTTCCTTATTAGAATGTAAGTTCCTTGAGGGCAGGAACTTTTTTGCTTGCTTGTATGTCTGTTCTTAGCTCTTAGCACAGTGCCTGGCACATAAGTGCTTAATAATGGCTGTCTGTCTGTCTGTCTATCCATCCATCCATCCATCCGTCCATCTATCCATCCATCCATTCATCCATCTATCTATCTATCTATCTATCTATCTATCTATCTATCTATCGCTATCTGTTTGTCCATCTATCTAGTCACCTTTGCTTGAAGATCTCTAGGGAGCAGGAACTACCTACCTCCTGCCCATTCAACTTTTAGAAAACTTTAATTGTTGCATAATTGTTCTTTCTATCAAACCTCAAAGTTCTCTGCAGCTTCAGTCCATCATTCCTGGTTCTGTCCTCCAGGAACAAGCAGAACAAATCTAATTCCTTTTCCGCATGACAGCCTATCAAATACTTAACCACAACTACTATGTCCCTCATCAATCCTCCTCTGAACTAAACATTTCAAGTTATTCCAACTGATCCTCTTGTGAAATGATCTCAAGTCTCTTTGTCATCCGAGTTGCTGTCCTCTAGATACTCTCCAACTTACTAATGTTTCTCCTAAATTTTGCTGCTTGGAATCAAATGCTATAACCCAGATATAGTCTGACCATGACAGATTGTAGTGACACAGTCATTTCCCTAGTACTGAACATTATGCCTTCTCAGTGAAGCTCATGATTGGTTTAAATACTTAGGCTGTTGAATCATATTGTTGTGTCATATTCATCTTGCAGCCCATTAAAATATATTCTTCTTCTTCAGATGAATGGCTGCTATCTAGCCGTGCCTTTTAATAATTTTATTGTGAAGGTGAATTTTAGAACCCGAGTGTAAGACTTGACATTTATCCCTGTTAAATGTCATCTCATTGTTTACTATCCAACATTCTAGCCTGTTGTATCATTAAGGAGACACATGCAGCTACTTTAACTATTTTTTAAAAAATCAGTTTGCATGGTGTAATGCCTCTTATTCACACCAAATTAGAATCAGTGTAACAGTTATTCTATACACAAGAACGATATAAAGGAGTATTAAAGAAATATAGAAATACAAAGATGAAGCTTAACAGAATAATAGAAATATTTACATACATCAACAAACTGGGGAAGTACCAAAATCTGGGGCCACATGCTGGGGGGCCCCTTGATTTCAGCTCCCTGAGTTCTGGCAGGAAATGCCTTGGGCAAAGCATCCTCCCCACGAGTGAAATCCCAAAGAAAAATATCAATTTTTCCAAATTATATCCAGTTTCAAAGCTCAGTGCCAGGGCTGGAGGTGACTTAGCACCTGATTGGCTGGGCCCAGGAGCCATATGTAACTTAGCACCTGACTGACTCGGCACAAGATCCCTATGTGACTCAACACTGGATGTGTTGCAGCTGTGGACTGGGTCAGAGTTCAAAGGAGAAGGATTTCTGTGATTGATGTGGCAGAACATATGTGTCAAAAGGACACAAGAGAGATACCATATATTCCTAGAAGGATGGGCAACCACTCCAGGAAGAGGAATAAGCCAGGTATAAACTGATCTTTTAGTCCTGGGAATGCGGCCTCTGTTCCAAGAAGAAAGGGCAACATACGTAGCCACGTAGGCCTATAAATGTACAGGGAAGATCTTTAATATTTCAGTAACCCTTCATCTTTAATATTTATTTATTTATTTGCTAATTGACCCCGTTATCCAGTGTGTCAGGATATTCTTCCCAGCTTTGTTTCTTTCGAAAATTTGATCAAGTCATCTATACCTTTATTCAAATCACTGATAAAAATGCTAAATAATTAAGTGGCCAGCATAGATGCCTAGAGCACTCTGATAGTGACCTCCTTCTAAGCTAACACTCAATCATAAAGGACTACACTTTAGGTCCAACCAACCAACTAATTTTAGTTCTACCTAATAATATTACTGTCTAGACCACATCACTCCATCTTGTCCATATGACTTGCTTGACTTTGTAAATACTTTGCTAAAATTTAGGTAAATTATATCTATAGCATGTCCTTGATTGATTAGTTTAATGACCTTGCCCCACAAAAAGAAATTGAGTCAAGGAGTATGTATAGTTTGGTAACTATAATTTCAAATTATAGTATAATTTCAAATCACTTTCCAAATGGCTGAAACAATTCCCAGATCCACCAATAAAGTGCCTATTTTACCACATCCTCTCCAACATCTGTTATTTGAAATAACTTTTCATGCCTATATGACAAATTTATGGATTGAACAAAAGAAAAAAAAAGATAAAAAAAAGGAATTGAGGGTAGCCTGATATCACCAGTTGCTTATGAAGCCATGTTGATTCTGGGATCACTGCTTCCTTTTGCAGACATTTGAGAACATTCCCTGTAGTAGTATACTCTAGAATTTTACTAAAAATCAAAGTCAGTCTTACTGGAGTATAGTTCATAGACTCCATCGACTTTTATTTTTTTGATATTGGAATAACATTTGCTCTTCTGCTATTTTGCCATAGCTCTCTTGCTTATTACTCTTTAAGTGTTAGTGATGATGGTTTAGCAATTAAATCTTTCAGTTCTTCCAGTACCTTCTGGTGGTTTGTGGGTATCTAGTGACTTGAATTCGTCATGGATAGCTTGATGTTCTCTTACCATCTTCCTAAGCTCACTTAGATTTAGTTTCATATTTATGTCCTTTCTGGTTCAAAGATCATTCTATTTGCTAGGGAAAACAGAAAGAAACAAAATAAGAATTCAAGAGCTCTGAGAAGCAATCCACACTTTCTTTGTTCCTCCTCATTTCTTCAATATGGTTTAAAAACCACTTTTTTGCTGTCCTTAGCATTTGTCACGAGTGTCAGGTCATTCCGAGAGCTAGTACACCTGAAATCCTTTTGAAAGTAAACCATGTTTTGTATTCCTCCTCTATTACCTGTTGTTGCTCCCATTTTCCCATCTCTCTCTCTCTCTCTCTCTTTTAAATCTAGGTGGCTAAATATGAATATAGATTAACCTTTTTATACAACTCTTCACCTTCCTTTTCATTGGAAGTGTTTCTATTTGAGCCTTCAAAATGTCACTCTTTCTTGGAATGACTTCCCCATAGAATTATTGTTCACATAGTTCATGTAATTATTTGTGCTTTTTCTAGACCCAGTGAAATCTTCCTTTCCTGAATCTAAGGTATATGTTATAGTGTGCTTGAATTTCTACTTTTTCTGTCACAGATTCTAAGGAGAAATCACATATTCCCAAAGTTCCTATCATTTCTATTTTAGTAATCAATTCTTCCTTGTTGGTGAGAATTAAGTCTAAAATAGAAGTTTTTCCTTAGATTTATCTATGTTTTGAAAGTCAAAATTTATCACTGAGGCAAATCAAGAGAATACTAGCTGCTCTGATTTCAGAAAGGAGAGCTCCAGAAGATGCCCAGCTAACTAAGGTCACATCACTATGACGTATCAAGCCTGTAATTTCTTTCCCTTGAAGTACTTTTTATTTCTCTGTATTTCTTTCTTTCAAAGTATTTCTTTGAGGCATTTATTTTCTGTTTCTGGCCAGGTGGTTTGAAATCATTTTTTTAAGGGAAGAATTTTACATATGTGTCCTATCATATGTATGTGAATATGTATACATATATATGTATATAAATATATGTGTGTAGTTGTATGTATATATGTATATGTGTATACATACTTTTGTATGTATATGTGTGTATACATACATACACAAAAACATATATATGTATACACACATATGAAAGATAAAAAGCATATTTGTATATATTATTGAGGATAGCTAGGTGGTACTATGGATTGAGCTCAGGAAGTCATAATGATCTGAATTCAAATCTAGCCTCATTCACTTATGGGCTATGTGATCTTGGGCAAGTCATTTAACCTTGTTTGTCTCAAGTTTTCTAATTTGTAAAATGAGCTGTACTCAACATTTAACTTCTAAGTTCTGGAATCCCAGATCTCTTCTATATCTTTAGCTCTCTGATGCATGTGAACACCCTTAAGGACAAGTGTTTGTGACTGATAATGACTTAAAAAGTGTTACCTGTCCCAAAGGGAATTCCCTTTTAGTGAAGCACATCCAGTGAATTTTCAGTGATTAAGCAGTGAGTGAGTCAGACTATAACCTGCAATGCTGTGTTCAACTCTGGGAGCTCTAACAGAGATGTTGACAAATTGTGATGGGTGTGGTGGAGGGCTGGTGGTTGCAATCTTTCTAGGGAGAGTGAGTGAAAAGAGTAAAGGCATGGGGCAAGGATGAGCATGACGTGTTTGAGGGCCAATGACCAAGACCAGCCAGGAGGTAAATGAGGGTTTATGTTGAGCAATGATGAAAAATAAAGTTAGAAATGTGGACTTGAAATGGATTATAGGAAGCCTTAATTGTTAGGCTAAGAAGATTAAATTTTAACCCTAGGCAGAGAAGGAAATCAGTGGAGCCTATTCAAAACATCTGGGCTGTAGGAACCAGAGGGAGAAAATCAACAGTTTGCATTATTGTGCCTCATTATTATCTGAATAAATTGCATGAACCAATCTGTCACTGCATCCCTCTGGTCTCTGTTTTTCTATATTTTAAGTGAAGGAGATATTAAACTAAAAGGAAGCCACACATAGAATAAATGACATATCCTCAAAGGCTTAATTCCAATTAAATGCAAGTTTCAAACATTACACACAACACACACACACACACACACAAACACACACACACAAATTTCCCTACCAGCAAATTTACTGCTTATCCTATAAATCAAAATTCAATTTCTTTTGCCTGAGAGAATCATCAGTCAAACAGATTCAAAGGTTAAGCGATTTTCCTTTCCAGAAGGCAACAGCAAAATAGATCAATGGCAGCTCCAAGCCTCTTCCTACAAGTGTCAAAGAACTGCCCCTTATTAGAACTAATAATTTTCATTTTATTACAAAAAGAAACAAGAGGAGCAAAATCTGTTGTATAGTTCATAGAATGCTGACCTTCATGGGAGGAAGGATTACATTTGAATTCTGCCTTAGACAATTGCTAGTTGGATAACTGTGGTCAAGTAACTTAAAATGTGCCTCAGTTTTCTCAGCTCTAAAATGAAGATAATAGAAACTACATCACAGAACTGTGGGGAGGATTAAATGAGATAATTTATGTGAAATACTTTGCATACTTTAAAGTTATTATTATTATTATTATTATTACTAATTTTTCCCACATCTTGTCTCTGTCCATCATCAAACAAAGCTGCTTTGTTTGCCTAAATGGGGACCAAGAGTTCAGAGCAACTCTGTGGGGAGGTTGGAGTACCCCTTCAGAGGAAGAAATAGTCATGCAAGTTTGACAGGAATTTAGAAATCACTGGATCCAATGCCCCTCCTGTTACAAATTAGGAAAATGAAACTTAGGAAGGTAATTAGAAGTCAGCGACTAATTAGCTTGGGCCCAAACCCAGGTCTTCAGATTTTTAGCCTCACTTTTCTCTCTAGCTTATCTACTTCTATCAAAGTGCAAAACTCAGTCCAACATCCATCACTCCCTGGAGCTTGAACAAAAGTGCATCTGCATGTTTTTCTTTTATATAACTAAGGATCATAAAGTTCATCTCCACATTAAGATAAAAGTATAGTTTTCAGGCATGCCAACAAGATGGATTTGGTTGATTATAAATTTTAAAAAATTCCGGACTTGTGGCCACTTTTCCTGTGATAGAGGGTATAATTGAATATAGTTATGGGATCTAAAAATAATCATGCTTTTGTTATTAGTTACTTAGATTGTTCTTAAGGAAAAGATAATGTGGTTGATCTTTTTGAGGTCACCAGTTTTGTTTCTCATCCTTGACGCTGATCTGATCAATTCCAAACAGATGAATTGTCCCCAAAACTTAAAGAGGGATCAATAAAAATATTTTGTTCCTAGCTCTCAAAATCCTCTGGACCAGGGAAAGGGAACCTGTGGCCTGGAGGCCACACGTGATCCTCTAGGTCAGCAACCCCTTTGGGGGTCAAACGACCCTTTCACAGGGGTTACAGGGGTTGCCTAAGACCATTGGAAAACATATTTCTGATGGTTTTAGGAACTGAGACACTGCTCCTCTATCTTTTTCCAGGCAGGTCTGCCTACATGCAGATATGCTCACATACAAGATTTAAAGGGTCCCAGTATTAGGAAGGTTGAGAACCACTGCTCTAGGTCCTCAACTGCAGCCCTTTGACTGAATTCAAACTTCACAAAACAAATCCCCTTAATGAAAGGATTTGTTCTCTAAAACTTGGATTCAGTCAAAAGGCCTTACCCAAGGACCTGGAAGGCCTTGAGGCCACAGGTTCCCTACCCCTGCTTTGGGCATTGCTCCCAATTCTTTTGGTCTTCAAGCTAAACTGTGGAGACGTGAAAGAGTTTACACTGGAGGTATCCCTGATTAGGATGGAGATTAGCACTGCTGATTCTCACTGAAGATTGTTGATGGCTGTAGACTTGGTCAACTGTTACCACATCTACACCTTCTAGCCATTTTGTTAGTCCATTTTTATTCTCTCCTCTTTTGACTTGTCCTGTAGATGACATTGTGAGTAGAGTGAGAGACTTAAAAGTTAGGAAGACCTGAGTTCTAATTCTGCCTCATATATTTCCTAGTTTCAAGGCTCTAGACAAAGCATTTAATCTCTTTTGGTCTCAATTTCCTTATTTGTTAAAAAAAAAAAAAAGAGAGGTTTGGACTCAAAAATACTTTTGGACATCTAAAATACTTTACAAATCTGTATCTGAGATGCTATAAACTTTCAGCCTATTACTCTTTATCAGTTTCATCCATCCATTCAGGCAATATTTATTAAGCTCCTAAATTCATGTGCATACAAAAGATAAGAATGAAATAGCCCCTGCCTTGAAGGAGTTTATATTCTATTGGGAAAATATATACTCAGGTATGGAAGCGTCAAACAATTTTGGAGGGAATTAACAACTAATATTTATTAAACATCTATTCTATACAAAGCATTGAACTAGACACTTGAAGTACAAAGATAAAGCCAGATAGAGGAACATAAGGACATAAGGGAGTTGTGAAACTCAAGTGAGATAAGTATGTATTGTACTTTGAAAATAATAAAGTACTAAAGTATTATATAAATGTTATCATGCTGATTATGACAGTTAGGTGATACAGTGAATGCAGTTTCAGGCTTGGATTTAGGAAGACCAGAGTTCAAATTTTCCCTCTAATATTTACTAGCTGTGCATCTCTGGGCAAAATAATTTAACCTCATTTTGGCTTCATCTCTTCATCTATAAAATGGGGATTAATATAAGTAACTACTTGTGAGGATCAAATGAGATCACATGTATAAAGGGCATTGCAAACCTTAAAGTGCTAAAGCGATGATGATGATGATTTGAAAGTTCTTGTTTTTAGGAAGTTCCAATAGAAACAGTTCAAGGGCAAGTCACTATCCCACTATTATTCTTTTATATTTAATATTCTGTGGTGTGTTGCATAAGTGAATAAAATTACTGCTTTTGGAGGTGGAATAAAAGGATTAAGATGGAAGGTCCTCCTCTGTAGGTTCCCTGACAGCATCCTAAGCACAACTCCAGCTGTAGCTTTATTTACACAGTAACCTCATCAGCAACACAATGCTGTGTGATTTGGAGCTCTGGTATTATTGACAAAAGACAGCATGAGCACTTGCCCAGAACTACTAACACTGACTTACATTTAGTTCAGTTATGCTACAGTATTAGTATATCAAGAAAGTATTCTTTTCTGACTATTTCAGGTGTGCTTGTGTTTTGTCTGCTTTAGCAATCAGCATCAATTGCACTGAAGCGTTTCCAGCAGGTATGTCATTGCTACTTCTGATTTGTTCCTTTGTCTTGCTTCTTGTTATAAAAGAACACAAAGGGACACCATTTACTTTCCTGTCTTCCATAGAAAGTTGGTCAGCAGATGGCTTCGGGTAGAGCCAGCCAACAATCCAATGTCACCCCCTCTATTTCTTTGACTTTCATATACAGGTGTGCAATGCTGATTACCATCCTAGCCCAATTCATGATATGAACAAATATCAGTGCTTTAATGTTTTAAGATTCCTGACAGACCTTCATAGCCAGCATAGTGCTGTCAGGGCACTGGTATTCTCCTACTTTAACACGCACGCACACACACACACACACACACACATATCTAGATGGAGAATTCTTTGAGGAGGTTATTATTATGGGGTAGTTATAATAATGATGATTTCCATTCATTTAGTTGTTTAAGGTTTACAATATACTTTATGCATTTCATTTGATTATGACTCTTAGATACCTGAAGATGGCTATCATGTTACACAAAATATTTCTTTTCTTTAGCCTAAAAATTCCTAGTCCCTTCAAATGATCTTCATAGAAATGTTCTCTCTTCTCCTCACAGTTCTAATTGTCTGCTTCTGGACACACTCCAATTGTGTTGTTTGTTCCTAAAATGGAGTGCCCAGAGCTGAATATGGTTCTCCATATCTGACCTGACCAGGGCAGAGCATAGTAAGACTACTCTATCTTCTTTCTTCTATTCACAATTTCTCTCAATTTTACTCTGCAGAATTCTAGCTTTTTTTTCTGCCACATCACACTGTTGACTTATTAAGATTGTAGTCTAGTCCTCAGATCTTTTTCACATGAAATGGTATCTAGATGAAATGGTAGTCACACCTTCCCATCTTGAACTTTTAAAAAATCTAATTAGATTCAATCCATCTCCTTAACCTGTCAAGATCTTTTTGGATTCTCCAATATGTTAGCCACCCCCTCCTAGCTTTGAGTCATCTTTAAATTTGATCAGCATGATTTCTATGCTTTCATACGAGTCACTGATAAAAATAGAGAGGAGTACAGGACCAAGGACAGATCTTTTATGCCCTCCACTATGGATAACTCTCTAAGGTGACATGGATCTAACAAGGACAACTTTTTGGGTGAGATCATTCAACCTGGTCTGAATCTACCTTCTTCTTAGCCCACATCATTCTATGTTGAGCACAAGCATTGTATTGGAGGTATTGACATAGATCTATCCATTTTCAATCTCATGCTTGCACACAAACACTCCATTCTACCCCGATCCTCTGCATGGTTTATACTCTATTATTGAACTATTCTTGGACTCTTTTTTTTTCTTGGGGGGAAGGCAAGGCAATTGGGGTTAAGTAACTTACCCAAGGACACACAGCTAGTAAGTGTCAAATGTTTGAGACCAGATTTTAACTCAGGGCCTCCTGACTCCAGGGCCAGTGTACCACCTAGTTGCCCCTATTCTTGAACTCTTTTGACAGAGGCAGCACTTCTAGTTCTAATAGGATAAGTGCCCTCCCCCTCCAACAATAAAAAGTGGGGCACAGATCTGGCAGTGATCTAGTTCTCTCCTGCACCTCATTTTATTGATGAAGAAACAGAGACTCAGAAAGGGAAAGTATGTTTGGGTAAGTAGCAGAACAAAGATTTAAACCCACTTCAAATGACTCTGAATTTATTTATATATCACCTACACGTCTTTCTCCTACTTCTCCTTCTTTCAGTGCAAGGAAATGGAAAGAAATATCAAGGGTAAATCTGTATTCTAGGATAGACATTTAGATCATGGATAATAACTCTCTCCTAAAGCTTCCCTGATAGATTGCTAGCTCCCTGAGACCCTGAACTGTTATAATGATATATTTACATATCCAGTGTTGAGCACAGTACTCTGCACAAAGTAAATGCTTACCATACATGTTGAATTTATTTGAATGACCTCCTCTTATCTTCTAGTATCAATAAGAAGTGGATCATAGATCATAGATCATCTTCTTTACTAGGTTCCATGGAATGATTGTCTTGAACTTTTGTGAGAAGTGCAGTAACATTCAGATTCTCATAAATTTTAGGAGTCTTAAGGTATGAGAATTTAGAATGAAACATATGAAAGATGGGTGGGTTTCTTGGTACTATTCAAGAAAGCAAAGAAAATAATTTACTGTACAAGAAAGGACCATTCTGACTAAGTGTGTAAACTTGGACATGTCATTTTAACAACAAAAATAAATTGCTAAGCCTCAGTTGCGACAGCTAGGTAGTACAGTAAATACAGAGTCGGGACTATAATCAGAATTCAAATCTAATCTCAGACTGCTGTATGACCCTGGCCAAATCACTTAACCTCTGTTTGCCTCAGTTTCTATAGCAGTAAAATGAGGATAATAATGGCATGTACCTCATGGGGTTGTTATGAAGATCAAATGAGATAGTATTTGTGAAGCATTTAATATAGTGCCTGGCATGTTGTAGGTGTTAATATCAGTGTTTCTATCCTTTTCTCTCGCCCTCCAGTTTTCTCTTCTTTAAGTTGAGTAAGGATGGCACAGTGGACAAAGCACTGGCCCTAGATTGAGGAGGACCTGAGCTCGAACCTGGCCTTAGACACTTGGCACTTATTAGCTGTGTGACCTTGGGCATGTCACTTAACCCCAATTGCCTCGCCTCCCCACTCCAAAAAAAATTAGTAAGTCAGCATGTTATGTTAGTTATGATAACATGTTACATTAATTATAACAACAAGAATTTATATATTATGAGAGATGGAATAACTATAGTAGGTTCTGAGGAATTTATGTATGCAATGTGTTTTGCAAACTTTAAAATATGACTTATCAATGTTCACTAAGGTTCTTTCTAGTCCTAAAAGTTCACAATTATATTACTCTAGAAGGATATGAAGATATCATTAATGATTTTCCCCTCAGAACTAAAATTTCCTGACTAATTTTGGAAGGGGAAACTTACTTGGATAGGTACGTGGTCTCACTGACATGGGAATTCACTACCCTGACGCAGAGTGTGACCCTTCTATATCATCTCATTCTATGTGATTCTTGACCTTGTCTTTTCATGACTCTCTCATCAATGTGCATACCTCCCTCTCTTTATTTGCCGGTATCTGAGAAAGAAGAAATGAAGACAGGAGAAGGAGTGCTGGAATTTTAGTCAGAGGACATGGTTTTAAATCTCTGCCTTAATCTGATGAATACCAACCAACCAGTCTGTAATTTCTAAGATCTTCTCAAAGAAAATGACTTTGTCATTTCTTTAACTTTAAACCCTCTTCCAGGGTAAGACTTTGCCAATGGATTTGTGCCTGCTTTCCCTGCCTCTCTTCCCCCCCTTTTCCCAGACTATCCTTTCTATATCTTCTTTAGTGTTTCATTATGATGTTCCCCCTCTTCCCCTTTTCTATCATGTCTGTTTTGCTTTCAAGGTATTACATTACATGACTTTACCCTAGTTTTCCCACCTTATTTTCTACCAAGTAACTTGTGCCATAATGAGTTGTGTGACAGCCTCAACTTCCTACTAGATGGTGAGCTTTTGGAGAACAGGGACTGAATCATTTTCTTCAGTCTTGTTTCTACTGAACCACACTGTCTTATATGGAATAGCTACTTAATAAATGTTTGTTGAAGTGGAGAGGTAGCACAGTGTAAAAAATAGAGCTAACCTAGATGTGAGTTCAAGTCTCACCTCTGACATGCAATGCTATGTGACCAGATCTTGGGCAAGTCACTTAATTTCTCAATGCTCTACGAAATTCTTTAAGGCTATATAAGTCTCAGACAAGGTTCCAATCCACATTGTTAGATGGAGTTTTCTCACCCAGAAATTCCTTAGACTCAAGAAATCACAGGCCTAGTCACTGTTCTTATCCACTTATGAAAGTGAAATTGAAAAGGAATTGAATCTTGTATATTCTCTAGCTCTAATAATGAAGATTTATTGGTTGGCATTGGATTTGTTCTTATTGACACTCATTGTTTAGACCAAGGTCCCCTAACCTTGGTTTAGACAAATTGCATATAGAACCACTTGTAAAGGTACTGTGTGTTTTTTTTAACTGTCATTGAGTCAGAAAATATGCCTTTTGTTTCATTCTAAGAGAGCTGCTAATACCTCTCAGGCCATATTTGAAACAAAATGTTTTTCAATTATAAAGCAGATCTTGAATTTGCTTATATTGTCCCCTTAATCTTTTCTATTTCTAATTCGTTATTGTTTTGGTTGGCATTCTTCGACCTGAATGAAGTGTACTCATTTTTGTTTAAATTATTTAAATGCTTCTGTGGACATTTTATGCTCAGCTGCATTCTATAAGCAGTTCAAAAGAATTAGGGGTAATAATGTGATTTCAAAAAATTGTTCTAGCATAAATGAGGCTGTATCTGTGAGCACATGACCACTCTGAAATCTTTTTGGAGTTTTAAAAAACATGCCAGAGCTGGTGATTTCATAAATACTTAGAAACCTAAAATATTTTCAGTGGGGATGGAAGATTTGGCCAAGGTCATAAAACAAAGCTAATTTAACACAATTATTTTGTCTCACTTAGGGTTACAGGATCTCAGAGCTGTAAAGAACTTCAGAAATCTCCTAAACCAATCTCTACCTGTCAAGAGTTTCCTCGGCAGCTCCCTGCCAAGTGGTTCCTCTTCCAGTTCCAAACCTTTATAATTCTATACTTAAATAATTAATGACCTGAATAGATTGTCAGATGGAACAGAGGAACTCTTTGTAGAGGGAATTGATAGTTATGCAAATATTGCTTAATATTAAGTACTCTCACATAAATCTTAAGCTTTAAAAATTTCTCCAGAACCTAAAGATATCCAATCACTGGCCACATGATCTTCAGCATTATGGTGAATTCTTATCTAGTCAAGAGCCAAGAGGTGGTTTAGTGATTAGAATATGTGACATATAGTTAGAAGATCTGGGTTCCAGTACTAGTATCAGTTCTGCCATTTGGTAGTTATGGAACTAGAGGTGAGTCATTATAGGGATAATGATATGTTTATGATCTATGTCACAGAGGTGGTGACGAGACTGAGATTTTTGTCCATCTCAGTTTTCTCAAATGTAAAAATGTGAGGTTGTAAGCTTACATAAACGGGTTGTTGGACTGAAATTGCTTTTCAGGTATGTTACAATATAAATTTGACTTACTATTACCTAAAAATTTTGATTGACCATCTGTTAAATAGTACTAAACTTCTCTGCTAGGTTCTTTGGCAAATGCAAAGATGAATAAAAATCAGTTCTTCGCTTCATGGAGCTTATACTAAAGAAAGAAGAGATATAAGACACGTACATAAGTTACTAATAGACAGAAACACTGACTTCAGTCAGTCAACAAGTATTTATTGAGTGCTTGCCATGAGCCAAGCATTAGCTCACTGTACAGTACTCATTTTGTACCCTTTGTGAGGGTACAAAGAAAGGCAAAAACATAGTTTCAGCCCTCAAGAAGCTCATAGTCTAATGGGAGGAGTGAATATATTATGGTTCAGTCATGTCCAACTCTTCATGATACCATTTGGAATTTTCTTGGCAAAGATACTGGACTGGTTTGCCATTTCCTTCTTCAGTTAATTTTGCAGAGGAGGAAAGTGAGGCAAACAGGATTAGATGACTTACCCAGGGTCACACAGTTAGTGTCTGAGGTCAGATTTGAACTCAGATTTTCCTGAATCCAGGCCTGACGCTCTAGCCACTGTACCACCCACCTAGCAGTCCCTAGGAGTAAGCATACAAATAGCTATATTAGTACAAGTTACATAAGCTGTAATATTGTGGAGCTTTTTACAAAGGAATATTTACTTCCAAACGGTATAATCACAAATATACAAACAAACTCTCTCCAACATGTGGGAGTCATTATCCCCCTCCTACTTTGCACCTCATTCTCTGAGGAGGTAAAGGAGATAAAGTTCATTAGTTTAGCTTAATTCTCATAGAGCACAGTCCCAGATTCAAGGCAAAATCCACCTCAGGTTCAAGTCCCCAGCACCCTGGCTTCTCAGAGTTTCCCTGTAAGCCTGTCTAGTTACACTCTCCTACCTGCAATCCTGGTTCCAAGGTCACCAAAACTAACATGGTCTGATCAGAATTACCTCTGGTCAGGGATACTGATGACAAACAACACATAATGGAAATAAACAACCTAAAAGACAGTCCTTCCCCTCTCCCAGGTTCAGTCCATAGGGTCCATGCTGAATGGAGCAGATAGGCGTCACTGAAAAGATTCAGGCAGTCAATCAGAGGAGTCCACCCCCTCACTTGGTAAGGGATGCCTGAACTCCATGCCCTGAAGACCCTTGGTTACAGAGCAATAGGTAGAGTTTACCTAAATGGAAGAAAATTTCAGAGGGAAGGCACAGGAAGGGAGGGCAGAAAGGTCTCCTCTAGAAGGTCAGATTTGAGCTGAGTCTTGAAGAAATGCAAGAAACCTAACAAGGGAAGTGAGGAGGGAATGTATCCTGGGAAGGGGGGGCAGGAATAGCTAGTGTAAAGACATGAAGTGTTATGTATGAGAAGCATCAATTAGGTAAGTGTAGTGAGGTCATACAATGTGTGGAGGAGCTAAGAAGACTGGCAATGTAAGAATAGGCCACTTTATGGAGAGAAGATTTCTTATTTTGTCCTGAAAGTAAAAGGGAGTAACAAGTTTATTTTTTGAGCATCAGGGTGACAAGATCAGATTTGTGCTTTAGGGAAAAAAAAAACACATCTTTAGCTGCTTCATGAAAGATTTATTGGAATGGAGAGAAATGTGAGACAAGGAGATCAGAAATATACATGTTTATAAGAGGATCAAAGGAGAGAAATTTCGCTTTGACTGAGTAGATCAGGGAAAGATCCCTGCAGGAGGTTACATTTTAGCTGACCCTTGAAGGATAAGTAGGTAGTTCTCATCACTAAAGTCCTTGGCACACTTAATGGTTCAATATTAGAAACATATGGCATTTTTAATGGAAATAACAAGTATAGCTCGGTTTCCAAAGTATTTTACATATGTTTTCTAATGTGATAATGAGAAAAGACGCTGAATGAGAACATTATTATCTGCTTTGCTGCTGTATCCTGTGTCCGACAGGCTCTTCCATGTGATCAGTAGGTAAAACCACTTTTATGTATTGTGTCCCCTAATATGAATGTGAGCTCCCTGAAAACAAGGGTTGACCTACTTTTATATTGGTAACTGCAGTGCTTGACACCATATTTGGCATATAGGAAGAACTCAACAAATGCGTTTTAATTTATTCATTCATTTATTCAACAAAAAATGAGCTTGGAGGAATGGGGAAAAGGATGGGGGAAGAACATTTAAAGTAGAGCAAAACACTTAAGCAATAGATTGAACCTTTGTGCTTTTTTATTTTTGAAAATGTCTTAGCTGCTTCCACATAGAATTGTGCCAAAAAAATAGTTTGGTAGGATTTAGGACTGGAAGTAACTTCAGAAATCATCTAGTGTAAGATAAGTATATTGGACCTAGAAAGGCTAGTTGACTTCCCATAGTCTCACAGGAGGAAGTAGCAGGTCTGGGAGTCAAACCCAGGCCCTTTCATACCAAATCCAGGGCTTTTCCTATTATGCTATGTGTTCTTAGACTGAGACACTCTTAATAAAATGGAAATGTAGAAGAATATCTGCATCAGTTCATATAAACCTTCCCAAGTTTCTCTAAAATCATCTACTTTATCATTTCTTACAGCGCTAATAGTCAATCATGTGTTGGTCATTTCTCAGTGGATGGGCATCCCCTCAATTTCTAATTTTTTGCTACAACAGCATTCATTAATAATTTTATACAAATGTGTTCTTCTCCTCTTTTTTTGGTCTCTTTGGATTACAGACCTATTAGTTACATTTCTGCAACAGAGTATAAATACAGTATAATAGCTAAATATTGGTCATTGTTTTTTTCAATTTTGTATTTCTTAGGAATATGAAGTGAAGGCCTGAATTGTTTTAATTTGTTTTTCTGTAGTTATTGGTGGCTTAGAGTATTTTATATGGTTATTGATAGTTTGGATTCCTTCCTCTAAAAACTTCCTGTTCATATCATTTGACCATTTAGTAACTGGGGGGAATGGCACTTATTTTTATATAATTTAATTAATTCTCTATATAACTTAGAAACAAGACTTTTATTTTAGAAACTAGTAGTATTCATATTTTCCATTTATCTTCCTCTTCTTATAATTTTAGCTGCATTGGTTTTGTTTGTATAAAAGCTTTTTAATTTTATGTAATAAAAATTATCCGTTTTATCTTTTGTGATCATCTTTATCTTTTGTTTTATCCTTAACTCTTTCCCTTATCCATAGATCTGTCAGGTGATGTCTTCCTTATTCTTATTTTTTTATGATTTCACCCTTTGTGTCTAAGTCATAAGGTGTTTATCTGGTATATGGTATAAGATGATAGTATATACCTAATTTATGCCACACTCTATCTGTTCTGTTTACATCACCTTTATTTTTAAACCTATCTTTTTATTTCTCTCTACCCAGGTGACCTTTCCTAGTAAGGAAAAAAAATGGAGAGTGGAAATTTATTTTAGCAAAACTAAACAATGCATCAACTACATTTGAGATTTCACATAATGTTACACTCAATGCCTCTCCCCGTTCCCCATCTCTGAAAAGCAGAAAACAATAAAAGAAACATCAAGGGCTTACTACGGCTAGGCACTGTACCAAGTGTTGGCCATAAAAATGTGAACAAAAAGTAAGACAGTCACTACACTCAAGGAGCCTAAATTATTTTTTTAAATTTTTTAAATTTACTTATTTACTTTTAATTTACAAGATTCAGTTCCACAGTCATTTGAGTTTCAGATTTTCTCCCCTTCCTCCCCCCCCCCCCCCATGGTGGCGTGCAATCATGTATAGGATCTGCAAATACTTTCACATTGTACAATAGCTTGGTCATATAGAAGGGTTATAACCAATGAGTGATCACTGGGAAAAGAAAAATAAAGCAAAACCAGACATGAAAGAGAACAATAGCGTGTTTTGCTTCAGTCTCCATTTAAACTATAGTCTTTCTATATCTTTCTCTGAGTTTAGGTATCTCCTTCCATCCTGAGGCTTGTAGAGTTGTCTTTAGCTGTGTGTTGTTGAAGATAGAAGGAGCCTTAATTCTAATGGGGGAAAAATCATTCACAAAAGAAAGTGAAAAGCAGAAGTAGGGGAAGGAGGGATGAAAATAAATAGCGTCAGAGCATTGTTTGAAAGTCTAGAAATTGGTGCACTACAGAAGGTGGAGCTAAGAGGGTGGCACAGAAGCAGGAAAACTCCATGAGCTCCCCCCACAACAGCCTCAAATACCTATAAAATATGATTCTAAATAGATTTTAGAACTACAGAACCCACAAAGTGACAGAGAGAAACAAATCTCCCACTTACAGCGGCTTGGCAGGCAGACAGGAAGGGTCCATTGCAGTGTGCTGGGAACAGAGCCCAGCCCTGCATGAGCCCATGGTTTTAGCCCTAGGGTGGTCTGACCAGCAGCCGCTGGAGCATACTTCAGGAGAGTGGATTACCAGCAGCTGTGGAGGTTTCCAGAATTAATGTTTTTTTTTATTAAATATTTATTTTATTTTAGTTTGCATCATTCATTTCCACAAGATTTTGAGTTACATATTTTCTCCCCATCTTTCCCCTACCCACCACCCCAAAACAGCCATCCCAGTTGTAATGCCATGCACCAGCAGATTCCCAAAGGAATGCTACTGTGAACAGCCTTTAGAGTTCAGATTACAAAGTATAGTGAACACTCTGTTTATTCCATTACAAATCAAGACAAACATTCAAACATTATAATATTCACAACATTACATCTTATCACAGAAAATGGCCACACAGTTTTCACTACAGTGGCCAC
>CM053581.1:301752441-301769500 GCA_028627135.1 Pseudochirops cupreus | reverse complement strand
TCAGCTCATCTCTAGCTTTAAGGCATTCTTCATGTTTATTGGAGGCCCCTGGTGGGGGTGCTCTGGCTGCACTCTCCTCCTCCCTCTCTTTGCCATGATCCTTCTTTTCCCCAAAGAAGGAATTTAGGGTTTGATTGCTGTTCTTACCCTGCTTCTTATGCTTATTCTTACTCATGGTTGATCAGTCCGTGATTTTTTTTTTAATCTCTGTGGGGCTCTGCTTCCAGAAGGGAAAGCTCTGTCCCAAATCGCTGGGGTCCTCCTGGCTGCCGTAGCTCTCAGGAAGGTGCTGGGTTCCTTTCCTAGTTACTTCCGGCTCACTGGATAATGAAGACTCCAGAACCGAAAGCCCAAGACCGCGATCCAGATCCAGGCCTCTCAACACAAGAGCACTCGGCCTCTGAACAATTGCTTAGTCCCCCTGCTGTCTGCAGGCCATGAATGCGGAAGCTTCAATGTGGAGGCAGGTGCAAAACCTCTGCCTTTAGCTTTCCCGCCCTGGAAGCATTTCGGCCAGAGGCTTTTCTTTCCCGATTTCGCAAGTCCTACTTACCTAGTTCTGAACGCTGCTCGCTGGTGTCGCTAATCCGAGGCTCCTCCATTCCTCCTGTCCAGCCGCCCCCAGGGCTCAGCCAGGGCTTCAGGCCAGGCTGGTTTCAGTTCACAGTGCTGATATGGTTCCTCGTAGCTGAGCTGACTTTAGTGGAAGGTATATTTGTGTGTGTTTTGGAGTTCTAGGATTACTTTAGAGTCATATTTTATGGGTATTTTGGGGTGGCTATGTGAGAGCTGCAATATGTTGCTACTGCTATGCTGCCATCTTGGCTCCGCCCCCTCCAGAATTAAATTAAATTCCAAAGACAAAGTAAAAGGTCAATGGAACTCTGTTGGAACTGAGTGGAACTAGGAGTCTGGTCTGGCCTTTGCCACCAGGGTGCCACCACGTCCCACTGCCATGCAGCTGCCTCCATGTGGCTGCTTCAGAGCTCCTGGCCTGCAGATTGTAGGGGCACCAAGCAACTATTCAGAGAGTAATCACCGTTGCTTTAACCTGCCTGGATCTGGATCACAGTCTTGGGTGGTGGTCCTGGGGTGTGTGATCAGTGAGCCGGAGCTTGTGGGGGCTGCAGAAATGGCACCCAACTAATAGCTCTGGCAGCTGTGAAAACCCTAGCAATTTGGGACAAAGCTCTACTCTCTGGAAGCAGAGTTTTACTGTGGCAAAGAGCTCAAAAGTCAAGTAATTGAATGGCAACACGAGCAAGCAAAGGAAGCAAAGCAAGCATAGCAATCAGACCTTAGATTCCTTTTTCAGGGACAAAAAAGGATTAAAGCATGGAATGGGAGGAAGACAACACAGTCAGAACTTCTGTGCCAAAAGCTTCCAAGAAAAATATGAACTGGTTACAGACCACAGAGGAGGTTAAGAAGGATTTTGAAAACCAGATAAGAGAAGTGGAGGAAAAATTGGGAATAGAAATGAGAATGATGCTAGAAAATCATGAAAGGAGAGTCAACAACCTGACTAAGGAAAATAACACCTTAAAAATAGACTGACTCAAATGGCAAAAGAGGCCCAAAAAGCCAATCAGGAGAAGAATGCCTTAAAAAGCCCAATTTACCAGATGGAAAAATAATTTCAAAAGCTCACTGAAGAGAATAATTCCTTCAGAATTAGATTGGAGCAAATGGAAGCTAATCACTTTATGAGAAATCAAGATACTATAAAACAGATCCAAACAAATGAAAAAAAAAATAGAAGGCAATATGAAATATCTCATTGGAAAAACCACTGACCTGGAAAATAGATCCAGGAGAGATCATTTAAAAATTATTGGACTACCTGAAAGCCATGATCAAAAAAAAAAAAAATCTAGAAATCACCCTTCAAGAAATTCTCAAGGAAAATTGCCCTGATATTTTAGAACCAGAGGGCAAAATAGAAATTGAAAGACTTCACCAATTGAATTGATCCCAAAATATCTTGAAAAAGATCCCCAAAAGAAAACTTCTAGGAATATTATATCCAGGTTCCAGAGATCCCCAATGAAGGAGAAAATATTGCAAGCAGGCAAGATGAAGCAATTTGAATATTGTAGAAACACAATCAAGATAACACAAGTTCTAGTAGCTTCTACATTAAGGGATCAAAGGGCTTGGAATATGATATTCTGGAGATAAAAGGAACTAGGATTACCAAGAATCACCTACCCAGCAAAACTGAGTATAATGTTTCAGGGGAAAATATGGTCATTCAATGAAATAGAGGACTTTCAGGCATTCTTGATGAAAAAACCAGAGTCAAATAGACAATTTGACATTCAAATACAAGAAGCAAGAGAAATCATAAGGAACTTATCAAAGTTGAACTATTTACATGGCTACATGGAAACATGATAATTGTAACTTATGAAACTTTTCTCAGTATGAGGATAGTTGAAGGGAATATAAATATATATATGTATACATACATATATACATCTATATAGAAGGGTATATGTGTGTATGAATACATATGTGAGTGTGTTTATTTATGTGTACTGGTAAACATAGACAGAATCAATTGAATAGGAAGGGATGATATTTTTAAAATAATATTAAGAGGGTAAAGAGGAGTATAATGAAAGGAGATAAGGAGAGACAGAATAGGGTAAATTATCTCATATAAAAGAGGAAAGGGGAAACTGTTAAAATGGAGGGGAATAACAGGAAGGCAAAAGGGAATGGCTCAACCTTACTCTCATTGAATTTGGCTTAAGGAGGGAATAACATACACACTAAATTGGGTATCTTACCCTACAGGAAACTAGAGGGGAAGGGGATAAATGGGGGGTGTTCAAAGGGAGGACAGATTGGAGGGGGTAGTTAGAAGCACACACTTTTGAAAAGGGACAGGGTCAAAGTAGAAAATAGGACAAGTGGGGGGCAGGATAGGATGGAGGGAAATATAGTCAGTCTTTCACAATATATTCACTATGGAAATGTTTTGTGTAACTACACATGTACAACCTATATTGAATTGCCTATCTTCCCAGTAAGGGTGGGTGATAAGGGAAGAAGGGAAGGAATCTGTAATTCAAAGTTTTAAAATCAAATGTTTTAAAAATTATTATTATTATTATTATTTACATGCAACTGGGAAATAAGATATACAGGGTATAGAGATCCATCTTGCCCTACCAGAAAGTTGGAGGGTTCATGGTGGAGGATATAGGAGAGAGCAGATTGGGGGAGGGGGTAGTCAGTGGGATCTCTGTTTTTGGATGGAGGAAAGACAGGGAGAAAATTTGTAACTCAAAATCTTGTGGAAATGAATGTTGTAAACTGAAAATAATCATAAAATTTATCATAAAAAAAGAAAGTCTAGAAATGTAGGAGAAGATCTCAGAGAGGAATGGAAACTGTCTGGCCTGAGCTGCTCCACAAAAATGAGTCACCAGGAGCAATTTACTAATGGGAGAAGGGCATCCATCTGGTGGTAGTGGTGGTAGAGATGTTGCAGAGTGATAGGGTCAGAAAGGTAGCTGGATGTTCCAAGGCGAGACAATTCCCTACTGATGAGGGAAGTTCCTGTATGAGACAGATACAAAGACATGGTTTTGAAGTTTGGAAAGTCAAGAAAGGAGGGAAGCACATTTTCTCCTCTCTTTGTGGGCTGTTTGATCATTTTAATTACAAAGACCTTCAGTGTCTTTATTTTTTCTTTCTTCTCTTGTTATTTCCATTTATATAATGTGTATTGTTATCACTTTGCATTAGTTCATATTTCTTCCCATGATTTTCTGTATTTATCTCATTATTGCTCATAGCACAGTAATAATCCATTACATTTGGGGACCTTATTTTTTTAGACATCCAATTGATAAGTATCAGATTTGTTTCCTTTCCTTTGCTACTACAAAATGTACTAAATATTTGGTATACATAATATCTTTCTATATTTTATCTCTGAACAGAATATTGAAATAAATTTTTGTTTCTTTCTTTTTATATCACCTTAATTTTCCAAATTATTTCTGCTCTTTTAAGAAACCAATTCCTCATAAAAGAAGAAAAAAAAAGTTCAGTAAAATTAACCTATGTGTAGGAAGTCTGATCTTATATGCATCAATAGTCTGCCACCTCTTCAAAGAGGCAGGGTTAGGTTCCTTTTCATCTTTGTTGTACTTCTAACTTTATCATTATCAGTTGGTAGCACTCAGTTTCAATTGTTTTGCTGCTCTTATTCTTTTCAGATATATTGTTGTAGGCATTAACTATACTGCATTTCTGGTTTTGTTTGCTTCACTTTGCATCACTTTCCATGAATATATCCTTTCTTACCATACAACAAAATGGTGTGTGAGTATAAGGATATACCCAGAAGGTGATTCATATAATCTTTCCTTGAAGAGTTCTGGTGATAGGAAGACTATTGTTTTCCAAGGGAGCCCAGTCCACTTCACTGCAATTTTCCGTCATTGACCATCGTTGTGCTCTCTAGGGCCAGTTGAACAGATCTACTGTCTCTTTTAAGAGATACGTCTTTGAATGATTGTAGCTATTTAAAAATAGAATGGGTTGCCTCCAGAAGGAGTAGGTTTCCTTTTACTAGAGCTCTTCAAGTACAGACCAGATGAATGGGCCAGGAACAAGACTCCATTAGCCATTTAGTTAAAGCAATGGGTTGCTGCTAGGTGGTGCAATGGATAGAGTGCTGGGCCTGGATTCAGGAAGACTCATCTTCCTGAGTTCAAATCTGTCCTCAGACTCTTACTAGCTGTGTGACCCTGGGTAAGTCACTTAACTCTGTTTGCCTCACTTTCCTCATCTGTAAAATGAGCTGGAGGAGAAATGGCAAACCACTCCAGTTTCTGCCAAGATACTGGATGGGGTCACAAAGATGGGGTCACAGAGCATTGGACATGACTGAAAACCTCTGAACAACAATGGTTATGACTTCACTTCAGACAGAATAATTCAGGGACACATCATCCCAAAATGGAGAGGCTGTCAAGTTCTGGGATCTCTATTTAATACTTACCTGTGTTCTGAGGCAGATTGATACTCTGGTGAATCAAAGAATCAGAGTAGTGGGGGTGAGTGCAAAGCAGTGGTGTAGCCATCCATCTGATTCTAATATAGAAAGGTCGCCTCAGGAAACACCTTAGGTTTGTGCCTTCAGCTAACAATGGGTCATCATGAGTCAACTGTGACACAACCAACCTTTGACGATTTTCATTTTTGTGAGAATAGGCAATACAGGTAAAACTGTTGGGAAGCCTCACAGGTTGTTTGTGGTCAGATACCCTTCAATATAATTGACTAGAGAAATTTTGACAATAAGAAACATTGGTGGGCTTTGAAAATGGGCCAACTTAGGGTGGCTAGGTGGTGCAGTAAATAGAGTACCAGCCCTGGAGTCAGGAGGACCTGAATTCAAATCCAGCCTCATACACTTGACACACTTACTAGCCATGTGACTTTGGGCAAGTCACTTAAAACCCATTGCCTTGCCTCCCCCCTGCAAAAACAAAATAAAACAACCAAAAAAAAATAAAGGAAAGAAAATGGGCCTACTCAGTTCTCAGAAGCTTTGGGGCATGGCCTATTTAGGACACTCATATGCTAGTAACTGGATAGCTCAGCCTGGCAGACGGTTTGAGAATGCAAAATGTCAATTTTTGGTTCTGAAAGTTGCAAGAAAATAGCAGTTGCTCTTACCCAAAGACCTAAGGTTTAAAGAGTCTCTTAGATTTTATGGGCGCAACTAGGTCCTGTCATATTAGAAATATTTTGGAAATACTAAACAGGAGGATTCTTATTCAGGTACAGGTTAGACTAGGCAGAATTCTTTATTCTGAAAAATTGGACTAGATAATCTCTGAGGTCCTTAGCAGCTATGAAATTCTATAAACTCAAGACAAAGAAGTGTTAAATAATAAAACTCTCAGCTATTCCAAGTTGCTGAGTACTCCAAAGACTGTTTTGGAGGTGCAAGTAAAATGACTCTACTCACCTTTTCTTTTCCAAGTTAGAAAGTCTGTTCATCCTATAGTATAGCATTCTTTCTATTCTTTATAGGTAAAGTTTATGTCTGAGGATTCTGAAATCCAGGTCTCAGAATAAATTGCAGTATTTCTGTGGCTTTGTGTTCGAAGGTATCATCATTCTAGGCACTGCCCAAGCCTTGTGGACTTATATATGCAAAGTAAGATGCCAAATTGGTCCAAAGGAAACTGAGGTTTGGAGGTCCCTTGTAAGAACATTACTGCATGCAGTCCCCCTGTACCTCAGCTTTGAAAGCAGATTCCCAGAGGTTTGAGTGGGAAGCTTGGAGTCCTTTTATCCATGCCTCAAATAAATCAAAGAAATGGTTTCTCTCCATCAAAACCCCAGGACAAAGGAAGCAATGACCCACTTTTCTTCATCTCCTGTCACGACTGCAAGAAAGAGAAAGTCCAAAGTGAAGTGGCATGAGTTGAAAGAAAAATAAAAGCCATATTGGGGTCTTGGAGTAGCTCACTGAGTGTCAGTGCTCCTGGCTGTCATCCAACCTTTCTCACTGTTTCTTTCTGTGGTTTTAGAATTCTTTGCCCTCCAGGAGCCATCTGCAAGGAGTTGTAGTGTACCATAGAAATAACCGATTTTCATTTCTTGTTTGTTTTGGATTAAAAGTACTTTGGTGGCAGTGTGGTTTAATGGAAATACCATTGGATTCAGAGCAAAATCCTGGCTCTGTTATTTGCTATGATTGTGACCTTGGACAAGTCAACTGATCTCTTGGGCCCTAGTGTCCTTATGTGTAAAATGAGAAAAGTGAAATATACTGGCCTTTCCCCATTCCTGGAATGCCCTCCTTCCATGCCTCCACCTCATGGAGTCTCTCTTTTCCTTTCAAACACACCTTGAGTATCATATTTAGCAATAAGCCTTTATTGATTATGCCAACAACTGTTGCTCCCCCTCCCAAACTACCACGTACTCAAGTACTTTCTGTTTCTTCATTTTATGTTTATGCGGCTTTTGTTTTTATGTGAACTTATTGTTTCCCCCTTTAGAATAAAAACTTCTAGCAAGTAGTGATTATTTCATTCTTTGTACTTCTATTTGCAGTACCCAGTTCAGGAACTGGCACCCAGAGGACAATTAGTAAATGCTTCTCGATTGATGGAATGCATTATTTCTAAGGTGCCTTTTACCTCCAAAGCTAATATCCTATAATAAGTAAAATACTAGTTTATGTTGTTAGTAAAAGTATAGACTCAGAGCTAGAAAGGACTTTAGAGGTTATGTAGCATACTCACCCCTCCACAAACCTCACCCCAAATACCTCATATTCATCTCCACTATTGTTGTTGTTTAGTCATGTCCAACTGTTCTTGATCCCATTGGGAGTTTCTTGGCAAAGATACTGGGGTGCTTTGCCATTCCCTTCTCCACCTCATTTTACAGATGAAGAAATTAAGGCCAACAGGGCTAAGTGCCTTGCCCAGGAATACACAGCTAATATGTATCCAAGGCGGTATTTAAACTCAGGAAGATGAGTCTTCCTGATTCCACCAAGCCCAATGCTCTATCTGCTGCACCACCTTGTTGAGGCAGAAACTGAAGTCCAGACAGGAGACATACTTTGTAGAACCTCATACACAGGTAATAAATGACAGAGTCAGGAGCTAAGCCCAAGCTTTCTGACTCCAAATTCATCATTCTTTCAACCGATCTACCATCACAACCTATCAAACCCTGTTTTTTTACTTCTCTTTTCTGGATTAGAAACCTAGAGTGGCACATTCCCTGGGTGTAACTGAAGTGGCAGCTGCTGGGACATGTGTTTCCCAAAGCCTACGGGTGAAAAGCCAGGTTTCTTTCACCTCCTTACATATCACTCAACCCAAGCACATGTGTCTTTCTTCACTCTGTGAGCACAACACCAAGGGGAGGAAACAAGTGCCATATTTATCTTGAGATAAAGCCAGAAGCATTCACATTCTACCTTGCTCCAGCTGAGTGTGAATGCACATTTAAATGCTGTGAACTTGAGCCAATTGGACCAAATCTCTACCCTCCAGTTTGGAGAACTGACAATTATCTGCTGAACTAAGGTTGACATTCCACATCAGATTACTCAGGAACTTAACCTTGCAAGGACAGATAGAACTCTTTCCTTTAATTTAGTTCTTAAAGGTTAATTAGATTTAGGACTAGTAAATTAGTAGTGTCTGGGTAATGCAAAGATGAGTCTCCTCCCCATGGGACAAGACATTTTGCATCAGAGTTGGAGGGGGTGGTGATGGAGCAGACAAATATAGGAAGGCAAATTCATACTTTAGGTTTTCTCTCTGCTGTTGGGGCTTTACCAACTAATGGTCTCTTAAGACCTGGAGGTCATCTGGAAAAATCTATTTTGGAAGCTGTTCAAAGGCAAAAAATTCAGTAGTTTTCATTGTGACAGGGAGAGGCAGAGGAAGAGAGGGCATCATTCTTCTTACCTCATTTCTAAAGCAAAGTTCCATATCAAGCTCTCCTGAGTTATGTAGAATGTTCTACCCTTTCCTCTAATTCAATACTAATCTAGGTTACAGTTATATAGCCCATTAAAAAAATCAGTTCAATTTTTTGTGATGCTACATGATGTTCTACATATGTAGTAGCTCCTGATTTTCTTCAAGAGGAATATAGTCATAATATTTAAGCATGAGAGCAGATTGTTTTATTTTTCATCTTTTTTTGTCTTGATCATGAGGCAAATTTTATCATTATTGGTTCATCCTCACCTATGCCCACCTTTGTATTGAAGCCATCTAGTACTAAAAAATGTGTTTGTTTTATTAGGACATTCTAATAAGATTCCTCACAGAGTGTCTAACGTCTCTTTTTTTTAAGAGATGTTGTCACATAAATCATTTCTGTAGAGGTCCTTTTACATGTGCTGATCAAGACCACTGATAACTGAGGTAACTAACTTCCCTATATTTCTTATTGTCTTTGCATACATATTAAGACCGAATGTCAATTCTTTTATTTGCTTCTCCACAAAGAATGTGAGTGATCCCTCTTCTATTAAGTTTCAACTTCCATATCTTCTAGTTTCACTTAGTGTAAGAGTGGCAATATTGATATATTTCAGTTCCTCCACTATTGTGTTGATTTGTTCATTGCTGGACAAGAATCTCAGATTTGGAACACTAAAAATGAAATTAATGTTTGGGGCCATCTCAGAACTGTAGGAGTTCTAATACTCCCTTTCCCCGCTCCCAACACTCTGATCCTGTCAGTCCAGAAGTGGAATGGCATCTCATTAGATTAAAAAAATCAGTTTTCTTTTTTTTTTCATATGTTGCCAAGACCAAAGACATTCGTTAATTGATGGTCAACCAAGTGCAGAGATGTTTAAAACTTAGCATCAGACAAAAGTCTGTCTTGGGGAGTATATTCAAAACCCTTATAGTACAGAGTGGTCTATCCTCTTAATAACATTTTAAAAATTCCATCACTGATCTTTTTCATTCTTTTAGAGTTTTCCACTCTATCTTGGAAAAGAATCTCCCATTTTCTTAAAAATGGTGTCATTTCCACCATGTATTATTTCTGTACCCATATATCCTGGTCCACAAAGTCTTTACAACTTTATTTTCCATTTTTTTTCCCAGTACCATTTTAATTTACTCATATGGTATATTGGGTACTGAGGAATTAGACTCCTTGTTTTATTTCTCCATTTGTCAGTGGTTAGAAGAGAATATGTTAGAAATGCTGGTAAAGCTGTACCATTGCTGTGCATGAATTTGTTGTCTTCCTTCTGTTTTCACCTATAAATTCTCTCAGGATTCTTTGGCTTAGCTGGGTTTCACATCAAACTCTCTGCAAACTTGCTTCCATCGACACTGGTTTTCATTATTATTTGCAGCAATAGTGCTTGTTATTGTCTATCTTCTCTTCCATAATACAAGTTCAAATGAACTCACATTATTAACTGGTGTTGTTCCGGGTTTCTCAACTTAGCACAGGAATCAATGCCTGAAGAAGTTTTTGTGCTTTTTTGTGTGTGCCATTTTGAAAGTTTTTCATATCAGGTAAGCAGCTCTCTAAGTAATGACAATAATTAAAAAGAGTGTCTATACTTTTCTACACTCCTCATTTTTCAAAGTCAAAATCTTATTTAAATCAGTTGGGTTAGAATCATTGTAATTGCATTTTCATGTTTTCTCTTATTGTGTTTTTAATTTTTACTTTATCTCCAATTACCTGATATCAGTTGGCATCGTGTCAACTGATTCTGAAATTATGAAAGGATTTATAGTATTTATTTCCTATATGTTAAAATGTAGTTTTTTCTTCTTTGAATTTTTAAAATACTCTTTGAAGCTTACCATTTACAGTACCACTTTTGCCTCATGTTGAAGAGAATATTCATAGTATTCAGGTGTGAGGGTTTGTGAGTCACATAAAGCCTTTGAAATCTTTGATTTCTTAATCTTGAGCCATATTTTCCAGCATGTGTTTATATGTCATATTTCTCTATGCCTACCTCATATTGAAATTTCTGGTTTTCAAGATGTTTCTTGACTTGGTTAGGGGTTATCATTAAGTTCTTTATAGGGTGTCTCTGCTTTCTCGTTGTTCATAAAAGAAGTTAGAGTCATAAACTACAACTACCTTCTTTGGTATTTCTTTGACTGTATTCACTAAGAGCATTAGCAAAGAACATGATGACCAAGAAATGATGTTTCCTGTTTTTGTGTATGCAGTGAAACTAACTCCAGAAATGCTTCTCCTTTTCTCTCTTAATATAACCTGGGAATCATTCATTTATTTAACTGATCCTACTTTATTTTTAAAAAATTAATATATTCAACAGTATTGTAGGAATATTGATGAGTTCCTTCAGCAAGATGGAAAATAATTTTTCATTGAAGAAAATAGATATCATTTAGAGAACCAACAATTAAATTAATCTTTATAAAATGATATAAAAACTAGATGATTTTTCCCATCACTGTTTCCTCTTCTACTCTTTTACCACTGATACTATAAAAATAGAACAGGGCTGCAAAGATTTAAAGTCTATGCTATATCTTCATTTGTTCCAAGGGTTACCATGTTAAAGAATTCATCATCTAGTAGCCAAACTGCTGATAATGTAACCTTGGTTAGGCTATCTTCTAACAGAAAAAATACCCAACGAAACAGAAAAAACAAAATGGAAGAACCATAAAGACACTGATGAAAAAAATAACAATTTCCAGAGTAATTTGTGATGCATGTACTGATGGCTGAACTTTCAGAATCTTTGGACCAGCACAAGCATGGCCTGGGTGGTCAGGGCATGCTTCTTGGTGCTGAAAATGTATGTCCTTTGATGAAAGGATAAAATCAATTTAGCCAAAATTCCCAAAACACCTTGCATCACCAATTTAACCTGATACTTGTATTCCACTATCCATCCAATAGAATAACATTCTGATGTTGGCGTTGAGAGGAAATCAATAATTCCAAATTGCTCTCCAGAATAAATGTACTGAGGAAGCACAGTAAGTGTACAACTCTGGAGCTTCAGGGCTTCCAAATCCTTTCTTTTCTATGGAGTCCTCCCATGCTTCTTTTTGGGGCACAGCTGAGATCCCAAGATCTACTACTCCTCTCTGCATCTTGACCGTATTGCCAGGGCTAGCCCTTTTTTGAATCCAGAGCCCATTTTCTTTTCTACTATCAGTGATTATACTCCTTAAAGCTACTTCTTGTCTCAAATGACTGCACCCCTATATCTCTAAATTTCTGGAGAATATATTTCTGCTCTCTGAACTATGCTTCAAGTACTTTCAGACTGATTCTCCAACTATTAAAGTGTCTCCTTCTGGACAAGTAGCTTCACTGCTAGATGGCATGTTGGGGATGGTGGAGAAGAAAATCCTCTCCCTCCTCTACTTGGGTAGCTGAGTTCTATCCTTACTGTTGGCTCTTTGACTTCACCTGAAGTGAGGTAGGGCAATTTAACCCCTGTTAGGATGTGGCCAATTGTTTTAGACCAGCTAGTGACCTTGCACCATATGATTTAATTGAATAGAGGTCTTCATACTTTGTAAGGAAATAATAGGTATAACAGCTTATTAACACATTGAATTCTCATCATCTGTGACTATATCCTGCAGCTAGATCAAGTAATAGAAGGGGGGGGCCCTCCTTTATATCTGCCTATTTATGATTCCTTTTAATGCTATCTCAGAAGAAACTCCCATGGTTTCTGTTGTTTGTACTTTTTCCAAGAGGACCCATGACATCACAGATGATGCCTTGACTTGTGCATGAGTTGAAGTGAAGCAGAGTTGCACAAAGTTCTTAGCCTCAGTCTATCACACAGAGTCAGAAAAGCCAAGTGGCAAGACAAAAACCAAGATGATCAGAGATGGCCCAGGTGCAGTGCATGACCTTGGAATATTTGGTGTCTGACCAACCTCTAAGCCAGTGGTTCTCAACCTTCCTAATGCCTCAGCCCTTTAATACTCATATGTGGGCATATCTGCATGTGGGCAGACCCTCCTGGAGACAGATAGAGGAACAGTGTCTTGGTTCCTAAGACCATCGGAAATATGCGTTTTCCAATGGTCTTAGGTGACCCATGTGAAAGGGTCGTTCGACACCCAAAGGGGTCGTGACCCACAGGTTGAGAAGCACTGCTCTAAGCACTTCACGAAGCCTACTTCATCCATCTTTATGACTACTGGAAGAAATTGTTCTCATCTACTCATTCTCTGGGGGAAGTCTTCACTTGCTTCAAGTAGACTCCCTCCTAACTCATCAAGGATTTGAAACCTATTGGTTTCCCTCAACTTGGTTTAGCCTGTTTACTGAGGGGCTTTTATGGAGGTGTAACTACTATATGTGCTACAGCTTTTTGGAGTCACAAATGAGAGTTGGGTGGTAGGTGGAAAGCAAAGGAGGATGAGCATCCCCAAAAAGGGCTTGGCAAACCTTCATACCAATGGTACTACTTCCTGAACACCCCATACACCCCAGTAGTAATAATAATTTTAAAAATAAACTTTATAAATGTGCATAGCCAGCAAAAAAATAGAATACACTCAATGACCAGAGATAGCAAATGAAGATATTCATAGAGCAAGAAAGTTAGTCATAAGAGCTTTCCAATTAGTGAAAAGGAAAGTTATTTACTTTTGTGCAATGTGTAATTTAAAAAAAAATCTTTCATAGAAATGATCTTAATTGTTCCTTATAATATGTGAATGAAATAGATTATCACCATTTTAGAGATAAGAAATTTGTGGGACCAAACTTTTAACCGATTATCACCCATTGGCACATAAAAGAGTGATTACATAAAGAGTCAGGGAGTACTAGGGTAAAGTTGGGGCCGAGAGTAGGAAAAAAAAAGAAAAAAGGAGGAAGGTTCCAGAGGGGAATAAATGAAATAGTATTAGGAGAAACCAAAGAAAGGCACGGAGGAAGCCTTAAATGAAGGGTGATAAAGTGATTAAGACAGACTTTGCCTTCATCAGAGCTTTTTTAAGAGTAAACTCTGTTTGGTAGCAGAGATTCATATTGATTAGGATGAAAATATTGATTTCTATTCATTTGGGACCTAAGGTTCTTTAGTAAGTGGAACACTTTAATTCAGCATAGTCAGCTCTATTGGCCAACTTGTACACCAGAGACCAGCTAAGTCTTCTTGGATTATGTGAAACCTTTGAAGGGATATGGAAAGAATTATACTGCTATGCATATGATTTAGGTTCAGTCGGGAAATCATATTCTAAAGCATGAATCTTCAAAAGAAGGGACATGGCATACGGGAGAATTATGGTGATGTGGGGGGTTGGACATGACATAGGATTACAAAGCATAATATCATTAAATGATTGATTGTCCACAAAACCCTAAGACTCAGGTATTTTTAGGCAATTTCATTCAAGTCAACAAAAGGCAGCATATGATTGTGGAAAGAACACAGGATAGTCAACAGACCTGGGTGCAAATCCTGCCTCTTTCATTTATTACCTGTATGACCCTGAACAAGTCAATTAATGTCTACAATTCAGTTTCCTCATCTGAAAAATAAGAGTAGGAACTGGATGTATGTCCCTTCAAGCTCTATGGCTATGATCCCAATATGAACCATAAGCTCTGCTAGGTGTTGAAGATGCAAAGACCAAAATGAAAGGATTCCTGTCCCTCAAGGTGGTTACATTATATGAAGAGGAAATAAGATGTATACAGTAAGTACAAAATATGTAAAGAATGAATACAAAGTGGTTTCCATGGGAAGATGTTGAGAAATACAAATTGTGAGAATCAGGAATATACTTTCTCAGGAGGTGGCACTGAAATTGAAGCTTGATGAGAGGGTTTCCAAGAGACAGAAGATGGAAATCCTTTGCAAAAGCATCAAGACAAGAAATGGAATCTTGTGTATGGATGAGGAAGAAGAGTTTGCTGGAATGGAGAGTACATGATGTGGAGTAATATGCAATTGTTCTGGAAAGAAGGCTGCACACCTATGGAATGGGGCTTTAAATGACAAGCTGAAGAGTTTGTAGTTTGTAGATGCCACAGGTAGCTATTTAAACTTCTTAAACTAGGGGAAGTTTGGAGAGTTAGACCAACGCTTTAGAAATATCAATTTAGCAACTGTTAGGTTTCTCATTTTCTCCAGGGGAGGTTTTCCTCCATCTTACATACTACCTTCCTCCATGGCACCCACCCTTACTTCCACTTCTCACCTATGGCCATTCTTTCATCTAAACTCTCAAAGCAATTTGATCTTCTCTATTACTCATGTCACACAGTCTTAAAGCATAGCTAGGCAAGAGGTGATTGTGGTACAACGCACACAGTGTTAAAAGACCTGGATTCAAATCACACCTCTGATACATACTGACTCTATGACCTCAGGCAAGTAAGTCACTTAGCCTCCAACTCCTCTAGACAAATCTCAAGTCTGCAAATTGCAGAGAATATACTGATCTTCATTGATAGAAGGGGTTTCTTCCCCTAGGAGCTCTTTCTGTCAATTAAATCAGGTTCAATTCCTATTCTTATGTCTGCACATCTCATTTCCACCATTAGGCAGCAACACATGGACAGTTAGAGAGTTTTAAAATTCATTGTGTCATTTTATCTGTAAACTCCATGGCGGGAAGAACTATGTATAATTCCTAGTTCTCCTTTGGTACCTGGCCGATGGTCTTGTATATATTAGTCACTAAAAGAAAATTTGTTGTTGAAAGAATGAATTAGTGAGTGAATGAATGCAAAAGATGTTTCAAGGGAGCTACTATGAAATTCAAAGGAGCATTTTAGAGATGTTAGATATGAAATCATATTTGTCTCAAAATTAAAGACATGCAAAGGATACAGAAAGATTGGTTTTGAGAGTTATCAAAATTTCATGGCACCTAGATGACATTAAACTTTTCTGAGTCAGATACATTTGTTGATGGGCTTATGTATTTAGTTAAATAAAATTCCTTAGGCGTCAACTAGAAAAGAAATCTTTGGAGTTAAGCAGTCACCAGAGATCCTGACCCAGAGTAAAGCAAAGTAACTGACCCTGAGATTGAGTGCATTCAATGTCTTTGCTCCTTAGTTAGTTTGTCAATAGTGACCAAAAATAATTCCTTGTTCTTCCATGTCACATTGTCAGGGAAAAAACAGAAGTCTTTAAAGACTCTAGCCAAAGAAGTCATTCTATATTATGTGTTGAAAAGCCCCATATTAGGACAAGGAGAGATATGTGGGGTCTGGAGAGCCTGTCTTTACTTCTCATATCATACCATAGGCAGCACTGTACCATGCCTTTGTTCAGAGACCCCACGCCCAGACTGTGAAGGCTTAGCTGTTTTTAAGGGGAAAGTATTCATGGAAAAATCTCTTTACCACCCTGACCCTCACTTTATTCATCTGTAAAATGGTGATAAGAGTACCATTAAAGTACTTATCTCAAAGGCTTTCTGGAGGATAAAATGTATGAGAATTACTGTGCAAAATGTAAAACACTTTATAACTTTGCCTTATTGTTATTGTTTGAGGAAATTAAAATTATTCTGTATTGTTTAATAATTGATTCTATTCTCTAACTGACCATATTATGTTTTACTGCCCCATTTAGTATAATTGCTCAGTTCACATTTCTTCCATTTCTGAATCAGCTTTTCCTCTAAGTTAGTTACAAGTAATTCTATTATCATCCCCCAAAAGTATATTGCACATACTTGCAAAATTTTTATCTTCCTAACAAATCCTTCTGAGTGCCAGGAATTCTGCTAACTCAGATCTACTAACAAAGCCTGCAAGATGTTGATGGGTCCCAAAAAACAATTAACATTCCTTAATTGTCAAAAAGAGGTGGTTGCTAGCCCTATGCATGTTAGCCTACTTTCCTACACTGTAACCAATCATACTGTCTTTGCTACCTACCCAAGTTTGTACTCCCCAAAACTATATTGAGGCTCGTGAGTCCTACCTTGTGATCTTTGGTCATTGAGAGAGACCATTGACTCAATTTAGCAGTTACTGCTAGCTTAACTAATAAATTGATCATGCTTAGTTCATTGTCTCTTGGTTTACCTTATTTTAACAGTTGGTGACCCTGATAGGATGGAAGAGTGGAGAATAGACTCTGAATAGCCACCTGAGGAAAAATAAATAAGAATAAACTGTGGAATTTGCCACCTGAGGCTTCTTCCATGTAAGACTACAGCCAGGGACCTCACCCTCCTGGTCCCAATATCTTCTGAGTTTATGGTAGGCAGCCCATTGGGGAAAATTACAATCTTGTCTGTCTATGTCTGTCTTGGGGTGCTATTTTGTGTTCAGGGTGATAATTTGGAAATACTCAGCAATACATAAGCCAGAGTAAATCCCCTGAAGATTATGTATTGGAAAAAAAATTTCCTCAAAGAAGACCCCAAAAGTCTAGGGGGCAATAATCAGAGTATGTACACCATACTGTCATTCTTTAGAGCCTAGAGAATTGAAAGGTCCTAGGGAAATTTCCCTATTTTCTTACACCATATACCAAAATAACATCTAAATGAGTTCACTATTTAGATATAAAGGCTGA
>CM053581.1:301727944-301751941 GCA_028627135.1 Pseudochirops cupreus | reverse complement strand
ATTTGTGAGAAGGAGAGACTGTTTAAATTGTGTCAAGATAATGAGATGCAGATTCCTAAACCTGCCATCTTCTTGCTAGTAAATATACAGGTGTCCTTGAAATATCTCAGAATGATATGAAAATGATTAGACAAATACAAAAAAAGTTTGTGGGATGAAGATATAAATCTATTAATTAGTAAGATTAAAATCAGAAACATCTTTTGTTTTAAGGAAAAGATTTTCAATGGAATCAATTATCTTAGAGGAGAATAAATGATCACATGTTAGGTTTTTTCCCTGTTACAAATGAAGTTACATAAGCTCAGGGTGGCTTGTAGGAAACAGTTGTTTGTGAAACGTGCCCAGTGCCTTGCCTATACCATATATAAAGCACTATGTAAATGTTGACTATTGTGATTACTTAATTCGCAGTGCCCCATTTGAGATAATTATGTACTATGATTTAGCTATGACTATTATTTTATATCTAAAGTGTTTTCTTATATTGTACTAATTAGGAATCATTATATTGGATTTCTTTGTTTTCCCTGGGCTCTATACTTTGGCATACCATAAATTCTCCAGGCCCTTGGTTGAGGAAGTGGGTAAGATTGTACCCTCTCTTAGTGAGACCAGACTTTTGAGAGTCTTTCATCTATGCCAAAAATCATAACACCTTACTAGTCTTCCACCTAGAATAGTAAACATCTTTTAATGATGACTTATGATATTTAGACCAGCATATTTTGAGCTGACCTAACAATAAGAGTTGTGAATTTAAATCTGTAACACCTTCAATGTATTTCCTAGTCATTTTAATGTGAGATTCATTAGTCTTATGTGATTCTATTTACAATAAGTTGTATCTTCCCTTTAGGATATCTAGTCAGAACTTATTGTCATTTCCTGTCACCTTGGTTTCTCATGTAAAGGGACGTGTAGTAACAGACAACTTCACCCAGATTTGGTCAATGTATCTGTTACCTTTTGGCAGGTTGGGTTTTTAATGAAATGTGTTTTGTGATAGTACCATAAGAACTGCATGTTTTTAAACCTCTTGTGCTAGAGAATGATTTTCTATGTAAGATACTCTGGAAATGCATTTGACTAAATTAATGTCATTTGACTAGTGATAACTCTTGTTTCATGTCTTAAATTCACGGTATTGTGAATGTCATTATTGTGTTTCTAAATTTTCTTGTATTGCAAATTCTGAGAAATCATTATTTAAAAGATGTTTCTTAGTGAAAGATAATATTGTATAAATGGAGAATCGAATCCTTTTAATACAGATACTGTGAAATTATTAATTATTAGGAGCTATTGTCATAAAATTAAAACCCATGAAGAATTTAATTAGGTGTATTTTTAAAAGAGAAGAATAATAAATACTTTGTAGAAAAGGTAAACAAAGAGAAAGAACTTGTAAGAATCTCCTTATTTGCCAATTTGCCAAGTTTCTTGAGACCATCTGCTTGAGCAGGGTCATAAAATACTATCCACACTCTGAAAAACTGGTGAATTGGTTTACTGAGAAAATAGTATCCCCTCCTCTATTACAAGCACTTTTTGACAAAGGGAGGAGAATGAAAAAGTTTATTTTTTATTTTTAAAATTTATTTGAAACTTAAACACAAAATAAGACAAGGGAAAAACAAAACAAAACATTGCCATGTATACAGCAGAACATAAGAGAGGATTCACTATAAAGAAATAAATTTCCAATTCAAGAAAACCTATATAATCAATAATACACATTTATTTCAAAGCTATCCATTTTTTCTTTGCTTCCTTCTATGTTTTCTTTTGTCCTCTGCTATGTACTTTCTACTTTATTTTTCCATTTCCTTCCCTGACCCCAAGAAGGCTATAGTTAAGCTAGGATACACACCCACAGCCAGACCCCGCGCCCCCCACATACACACACTTACATATATGTGTAGACGTAGATATCCATAAACAGTCTTATGAATATGTGTTTGAGTGTATACGTGTATATATGTATATACATAAACATTCGCACACATATATATAATTCTGTATTATGTTTATTTCCACTTGTCATCTGTTTCTCTGAAGATGGATAGCATCTTAGGTAAAATTGTCATTTTTTTTTATTATATTAGTTGTATCTACCCATGTGCAATAAATATTACTTCAATTATTTAGATCTAATTTTGTTGGTTTTAAAGATGTTTTGTGTTTATATTTGTATACTTCCTTTGTCCGTTTTGGCAGGTATGCTCTCATATATTTTATATTATCTAGTTATTTTATTTGGTTTAAAACTATTGATTACCATGGCTGAGACAGTGTAGTTTCCCTATATTTCTCTTTTGATTAAAACTGATTTTAGCTTTAACTTTGTCTGAGATCATGGTTACTATCTCTGCTTTTTTTACATAATAAATTCTACTCCTGGCCTTTATTTTATGTTTGAGTATACTTCTCATTTTTATAGCATTTCCTGAAAACGATATATTGTTGAATTCAAACTTTTATATGCTATGAGTTTCAATTTTATAGGTACATTCATCCAATTCACATTCTAAGCTATAATTATTTGCTATATGTTTTCCTCCTTCCTATTTTCCTCACTACCCTTTTTACCCTATTCCTAGCTCTCCTTATTCCTCTACTTTACTTCTACTCATTACCTTGCCCTCCTATTCCTTAACCTACTTCCCCTCCAAGAATCCTCCCTTATCCTCTCCCCCTCCCTATACCCTTACCCTCTTATTTCTTTCTGAATTTAGAAGACTTTTATACACACACACACATACACACACACACACACACACAGAGTATGTATTGTACCCTCTTTAACTCCTTTCTGATGACAGTGGAGTTCCAGAACTACTCTCTTCCTCCAACTAATTCTTCTGTATCAGTTCTTCCTCTCCTACCTCATTTGTATGAAATAATAACTCTTTTTACTTTTTCCTCCATAATTTTGTTTTTAGAATCACATCATACTCTACCTAACTCTTTCTTTAGAACTATTCAATTACTAATAAAAATCTTAGGCATATGGTTTATGTTTCCACATATAAAAAGTAAACAATTTGTCCTTATTGGGTCCCTTGTAATTAGTCTTTGATGTTTACCTTATTTTTCTCTTGGATCTTGTATATCAGATTTTCTATTACATTCTGGTCTTTTTGCAGTTAAATCCTGAAAGTCTATCAATTCATTTAATATCCATTAAAAAAGTTGTTCAGGATTACATCTACCTTTGCTGGGCATGATATTTGCAGCTGTAACCCCAGTTTTTTGCTCTTTAGTATATAGTGTTCCAAGACCTGGGGTCTTTTAGCGTGGCCTCTGCTAGGTCTTGTGTAATTCTAATTGTGGCTCTGTAATATTTGAATTGTTTTCTTTGTTGTTGCTAGTAGTATTTTCTCTTTAACATGGAGGTTTTAAATTTTGGCTACGGTATTCCTGTAGGTTTTCCTCTGAGGATCTCTTTCAAGTGGTGATTGGTGGATTTTTTCTATTTCTACTTTTCCCTCTGGTTCAAACACTTCATGACAATTTTATTTAATCATTTCTTGTATTATTGTATCACGATCATTTTTTCTGATTATAGCTTTCAGGTAGTCTAATTATTCTCATGTTTTCTCTTTTAGATCTGTTCTCCAGATCAGTTATCTTTCTTATGAGATGTTTCACATTCTCTTGTATTTTTTTTAATTCTTTATATTTTATTTTATTATTTCTTGGTCTCTTATGACTTTACTGGCTTACCTTTGCCCAATTCCAATGTTCACAGAGTGGTTTTCTTCCTTAAGATTCTGGATCTCCTTTTCCAGTTGGTTGACTTTCTTTCCATAATCTTATTTTTCTTGGATTGTTCTTACTTAAAAAAAAAGTTCCTCCATCTCTTTTATTTGATTGTTGAAGTCTTTTTTGAGCTCTTCTATGAGTTCCTTTTGGGCAAGTCACCATTTGACATTACTCTTTGGAATTGGAGAGGTCTTTATTGCTTCAGTATCCTCCTCTGAAGACGAACCCCAGTCTTCTCTATTCGTGTAGTAACTGTCTATAGTTGAGTTCTTTTTCCTTTGACTGCTCATTGAAAAAAAAAATAGAAGCTTGTCAATATAACCACCTTTAATCCTAGAGTGGGAGGAAGGGAGGATGGTGACTGGCCTCAGATTTTTCTTGATGTTATTTTTTGAACTTTGTCCTGGGCCAAACATCTGCACTCCTTTCTTCCTCTGAGCCACAGCTAGCCCATCCTAACCCCTCCCTACCTCTGGCACTCTATGGTGGAAATGCTTTTGTTCCCTGAGAACCCTCTAGTGGCTATGGCCTTCAGTTCTTACCCCTGACCTTGAACCCTCACTAAGAACTCAGTTCTCCTGTAAGTGCCCACAGTCAGCAGCATCCTTTCCTCACTGTGTCTCCATTCCCTGGGTGTGTGCTTGTTCCTTCTTACCTAGGACCACATCTCAACAGCATAGCTAGGCCTGGTATCCCTTGTCAGCAGAGGCTCCCTCAATCTTTCTCTGCTTAGATCCTCAATTTCTCACACTATCCAGGATGTGAAAATTCTTGTGACTGAGGTCCAGGATCACTCCTAACCCAGCTGCCCCCAGGGCTCACTGCTTGCTGTTTCAGTAAAGGTAACCTGGAGGTGTTTATGCTTCACCCTGGCCAAATCTCCATCCTGAAATCTTTCTTCAGTTCCTCTCCAGGTTTCCCAGGAGGACCAACATTGTACCCAGACTCTTACAATCACCCCGAGGCACTATTTTGTCTTGTTTGTGGAGGAAATTTGAAGAGCTTGGAATTTTCTGACCTAATCCACTATCTTCCCAGAATCTTCTCAGTTTTTTTTAATAGTATAGAAGTGCTCTATATAATTATAGGAATTATGAAGTTATACTTGGAATGGTATATGTTAAAGTTATATCTTGAAGTAAGTTCATCTTAACAGACTCCAGTTTTAGGGATCTAATTTTACTTAAGGGGTTAATGTAGAATACCTTTAAGAGATAGATACCTATTAATCTGGAGATTACAGCCAGTGTTTTCTGGAAGATTTTATTTTTTGAGTGAATGATCATGTATTCCCTATCTATATGGAATTCCGGACTGTAATTATTTTCTTGATCTCTAATGGTTAATTTTTTTATGCCAGGATGAGTTGAAACTGGGGAAGAAGGGGGAAAAAAGAACAAGAAAAGGTTATCAGGTGAAATTTTGAGAGAGAGAGGGAGAGATCTTGTAAGCTTTTGCCTATTGCAGCAACATCAGAGTAATGATAACTATATCCAGACTTAAGTTATGATCAGTGAAACTTTCCTGTCTAAGGTTAAATCTTTGGGATTTCGAATTTTCTTTTATTTCCTCTTTTCTTAAAAAAACAAAAAACAAAAAACCTTTATTAAGCCAGTGTTTCATTGCTTCAAGAAAAATGCCACAGCAGCTTAATGAGAGTGTGGTCTATGAAATTCTGCTAGTATATTTCTGTCCCCAGGGAACATTTGGGGGGACAACTTTAAGATAAGAATCTCTTGACTCAGTTTCCTGTTCAATAATATTCCTACTTGGTTAATTCTGTGCCTGTTTATTATATGCTGTCATACAGTTGGCTGCCCTTATGACTCTTACCTGAAAATCAAATAATCAGTGATGCCTTACCCTATTATACATGTGCTGAGTCATTCTGTGGCCTTAGGCTTAGGTCTGGAGGATAGGTTTTGATGCTGTTATAATCATTTTCATGCTTTTTCCTTTTATATCAAAAATTTTATAATCAGGGCCGGTGGTGAGTAGAAGATGCGAACATAATGCTCATTCTATTATTTAATAGATTAATACTGTAACACCTCTAAGTTACTATAATAGGATGCAAATATGTAAGATCTTACTATTTTCAATCTGAAATTTTAGTCATTTCTGTGTCCTAATCAACTAAGTAAATGAGTACTTGGGTTTGTCATCCAACTGCTAATAGTTATATATTTATATATAAGGTTAAAGCAATAAGGTTTGAGGTAGTTTTCACCACATGACCCAGTTGCTGGAAAATTAAAATTTAAGAGGCTGTACTGGAAGATATTGAGTTTTTGCAGTTGGCAGATTTTAGCAGAAACGTTTAAGAATCTTTTCATGTAATTTGAATCAGAAAAGTAGATCTTCTAGAACAGTGGTTCTCAACCTGTGGGTTGCGACCCCTTTGGGGGTCAAATGACCCTTTCACCGAGGTCATAGGGGTCACCTAAGATCATCAGAAAACACATATTTACAATGGTCTTAGGAACCAAGACACCGCTCCTCTATCCATCTCCAGGTGGGTCCGCCCACATGCAGATATGCCGACATACAGTATTAAAGGGTTGCAGCATTAGGAAGGTTGAGAACCACTGTTCTAGAAGAAGCAGGTCTGAGAATAGGCACATTCTAGAAAGCCCAAAAGGAGATGTTTTCAGAAACCAGAAGACTATATGAGTCATCTGAGCCCCAAGATATGATGGGTTAAAGAAATGGACGTTGGGAATGTGTCACCAGGAAAGAGACTAAATGATCACACTTCACTTTCATTTCTTTCCCACACATTGCTCTGTAAGGCCTATTTGCCAAAAGGGACTGCCCCCAATGGACCCTGTCAACATGTCATTCAATCTTATCTCTGTCCCCTCTCATATCATTCCCCTCATTGTAGAACACCTAGGATGTCATTTGATAATTGGCATTTCAGTTAGTGATTCATTGAGGATATGTTCCTTATTAAATCAAAGACGGAGAAATTAAAATTATTCTCCATTTAAAAATTGAGTCTATTCTTCTGTTTTACTTATTTACTTATTCTGTTTTACTGTCCCATTTTGTATAATTGTTCAAACAATATTTATCCATCTCTGAGCCAGTTTTTCCTCTGAGTTAGTTACAGGTTAACCCATTATCATCCTCCAAAAGTATATTGTACATCCTTGCAAAATCTTTATCTCCCTAACAAACCTTCTAAGTGCTAGGGAGTCTACTAACTTAGGTCAGCTAACAAGGCCTGCAAAATGCTGATGGATCCCATGAAACAATTAATATTCCTTGATGTCACAGAGGGGTGTAGTGCCAATGCAATATTTATAGCACCCATCAATAAGTATACCAATCATGACCAAATGTTCCTGTATGGTGCTTGACTGTGAAATAACTCTCCATATACAGGACAGAAGCAAAATATTTATTCAGACACCAGAAAACCAAATCCCAGTCCCTGGAAACTGAATCCATCTTAGAAACATAGAAGTTAATGCACCACAATATAGCAGAGAGCCATACCATCCTTCAGCCTTCCCACAAACCAACACAAGATCAATATTTACTCACAAACCTAACTCCTTGCCTGAGTGTCCTCTCTCTCCCACTGTCTCTCTGGCTCTGACTCCCAGCTTCCTGTGGGCTCTGCTCCACCTTTCAGGCAACAACTCCTATCATAGGCTCCATGTGACTACATTCAGCTTATTAGGAACGCAACGTATATTTTCAAAGCAGGGAAGTTCTTCAAATTCCCCTAGACTTATTAAGGGGCAGGGAATATATTCAAATTCTCATTACCAATACAAGGGAGAATCACTAGCCCCATATATGTTAGCCAGATTAAAAAAAAAATAACCAGTCATGTTGATTTCACTCCCATGATTCTATTTACCCTGTAACCAATTGTGTTGTCTTTGCTACCTATCCAAGTCTGTACTCCTCAAAGCTATATTAAGGCTGGTGAGTCCTACTTTGGGGTCATTGGTAACTGAGAGAGGCCATTGACCTAATTTATTGGTTACTACTAGCCTAAGTAATAAATTGATTATGGTCAATCCTGTTTCTCAGTTTACCTTAATTTTCAAATGTAACACATTATTTTCTTGGTCTTGGAAGATAATTTATTTTTCATCACTGGAATTGTTTTGAGTCTTTTGGGAACAGAATCATTCACAAAAAAACCCCACTCTAAATATTCCTCAACAATTGAAATTGACTGTCTTAGTTTTACGATACTGGTTTCTCTTTTTCAGCAATTGAATTGTATTGACAAGTCATTAAGATGACTAAACAGTTTGGACATAGGAGCTCTCCCAGTCTTACAGACTCATGCTTAACTGTCATCATTACTCTGGGAGGGATCCCATTTTGAATTCCAATTCTCTCTTCTACAGCAACCTGAAATCATCTGTCTCTATATTTTGGGTGGCTGCAATTAAATAGCATTAGAAACCTCAGTTTACACATCTTGATCAAATCAGAAATATTAATTTAAACTTTTTTCCCTATGTAGGCTTGAGTTTGTGCCCAGGACCTGTCTCCCTTCTTTCTAATAGAAGATGAGTAGCTGGAAAGCAGAGTGGCTAATACTTCCTGGTGGCAGAGATGGAGAGAGCCTGGTTATTGTGGGGAGAGACTTTGATGCTTATGACAGCTTCCAGGATGTTTCTAAGATTGCCAGTCCTGGAAGCAAGCAAATGCTTGTAGGCAAAGCACTTTTAAAACTTGAAATTCACAGTCAGTGCAATATTTCAAAGGGAATTGAAGCAGTATGAGCCTGCTGCTCCGAAACATCAGGTATCAGAGTGATATTTGATGTGCAAGGGACTTTGCTTTCTTTTGAAGTAGGAAGGTCACACTTTGCCAGTATTAAAAAGAATTTGAAGCTTGAATTGGTAGCCATCTTCTCCTTACAAACATGCTCTTTTCTGCTTCTTTTTTCCTCTCCCAGAACTCCCTTTTTACTGACAAGAACTTTCTATTCCCAAGCTCATAGACATATTTACTTATTTATTTTTAGTATTTCTTTAAAAAAATCACTTTAATTCACATTTCACTTTTCTAATTTATTGATTGCTTGGAGAAATGAAGGATGACCTTTAATTTAAAAATTCATTTTATTTCCACCTTTCATTTTTATATTCCATTTTTATATGGGGGGGGGGAAGAGAATATCTCTCCCCTTTATTTTCTCCACATCAAAACTCACTTGTGACAAAGAAAAACAATTAAGCAAAAACAAATTGATACAATGACCATATCTTGAATGTGTACAATAGTCTGTCTATACTCATGTCAATATGGATATATGTTTCTTTATCTCTTCTCCAGGACTATTTTTGGTTTTTCATTTAATCTGAACTTAGTTCCCTTTCAGTGAATATTCCAATTACATCTATAGCTTTTGTTCATATTAATCTTTTCTTTATGCTTATTTCTTAATATCCTAATTCATACAAATCTTCCCATGTTTCTCTGAATTCTTTATATTCATCACATCTTACTGCACCCTTATATTCCATTACATTTGTATACATCAGATTTTTTTTAGCCATTTCTCATTAACTGACTATCAACATTGTTTACTTTTCCTTTCCTACTGTAAAGTATATTGTTGTGAATATTTTGGTATGTATCAGATCTTTCCTTTTGCCTTTGATTTCAGTGAGGAGTATGACCATCTATCCTTACATAATTCTGGACTGATATCTTGAATGACTGCACCATTCCACAGCTCCACCAACAGTATTTTACTCTACCTTTCTTCCTATAGGCCCTCCAAAATTGACTTCTCCTGTTTTTTTTAATCATTGTAGCTAGTTTTCAGAGAATGAGACAAAATCTTAAAATGTTTCAATTTATTTTTTCTTACTATGATTGCTTTGGAGAATGCTTTCAAAACGGTCACTTATAATTGACAAAATTTCTTTGGAAAATAGTTTTTTTTCTCACATTTTAAAGATATTTACATATTAGGGAATGGGTCTTAGAATTTTATATTTGTGTCTGTTCCCTACATAACTTGGACCTCAAACTTTCATTGATAATATTTGATGCAAAGATATTTTCTCATTCTATTATTCCCTTTATTGTTCAGTCTTGATTGATATAACTCATGTAAAAACTTTCAAATTATATGTAGTCAACATTATCTATTTTATTCCCCCCCCCAAAATATCATTATGTTTCCTCCATACCCCTTTCTTCTGCTAAACATCTTAGTTTACATTTAGGGCACCACCATCCTTCAAGTGACATAGGTTCAGAAACATAATGTCGTTCTCAATTCTTCATTCTCATTCACCCCACATGTTCAATCAGTTGCCAAATATTGTTTCCATAGCACATCTCAAATCTTTTCCTTCCTCTCTAATCATATAGTCACTGCCTTAATTCAGACTCTCATCCTTCCTTGGCTTGTTATTGTAATATCCTTGTCATTAATATCTCTGCTTCAAGTCTATTCCCACTCCAATCTATCCTCCACATATCTGCCAAATTGATTTCTCTGATATTGGTAGGTAATGTAGTGTAATGCTGGGCCAAAAGTCAAGAAGATTAGAGTTTAAATTGGGTCCCAGGTACCTATTAGCTGTGACTCAGGAAAATCACTTAACCTCTGGCCTCCCCACTTTCCCCACTAGCTTTCCTTCTGTTCCTTTTCCTTTCTAAAGTATAGGTCTGTAATTATGCTCACATGTCCATTTGAAACTTACTATGGAAGGATGTATAAAGATGTAAAGTATAATTTGCCCCATCACTGCTTTCTGGAATTTATTGTCAAAAAAGGGAATCCTTCTGTCAGTAAGAAATGTTCTTGGGTTTATAAAAACTGGTATTTTGTATTGCTTTGGTTTCTTGCTCATCAAGTTTTTAAAAATTATTCATCTACTTTACTGCTTTTTTAAAAGCTCATCACCAAATAAATTAGATTACTATTGCCTTTATAAAATAATTTGGAATCTATTAATGCTATGTCCCCTTCTTTCAAAAATTTTACAATTTTTTCCTTGAAATCCTAGAATTGTTCTTCTAAATGAATTTATCTAATTCTGTAAATCAGTTAGGTATAGCTCATATCTTCACTCTGCATTAATATTGTATTATCACCTGTAAAGGATATATTTATTATTTCATTGTTTCTGCCTTTTAGCCTTTCTTTTTTTTGCTTTTTTTTTGAGGCAGAATGCAGGACAATTGGGGTCAAGTGACTTGTCCAAGGTCACACGGCTAGGAAGTGTTAAGTATCTGAGGCTAGATTTGAACTCAAGTCCTCCTGACTCCAGGACCAGTGCTCTATTCAATGCACCACCTAGCCACCCCTTGTAGCGTTTTTTAATGACTCCTTCACACTCTGGTGTGTGAACAGGTTTTGTATAACTGCCATGGGATACAAATATATCTGTCTATATATATATTTATATGTCTATGTATATACACATATACATGTATACACACATGTACATATATTCTTAAAATTCCCATGTAAAAGTTATCAAAGGTCAGTTTAAATTTATTTTTCTAATAGTATATTCAACTCTATATTATCTTGTTTGTCTTTCTAATGGATGCATCTAGCATTAGGAGAAAACTAATGATATCCATGATTCTTGTGTTAAAATAAATATCTTTTAAATTGCTATCTTTTGTTTTCATATTCCTTGAATTTCTGAACATTTCCCTCCCCTTCTCTATGGGACTTCCCTAGTAATTAAGATTGAAAAAGAAAAAGAAAAAACAAAGTTCAGCAAAACTATCCAATATATGGATCTTGTATGTCAATGTGTGTGATATTTCATAGTCATAGACCCCTTATACCTGTAATCAAGGCAGAGAAGTACATTTTCTTAATACCTTCAATGGCCAAACTGAATCATGAAAATTAAACAGTATTAAGTTTTGTATTTAGAGTGCACACATGGGTGGTACCCTCCACTAAAGTGGAGGGAGTAGGAAAGTTTTGGTTATTAACACAAGAAGAAATGAGAGAAGTCTTCAAATGGTTAATTTAGGTCAACTGAAAAGGAAAACTATCTGATAGGCTGATTTTGCTATAGGTGGAATATTTTGGGAATTTCAAGTTCTGAAAACTTTTCCCTTAGGTTTCTTCCCTTTTTGGAGTTCAGTGATCAGTGGGGAGGAAAGCTATAAATTCCAATGAAATGTCTGGATTTTTAAAAAAAATACCACAAGTATGACTGTATACTGAGATGAGACTATAAACTAAGTTCTAAAGTGAAATTTAGAGGAAAGGCTTCTTTGCTTACTAAATTATAACAACAGACATTCACATAGCACTTGAAGGTTTATAAACTGTTTTACATATATCATCTCATCTGGTCTTTACAATAATTCTATGAGATTGGAGCTATTATTATCACCCTCCCCTCCCCCATTTTACAGATTTAACTAAGCCTGAAAAAGATTAAGTGACTTTTCTAGGGCTAGGAAGTGTCTGTAGTAGGATTTATGGTCTTCCTGACTCCAAGTCCAATGCTCTATCCACTAAAGCCACCTAACTGCCTCACCAAAGGCAGATCTTGGACCCAAGTCCTCCTACTCGAGAACCAGTTCTCTTCCTACTTTACCAAACTGGCTGATACATATGAAAAAAAAATTAAACTCAAAACATTCAGCACATTGTGTTATCTTTGCAAACTCATGGGTAACTGGAATTTTTAAATTGATTGCTTGTGGTCAAGTGACAAAACCTTGAAAATGGAATAAGGGACAGAGAGCGAATACCCAAGGTCATTTTCAAGACTCAGCAAGGTGTAATTAAGAGAATACTGAATTTAAGGTTAGAAGATTTCATTCTAGAGTGTGTTCTACCTCTGGTGTTCATGATGTTTGGTGACTTTTGGTAAGTTACCTCACCTTCTCTGTACCCCAGTTTCCTTATTCTTAAAATAAGGCATGTGGAGAATTTGTACTAGATTGTCATCTTTTCCAACTCTAACATTCTATGATTTGGTCTGATCATTATCCCTTATTCTGGAAAATGGAGATTGGTTCTTCTAGGTACTTAATTTCAGTAACACTGTCATTTTAATCAAGTAATCAACATCAGAGAGAGTCAATGCAGTATTTTGGAAAGAGCACTGGACTTGGAATCAGAAGGTCTGGGTTTTGGTCCCATGTTCTGCAATTTACTGTGTGGCCTTGCTCAAGTGGTTTTACCTCTCTGAAATCCAGTTTCTTTATCTACAGATAAAGAAAAATCACACTGTTATTGCATACTTATAAGATTAGACTGACGTCCAAATGAGCTATTCTATGTGAAAGTGCTTTGTAACCTGAAAGTATTATATATTATGTAAGCTAGAGCTGTTTTGAACCATAACTGTTTTGTTTTATAGATCTGGTAGTGCTGTGCTTCCTGAAAGCATTTAATAGGACAGATGTTCCAGAGTGCTTAGAAATGAGCATGAAGGTCTTCATGTGGCCTCATTATCACTAATCAGAAGTATGAAGAACAACATCCTATGTGAGCATTTATCAATCTGACAGCTTATTGCTGAAAAATGAACACTTGAAAGAGAATCTTAATTTTTCTTCAGTGGAGACAGCTAATGGCTCCTTTCCAGTACCCAGATAATAGATTATCATATAATCTGTTACACTCTCCAAATAAGGTAGAATCAAATATCTTCATCAGGAGGTTGATCACTCATTGTCATTCATAAAAAAGCAACATCCCTCCTAGCTTTTGAAACCCAAAATTACTGCAATTAAGGGTTAAGTCAAGCATAGTTGACATATTAAGGTTATTAATATGTACCTAGAACAAGATAGGATGGCTGCCCAATATATTACTGTTGAGAAATCAGATATATTTCATTTGAAATGTGAACATTTTTTAAAAAAAATCAGGAGTACTAAAATAAAAGGCCAATTTTTACTTAAATCAAATTCATCTCTGTTTTTATTGTTCTCTCCCTCTGTAGTCAACACCTTTAACCTTCCTGGAGCTTGCCAGTCATTGTGGCAGAAGTAACTCAAAGCAAAAACAAATGACCCAGAAAACACACCAGGGAAGTTAATTTAAGAATCATTGGACCCCTGAAAACCATGACCAAAACAGAAGAGGCTGGATAACACATTTCAAGATAGCTTTAAAGAAAACTTCGTATCACTTAGAATCAGAACACAAAGTGGAAATTGAAAGGATGCACTAGTCACCTCTTGAAAGAAACCTAAAAATTAATATTTCTCAGGAAATCACAGCTCAAATCCAGCACTTTAAGGTCAAAGGTAAAATGCCATAATCAGCCAGAAAGAATTAATTCAATACCAAAAAGTCACAGCTAAAATTTCAGAAGATTTTTATAGCTGTCACCTGAAGGAGCAAAGAGCTTGGAAGATAAATATTTCAGAAGGAAAAGGAAATAGACTTACAACGGAGAACATCTTACCCAGAAAATTTCAATATAATTCTATGGGGACAAAAATAAACTTCTAAGGAAATAGCAAACTTCTAAACGTTGCTTATGAAAAGAACAGACCTAGGGGTGGCTAGGTGGTGCACTGAATAGAGCACTGGCCCTGGAGTCAGGAGGAACTGAGTTCAAATCCAGCCTCAGACACTTGACACACTTACTAGCCAAGTGACTTTGGGCTAGTCACTTAACCCCAAATGCCCTCCAAAAAGCAAAAAAAAAAAAAAAAAAAGAGTTTAAACATGAAATCTGGCCTCAGACATTTAACACTTGCTAACTGTGTGACCTTGGGCAAGTCTTTTAACCACAATTGCCTTGCATTTCCCCCTCCAAAAAGCAAAAAATAAAAAAAAATATTTAAAAAGAGAGCTCCCAAGATTAAAAGGGAAGCAGAAAACTGGGAGGAAAACTATAACTAGTTTCTCAGATAAAGGTCTCATCTCTCAAATGTATAGAGAATGGAGTCAAATTTATCAGAATGAGTCATTTCCCAATTGATAAATGTTCAAAGGATATGGACAAGTAGTTTTTGGAAGAAGAAATCAAAACTGTATATAGTCATATGAAAAATGCCCTAAATCATTATTGATTAGAGAAATGCAAACTAAAACAACTCTGAGGTACCATCTTTCACCTATCAGGTTGGACAAAATGACTGAAGGGAGAAATGACAAATGCTGGAGGGGATGTGGAAGAATTGAGACACTAACTGGTAGAATTGTAAAATGATCCTACCATTTTGAAGAACAATCTGGAATTAAGCCCAAAAAGTTATCAAACCATATATACCCTTTGACCCAGCAATATCACCATCAGATCTGTTTCCCAAGGTGATCAATGTAAAACGAAAATAATCTGAATGTTCCAAAATACTTATAGCAGTGCTCTTTGTGGTAGAAAAGAATTGTAAATTGAGGGGATGCCCATCAATTGGGGATTGGCTGAATAAGTTGTGGTATATAATTGTGATGAAGTACTACTATGCTATAAGACATGATAAACAAATTGGTTTTAGAAAAACATAGAAAGACTTGCATAAAATAATGCAGAGTGAAATGAGCAGAAACAGAATATCATGTACAGTAACAGCAATATTGTTCAAAGAATAACTGTGAATGATGAAGCTACTCTGGATAATATGATCATTCAAATTGACTACAAGGGACTTATGAAGGAAAATGATGTCTACTTCCAGAGAAAGAACTGACACATGAAAATATATATTGTATACCTCCACTTATATATCAATATCAAATGTTGACTTTCTCTAGTTCGGGGTTGGGAGGGAAGGAGACAACTCAGAACTCATAATGTAACAAAAAAAGGGAAAAAAATAGAACAAGATCATACTTAACCATTTAGGAAAATACCATCTTAAATTTATTCAAGCCATCAAAATATAATAAATAAATATTTAGGTATTTTAGAGTATAAAACTTACTTCTTTAAATGCACATATTAAAACACCAATTTGTTGATAGACTATAATTACTGATTAGCTCATTGCAAATTTCAAATATATAGTAATTGCAAAGATAATTTACTCAATAGGATATATTTCTATTTACTTACTACATTGAAATCTCAGTTGCATCATTTAAATAATACATTTAAGCAATATTTTTTTACCCAATTTACTTTAATCCACAGTTTTCTTACACAGAACCAATTTTCCCTCATCCTCCTGTGAGAGATATTTATCAATTTAATATGAGGAAGAAGAGTCACAGAACCCACATAACTAACTGTGAGAATCCAGTAAGGATGTATGAAATGATCTGTGTTGAATTATACCCCTGAAGCTTAAGGGACACAAATCAATCATGTTCCTGAATAAGCTTGCACATTTTCACTAGGTAGCCATTTTAGCCTAAAAAAAATTACCATAGACTCTAGTATGGTAGGCAGATACTAATAAAATTTTATGCTGATATAGTAAAGTTTAAGAACTAGGAAGTTTTTCCTGATCAGAGACAAGCAGAGCACAGACTTAGAGTTGGAAGAAATCTTAGAAGTCATTAATGAAATCCAATCCCCTCATTTTACAGGTGAAGAAACTGAGGCAATTAGATATTAAGGGAGTTAGCCAAAGAAAGAGGCAACAAAATGCAGAGCTGGCATTTCAACTTAACTCCTCAGACTCCAAATCCTAAGATCTTTCTCCTGTGCCACTATTTCCTTTAGAATCATCATAGTGATAAAGGATTTTAGGGATAAGAGGACCATTATGGATCACATAGTCCTTGTCCAATGAGGAGATGGTGTTAATAGAGTGATCTCAAGGGATGTATCATCAAATGATTGAGGGATATCATATTACACTCTTGGCACGATAGCCAGTTGTTGGGTTTTTCTGCTATGCAAACACACCTATCCTTTGCCCATTATCCACTACCTCACCCTGGCTTCTCCCTTTGCTATTCAAGTTTCCAACTTCTGCTCTTCTTCTGGGGAATTGGCAGTACCTCTGGACAGTTACAATGATGATAATGATTATGATAACGATGATATTAACAATAATAATACCACCAGCAGCTAGCATTCATATGGTGGTTTAAGGTTTGTAAAACTCTTTACAAAGTTTATATCACATGTCCACAATATCCTTGGGAGGCAGATACAATTATTATCCCTATTTCATAGATGAGAAAATTGAGGAAGAGAGAGGTTAAGTGATTTCCCTAGGGTTACACAGTTAATAAAAGTCTCAGAAACATTCTGAGCTCAGGTCTTCCTGAGGTCAATTGCAACACTATTCTTCCAGTCATCCAGGAGCTCGACCTTATAGCAATCCTCAACTCCTCACTTTCATGTACCCCCCAAAACTAAACAGTCACCTGATCATATCTTTTCTTTTCCTAAAACATCTTTGGGCTCCATCCATTTCCTTCCAACTCACATAGCAACTATCCTAGTGTAAGCCTTTATCACTTACCATCTAGATCAATGGTTCTAAAACTTTTTGGTCTGAAATTCCCTTTTATATTGTTAAAAATCATTGAGGACTCCAAAAATCTTTCACTTTTATTGATTATATACCGATATTTGCCACATTAGAATTAAACCTGATAAAATTTTAAAATATTTAATTCATTTTAAGAGAATAAAAATATATTACCTGCTAATATAACATTTTTCAGGAAAAAATACATTTTCTGAAACAAAAAAATGGTGAGAAGAGTGATATTGTTTTATATATTTTTGCAAATCTCTTTTCAGGGCTGGAGAATCTGTAACTTCAAGGCCACATGTGGCCCTCTAGGTCCTCAAGTGTGGCCTTTTGACTGAACTCAATCAGGGCCACACTTGAGGACCTAGAGGGTCACACGTGACCTTAAAGTCACAGGTTCCCCAGTCTTGGAGCTTAGTAGAAGACAGAATCTTCTATCTGTCTCTGAATAAAATCTGTTCCTATATGTTATTTGGTTGAAGTACATGAAGAAAATATAGCATCACACAGTTATGCAATTGGAAAAGGGAGGAACATTTTAACAGGCAAATAATAGCTTAGTATTGTTTTGAAAGTAGTTTTGATCTCGGAGTCCCTAAAAAAGGTATCAGGGAAGGTCAGATTTTAAAGGACTCCTCATCTAGCTTATTGGGACAACCTCCTAACTGGTCTTTCTACTTTGAGTTCCCCCCCACCCCAACTCCAACTACTTTCTAGAAACCTGCCAAAGTGAATTTTCCTAAAGTGCAGGTGGGGCCAGGTTGTTCCTTTACCCAATAAACTCCAATGGCTCCCTCTTAATTCTTTGTGATCAAATATAAACTCTTCTATTTGATATTTGAAGTCTTTCACCTACTTGTCCAAAACTATCAGCATTTTTATACATTACACTCATCCTTACATTTCATGGTCAAGGCAAACTGGCCTTCTTCATTTTGCTTTCACCCTCACTCACACAAAACCACAATGCAAATATTCAAATATAAATGTGGAATCCACTTATGATAACATCCATCAAGCAGATCCACAGCAGAATATATTTATAGTGATTTTTGTGTATGTGTGTGCTGAGTTGACATTAGAGACTTTTGCTTGATTTTGCACTGTCTATAGTGAATATCTAGGGGGAAGGGAGGTGGTACAGTGGATAGAGCACCAGGTGAGGCATCAAGAAAACCTAAGTTCAAATCTGGCCTCACTCACTAGCTATGTGACTCTGGTCGAGTCACTTAACCCTGTTTGCCTCAGTTTCCTCATCTGTAAAATGAGTTGGAGAACAAAATGGAAAACCACTCCAAATGGGGCAACAAAGTGGTGCCTTCAATGGAAATAAGTAAGTTTGGAAGTGGTTTATGTTTTGAGGAAAAAATATTGTAATGAGAGTTTCAACACATCTCTTATGAAGTGATCTGCGTGTGAGAGAATATGGGGAACAGTGTGTGTGTGTCTGTGTGTGAGTGTGTGTGTGTGTGTGTGCGCGCGTGAATTTTTTGTGGAAGAGGCTGTGGTTGCTTGGGAGAGTACTTCAATTATAACTGCCTTGAGTAGATAATGCATAGAACAAGAGAGGCTGGTGGTGGGAGGGGACAGAATAGAGGGGAGGATGTGGTGTTGAGCTATAATCAGTGAAACATGTGTTATGGTTGTGTTAGAGAAAATCTCATGATTGACTATCATGGGGAGAGTTGGATGGGACCCCTTTAAACAGTTTATCACACATCCTTTAAGGTCAGGCCATGGCTCCTACTTTGAAATTCATTGGTTTAGACATCAACTTGAATGTTTGGGTCAAGCTAATAGGAATGAGTAAAAAAGGGCATCAATTTCTCAATTTAGATATGCACTTGTTTGCATACTAGTTTCAAAAGTGCTGATCTATATATTGCCACTGGACCCAGATGACTCTGGAAGAGAAAGTGAGGCTGGTGACTTTGTATAGCCTTCCCTCACTTAAATCGAATTCACTTGCAAGTTATGGAATCACCTTCCTGATATCATGAGCCTCTTGCAGAATGAAAGACAAACAACAGCAAGTTGCAAAAGTAGCTTTTACATGACTCAGAGGTACTATATGAAGAGCAAATGACATGTCTATAAAATCAATCAACCAATAAGTATATATGAAAATACCTTTTAAACTGGAAAATACTACACAAATGAGGAAGATTATTACTTCTATTCACTGAATAGCATTCTCACGTATATGCTGCATTACACTTGAACTATAAGCAAGTAGGTATCAGTTTGTTCAAATCACCAAATATTTACTTTCTGCTTTGTAATACATGCTTTGTGATAAGCTAGGGATGCAAAGACAAAATGAAATGATCCCTGCCTTCATGGAGCTTATAGTCAGCTGGTAGAATTAACATATACAAGGAAAACTGGATACACAATATACACAAAGTAATTCTCAAAGTGAAGAAATAAGCTGAAAATAAAAAGCCATTTGTTATTGATAAAACAGAAATTTTAGGAGGCACAGAGAAGGGAAAGGTAGATTTGGATAGGGAAGGTTAGTGCTGACATGATTGAAGGGGCGTATAGTCAGAGCCAGGAAAAGGAGCTTCAGCATAGCCTGTCTATAACAGAATTATGGGGATTCAGAGTAGAGCCATAAGGCATTATTTTTGTCTTACCTGTCACAGTAGTGATGATAATGTTGATTTGATTATCAGTCTTTGATAATCAAATGGCGGACTGGGTATTAAGAGTAGTTTAAAAGAATCCTGGCAGGTGGATGCCATAAGGGTGAATCTCTGGTCTTCCCTGTTGGTAAAGGCAGAGTGGGATCATGGAACCTGGCTGATTATAGAGGAATAGATTATAGTTGTGATTCTCACCCTCCAATCTCCGGCTAGGTTAGCTCTTTACCAGGAATCACTACAATAGTGAGATGATGATGATGGTGGCGATGATGATGCAAGGGAAAGACTAAGGAGGGTCTGTTGTCCTGACCTAGTAGAGGGATAATTAGCAGGAAAGATGGCTAGTCTATGGCACTGTCTGATGGTAAAGGAAAAGTATATTTGAAATCACACATGGATAGTTGTATTCAGCTCACTTAACCTTACCAGGAATAGCCACAGTCCAAACTGTGAATCAAGAAAAAAATTGTCTTTCTAATTTATTGTGATGCTTTCCTGCGATACTTAGCTCCTTTTCAGAAACTTAGTGCTTTCACTGAATTATATAGTGAGAAACAGTATGTTAAACTAGAAAGAGTTATGGACATAAAACAGGAGTGCCAGGTCTGCTACTCAGTGTGGGACCTTGGGCAAGCCATTTTTAATTTCTCTGGGCCTCAATTGCCTCATATGTATAAAAGGGTTTAGATCAGATAATTTCAAAGCTTCCTTCAAGAACAAAAATTCTGGATGCAGATATGGCACGTGGAGGCCTGAACGAGGTCTGGTCAACTTGGCGGCAAGTTGATCCACCAACTGCAAGGGCCATTCCCAGGCCTATAATTTCAGGGCTGGGATCTGAAGGAGCTGAATAAGAGACAAATTCAGGGCCCTTGACAAGGGCAGGAGCTACTCCTGGGACTGCTAATGCACAGCCTGGAAATTTGAAAAGCACCTATCTGAACTTCCAGGAACCAGGATGGGAGAATGAACCCTGGCTGCTCCAATCCCCCCCCTGATCCTGAAAACATAGTCATTATTGCCCAGAGCAAAATTTTAAACAGTAAAGGCTTGGGAGCCCTAGAGGAAGGGTATGGCTAAAGCCCTGCCTCAAAATAGGTAAAAAACAAACAGCAAAGACAAAGACTCTAGAATCCTATGATTGTGAGAAAGAGGAACCAAATTCAGAAGGAGACAGTATTGACTCCACACCCATAGCTGAAGCCTCAACAGGGAATATGAATTGCTCTCAAGCACAGAAAGTATTCCTAGATGAGCTCAAAAGGAATTTTGAAAACCAAATTAGAGAGATAGAAGATAAAATGAATAATTTTAAAATCAAAATTGTGAAATTGGAAAAATATTACAGTGAAGAAAACAGCTCCTTAAAAACAAAAATGTGTGAAATGGAAAAACATATGGAAAAGGAGTTTCAACAACTGACTGAGGAAAATAATGTGCTAAAAATTAGAATCAACCAAATTGAAGCTTATGACTCTGTGAGGCACCAAGAATCAGTCAAATAAAACATCAAGAATGAAAAATTAGAAAAAGAGGTAAAATTTCTCAAGGGAAAAATAACTGACCTAGAAAACAGATCCAGGAGAGATAATCTAAGAATTATCAGTCTACCTTAAAATCATGATGTAAAAAGGACCCTGGACAACATCTTCCAAGAGCTTATCAAGAAAAACTGCCCTGAGACGCTAGAACCAGAAGGTAAAGTAGAAATCAAGAGAATCCACTGGACACCTCCTGAAAGGGATCCCAAATTGTAAACTCTGAAAAATATCATAGCCAAATTCCAGAACTATCAGGTAAAGGAGAAAATACTGCAAGCAGCCGGAAAGAAACAATTCAAATATCGTGGAACCACAGTAAGGATAGCACAGGATCTGGCAGCTTCTCCACTGAAAGATTGGAGGGACTAGAGTATGATATTTCACAAGGCAAAAGAGCTCAAGTTACAGCCAAGGATCAGCTATCCAGCAAAACTGAGCATAATCTTCCAAGCAAGGAGATGGTTATTCAATGATATAACAGATTTTCAGAACTTCCTGATGAAAAATCCAGAGCTCAATGGAAAATTCAACCTCCAATTACAAGACTCAAAACAGACACAGAAAGGTAAACAGGCAAAACACACACGCACAAACACACACACAGCTTATTACTTAATAAGAACAAACTGTTTACATCCCTGTATGGGAAGCTGATACCTGTCAATACTGAGAATTCTATACTTATGGCAATATCTAAAAGAGATATAGATAAATAGACAATGTGGGTATAAATTAAACAAAATGATGATAAAAAAAACCTTTTAAGGGCTGCAAAGGCACTGCAATGAATGAAGCAGAAAAGGGTAAATTACGCCACACAAAGAGGCATGAAAACATTATAGTTGAGGGAAAGAAGGCAGGGAGATGAACATTATATGAGCTTCACCCTCAATGGTTCTAGTACATGGAGGGAATAACATAATCAGTTAAGTATAGGACTTTATTGCAAAGAGACATAAAACCTATCATAGTAGAGGGAAAGATGGGAGGGAGCATTGCATAACATCTATTCTCATCAATCTTGGTTCAGGGAAGAAATAACATACTACATCTAATATAGAAATCTATCATACCCTACAGACAGTAGGAGGGGTAAAGAGCTCACAAAAATGGGGGTGGTTAGAAGGGAGGGAAGAAGTAGTAAGGGGAAAGTGTAGGGGGTCAGATAAGGAGGGAATACTGAAGGAGGCTGAGGTCAAAAGGAAAACATTCTTTTGTTTTTTTGGGGGGGGACAATTGGGGTTAAGTGACTTGCCCAAGGTCACATGGCTAGTAAGTGTGTCAAGTGTAAGAGGCCAGATTTGAACTCAAGTCCTCCTGACTCCAGGGCTGATGCTCTATTCACTGTACCACCTAGCCACCCACAAAAGGAAAACTCTCAAGGAGGGGAAGGGAGAAGGGGAAAAATAAAAGCATCAATAGGGGAAGGGAATAGGATGGAGGGAAAGATAGAGACTGTAATCATAACTGTGAATGTGAATGGGATGGACTCTCCCATAAAATAGAGGCAGATAGCAGAATGGATTAAAAACCATAATCCTACAATACGCTGTTTACAAGAAACACATTTGAAACAGGGGGTTACACGCAGGGTAAAGGTAAAAGGCTGGAGTAAAATATATTATGCCTCAGCTAAAGTAAAAAAAAAGCAGGGGTAGCAATCCTTATCTCAGACAAATCAAAAGCAAAAATAGATCTAATTAAAAGAGATAAGGAAGGAAACTATATGCTGCTAAAAGGCACAATTGAAAATGAAGCAATATCATTACTAAACATTTATGCACCAAGCGATATAGCATCCAAATTCTTGAAGGAGAAGTTAAGGGAGTTAATGGAAGAAATAGATAGCAAAACTATACTAGTGGGGGACTTCAATCTTCCCCTTTATGAACTTGATAAATCTAACCTCAAAATAAACAAGAAAGAAGTTAAGGAGGTAAATATATCTTGGAAAAGATAGATATGGTAGACCTCTGGAGAAAATTGAATGGGGATAAAAAGGAATATACCTTCTTCTCAGTGGTACGTGGCACATACACAAAAATTGACCATGTACTAGGGCATAAAAATCTCACAATTCAGTGCAGAAAGGTGGAAATATTAAATGCATCCTTCTGAGATCATGATGCAATAAAAATTACATGTAATAAAGGGCCATGGAAGGGTTGCCAAAAAACTAGATGGAAGCTAAATAACTTAATCCTAAAGAATGAGTGGGTCAAACAAGAAATTATAGAAACAATCAGCAACTTCATGCAAGAGAATGACAATAATGAGACAAAATACCAAAACTTGTGGGATGCAACAAAGGCAGTTCTTGGGGGAAGTTTTATATCCCCGAATGCATACATGAATAAATTAGAGAAAATGGAGATCAATGAATTGGGCATGCAATTGAAAAAGCTAGAAAAAGAAGAAACTGAAAATCCTCAATTAAATACTAAATTAGAAATAATGAGAACCAAAGGAGAGATTAATAAAATTGAATTCAAGAAAACTATTGAATTAATTAATAAAACTAAGAGTTGGTTATCATCAAAAAAACAACAAAATTGATAGACCTTTAACCAATATGATTTAAAAAAAAGAAAGAAGAAAACCAAATTACAAATATCAAAAATGAAAAGGGTAAACCTACCTCCAGTGAAGAGGAAATTAAAACAATAATT
>CM053581.1:301696766-301727444 GCA_028627135.1 Pseudochirops cupreus | reverse complement strand
AAGTCATTCCCCAATTGATAAATGGTCAAAAGATATGAATAGGCAATTCTCAGAGGTAGAAATTAAAGATATCTATAAGCATATGAAAAAATACTCTAAATTACTCTTGATTTGAGAAATGCAATTCAAAACAACTTTGAGGTACCACATCTCACCAGCCAGATTGGCTAAGATGACAAAACAGGAAAATGACAAATGCTGGAGAGGATGTGGAAAAATTAGAACACTAAGGCATTGTTGGTGGAGCTGTGAACCGATACAACCATTCTGGAGAGCAATCTGGAACTATGCCCAAGGGCTATAAATAATTGCATACCCTTTGACCCAGTAATACCGATTCTGTGTTGTATCCCAAAGAGTTCATAGAAGTGGGAAAAGCACCCATATGTACAAAAATATTTATTGCAGCTCTCTTTGTGGTGGCAAAAACCTAGAAATTCAGGGGATGCCCATCAATTGGGGAATAGTTAAACAAGTTGTGGTATATGAATATAATGGAATACTATTGTGATATAAGAAATGGGAAGGAGAGGGACTTCATATTTACCTTTAGAGGCTTATACAAATTGATGTTAAGTGAGAAGAACAGAACCAGGAAAAACTTGTACACAATCACAGACACATCATATGTGTGATGACCAACTTTGATAAACTGGACTCTTCTCAGCAACACACAGTTATAAGACAACTCTGGAAGTCTCAGGATGGAAGGAGACATCTACATTCAGAGAAAGATCTAGAAAGAACAGAGTTTAAATGGAGACTGAAGCAATCAACATGCTATTGCTCTTTTCCATGTTTGGCTTTGTTTCCTTTTTCCTATTGTTCATTCCATTGGTTATAACCCTTCTATACAACCAGACTAATGTACAATGTGAAAGTACTTGCAGATTCTATACTTGACTTCATGCTGCCATGAGTCAGGGAGAGGGAGAGAGAGGGGAGAAAACTTGAAACTCAAGGTTCTCTGGAACCAAATATTGTAAACCAAAAGTAAATAAACAAATCAATTTAATAAAAAAAATTGTTCCTAAAAAAAATACAATGCAATAAAATAGTAATCAATAATAAAAAATAAATCAACAAATATAAAAAAAGAAAAATAACAAACTGAAAATCCCCAATTAAACACTAAATTAAGAAAACTATTGAAAATAAATAAAACTAAGAGCTGGTTTTATGAAAAAAAATAAAATTGATAGACTTTTAGCCCATATGATAAAAAAAAGAAAGAAGAAAACCAAATTTTGATTCTCAAAAATGAAAAGGGTGAATCTACCTGCAATGAAGAGGAAATTAAAACAATAATTAGGAATTATTCTGCCCAATTGTATGCACATAAATTTGACATCTTTAGTGAAATGGATGAATACTTACAAAAATATGTTGCCTCTATTAACTGAAGAGTAAATTACTTAAATAACCCCATCTCAGAAAAAGAAATCAAACAAGCCATCAGTGAACTCCCTAGGAAAAAATCTCCAGGGCCAGATGGATTTACTAGTAAATTCTATCAAACATTTAATGAAAAATTGATTCTAATACCCTACAAACTATTTGGGAAATTTGGTGAAGGAGTCCTACCAAATTCTTTTTTTGACACAAATATGGTACTGATACCTAAATCAAGAAGAGACAAAAGAAATAAAATTATAGACCAATCTCCCTCATGAATATAGATGCAAATATTTTAAATAAAATATTACCAAAAGACTACAGCAACTTATGGCAAGAATAATACATTTTGATCAGGTAGGATGTATTCCAGGAATGCAAGGATGGTTAGTATTAGGAAAACCATCAGTATTATCAATCATACCAACAATAAAACTAGCAGAAACCATATGATTATCTCAATAGATGCAGGAATAGTTTTTGACAAAATACAACATCCATTCCTATTAAAAACACTAGAAAGTATAGGAATAAATGGAATTTTCCTTAGAATAATAGGTAGCATCTATTCAAAGCCATCAGCAAGTATTATATATAATGGGAATAAACTAGAAGCATTTCCAATAAAATCAGGGCTGAAACAAGGATGTCAATGTAATGGTAATTACTTTAAATTTGAAGACCCCTTTTTATTATGTCAGATAAGTAGGTACTTAGCACTTAGTCAAGCCTCTGTGAAAGAGGCAGAGGGTGTGAACTCTTTCTCCTATTGCTGACATCACAAGAAGGGTTTGGCTGAAACAGGAAGCCAACATTAGTGTGTGTATATAAGAAAAGCCTCATGGAGGCAGAATCAGAATTTTTCTCCTGGTGGGCTCCTGGTGGAGGAAGCAGAATTTTCTCCTGACAAGGTACTGCTAGAAGAATTGTGGAGACTGAAGCCAGCTGAGAGAAAGAGAGAGTGTGTGTTTCTCTCAGCAGCATCTGGAAGCTGGGCCGCTACAGTTGCCTGAGAACTGAGTTGGAGTTTTTTTGAGACCAGAATCTGGTGAAGGCTGAAGTTGCTGCCAAGAAGGCTGCCTGGAAGGCTGAAGTTGTTGGTGAAGCCTGGAAGGCTGAGATTTCTTCTGGGTCCTAGGGCCAGCCAAAACTGCCGGAGGACTGAAGAAGCACGACTGGGATGCTAATACTTTATTTGTTTGTAGCTTGGTTGATCCTTGAATTCCCAGGAACAGAAATTGTGAAAGTTTCAGTATGTACTGGACCCTGTGAACTTCAGTGTATAGCGGAAATTGCCCAGAGGACTGGACAAGGACCTGTGAACTGTCTGCCTCTGAATCCAGGTGACTGTTTGGTAGATTCAGGTAGGAGATGGGACCATGGAAGGGGATCCAGGGAATCTGAGAGACCATCTCAAATCAAGATGAAGAAAAGGCCTCTTCTTGGATATTGAATTTGTGATGAAATTGAAGTTTACTAGAGACTGAGGGGTGGAGGGTTTGTGTAATTTTCTAATGATTGCATTTAGTGATTAATGATACTTAATGACTGATTGCTGGATAAGTGACTAATTAAGTTAACTTATGATTGCCCCATGAGTGGAAGACTGACTATTGTATTTTGAGATGACTGAATGACTGAGTAAGGAGGCAAACCTCCTTAGAGATGCCAGATGATTGTTCTTTTGTTCTTTGTTTTAAATACTGTGACCACATTGGTGAAAACTATGTGGCCATTTTAATGTTAAGCTGTTGTGAACACTAGATTGTGATTTTCTGTGATAAGATGTAATGTTGTGGATACTGTATCTTGATTTGTTGTGAATGTTTTCCTTTGATTTGTTCTTGAATAAATAGAGTGTTCACTATATTGTGTAATCAGAACCTTAAAAGCTGTTCACAGTAGCATTCTTTTGTGAAGCTGCTCGTGCATGGCATTACATCTGGCCCTAGGACCCAGAAGAAGTCTCAACCTTCCAGGCTACAGCAACAACCTCAGCCTTCCAGGCAGCATTCTTGGCAGCAACTTCATCCTTCACCAGATTCTGTTCTCAAAAAAACTCCAACTCAGTTCTCCATCAACTGTAGTGGCCCAGCTTCCAGATGTTTCCAAGAAAAACACTCTCCCTCTCTCTCTCTCTTTCTCTCTCTCTCTCTCTCTCTCAGCTGGCTTCAGTCTCTACAATTCTTCCACCAGTAGCTTTTCAGGAGAAAATTCTGCTTCCTCCACCAGGAGAAAAATTCTGATTCTGCCTTTCTGAGGCTTTTCTTATATACACACACACAGCATTGGCTTCCCATTTCATCCAAACCCTTCCTGTTATGTCAGCAACAGGAGACAGACTTCACACCCTCTGCCTCTTTCACAGAGGTGTGACTAAGGGCTAAGTACCTGCTCACCTGACATAACAAAAAGAGGTCTTCAAATTTAAATTAATTACTCTTATAATCCACTATCACCCCTCTTATTCAATCTGGTACTAGAAATGTTAGCAGTAGCAATTAGAGAAGAAAAAGAAATTAAAGAATCAAATTAGGCAAAGAAGAGGCTAAGCTATAACTTTGTAAATGATATGATGATATACTTGGAGAATACTAGAGAATCAAGTAAAAAAAACTTCTTGAGACAATAAATAAATTTGGAAAAGTTGCAGGATATAAAATAAACCCACATAAATCCTCTGCATTCCTATATATTTCTGACAAAAATCCAACAGCAAGAGATAGAAAGAGAACTCCTATTTAAAGTTACTGTAGGCATTATCAAATATTTGGGAATCTACCTGCCAAAACAGACCCAGGATCTATGTGAACACAACTACAAAACACTTTTCACACAAATAAATCAGATCTAACCAATTGGAAAAACATCAATTGCTAGTGGCTGGGTCGAGCTAATATAACAAAAATGACAATTTTACCTAAATTAAATTACATATTTAGTCCCATACCAATCAATCTACCCAAAAATTACTGTACTGAGCTAGAAAAAATAGTGACAAAATTCATTTGGAAGAACAAAAATTCTAGAATATCAAGGCAATTAATGAAAAGAAATGCTAGGGAAGGTGGCCTAGCCATAGCAGATTTTAATCTGTATTATAAAGCAGCAGTCATCAAAACTACTTGGTACTGGCTGAAGAATAGAGTAGTGGATCAATGGAATAGATTGGGTACACAAGACTCAGCTGTCAATGACTATAGTAATCTGCTGTTTGATCAATCCAGAGACCTCAGTTTTTGGGATGAGAATTCACTATTTGAAAAAAAAAACTGCTGAGAAAACTGGAATATAGTATGGCAGAAACTGGGCATAGACCACTATCTAACTCCATATACCAAAATCAAGTCTAAATGGGTGCATGACCTAGGTATAAAGGCTGATACTGTAAGTAATCTGGGAAAACAAGGAATAGTTTACCTGTCAGGCTTATGGAGAAGGGAAGACTTTACAAACAAACAAGAATTAGAAAGCATTATAAAATCCAAAATGGATAATCTTGATTACATTAAATTGAAAAGTTTCTGTACAAACAAAGCCAATGCAACCAAGATTAAGAGGAAAGTGGGAAATTGGGAAAGAATTTTTACAACCAGTGTCTCTCATAAAGGCCTCATTTCTAAAATATACAGGGAATTGAGTCAAATCTATAAGAATATAAGTCATTCCCCAATTTATAAATTGTCAAAGGATATGGACAGGCAATTTTCCAAGTTAGAAATTAAAGATACTCTAAATCACTATTGATTCAAGAAATGCAAATCAAAACAACTCTGAGGTACTACATCTCACCAGTCAGATTGGCTAAGATGACAAAACAGGAAAATGACAAATGCTGGAGAGGATGTGGAAAAATTGGAACACTAATGCATTGTTGGTGGAGTTGTCAACTGATTCAGCCATTTTGGAGAGCAATCTGGAACTTTGCCCAAGGGGCTATAAGAAATTACATACCCTTTGACCCAGCAATACCACTTCCAGTGTTGTATCCCAAAGAGATCATACAAGTGGTAGGACGACCCATATGTACAAAAACATTTATTGCAGCTGTTTTTCTGGTGGCAAAAAATTGGAAATTAAGGGGGTGCCCATCAATTGGGGAATGGCTAAACAAGTTGTGGTATATGAATGTAATGGAATACTATTTTGATATAAGAAATGAACTGCAGATGGACTTCATATTTACCTGGAGAGACTTATGCAAACTCATGCTAGGTGAGAAGAGCAGAACCAGGAGAAATTTGTGCACAATTACAGACAAAATGGATGTGTGACGACCAGCTTTGATAGACTGGACTCCTCTCAGCAATACAAGGTTATAAGACAACTCCAAAAGACTCATGATGGAAGAAGATGTCTATACATTCAGAGAAAGATCTAGAAAGAACAGAGTTTAAATGCAAACTGAGGCAAACTACCTGCTCTCTTTCTTTTTCTTGTTTGGTTTTGTTTCCTCTTTCCCATTGTTCATTCTATCAGTTACAACCCTTCTTTATAACCTGACTAATGTGAAAGTATTTGCAGATCCTATTCCTGATTGCATGCTGCTATGGAGCGGGGTGGGGAGCAGAGAAAATTTGAAACTCCATAGATTGTAGAACCGAATCTTGTAACCTAAAAGTAAACAAAAATACCAAAAAAAAATTTTTTTAAGGAACAAAAGTTCCATGTCCCTATGATTCTAAGTTTTGTCTGCGCCATTCATAAAATTAAGATTATAAATATTACCTTTTTGAAGTCTTAAAACGAGTGCATTGGATGGATGATTTCTGAGATCCTTTTCAGCTCTAAAAGTCTCTGAATCTAAGTCAAAGTATTGTATAAATGATCTCTTCCAGATATGTCCCTTCCAGATATGACTGAAGTGAATTAAATCACTGATTCAACCCAATGATACTCCAAAAATTTCCTTCGTAAAATACTCCCCAAAATAGCAAGCTAGGTAAATTTGCCCAAAATCATTCAAGGTGGCTATTTATGTTGTATTCTTTGTAGGGGAAGGAAAAGGGGAGAGTAGGGGACTGAGAAACCCATCTCCCCCACAAATATTTCTCCTATCATCCTGCCAATGTTCCAGAAAGTCCATAACTGGAGTAACTATCAGGAGCTTTCTGTATCCACTGTCACTTTAACTGGATTAAGGCTTTATGCTCCCTAGGAGGGTTAAGAACTCTGCGTGGAGGATTTAATTTATCTGATTATCACTGAGATGGAGGCCCTGGGGATTTTGAACATAGGAGGGAGGTGGGGCACAGTAAAAGGTAGGAAGGACATTCTGAACTTCTATCTGGGACATCTAGAAGGCAAGATGAGGTCAATAAGTGATCAAGATTGAGGGGGAGAGTGCCTTGAAGGAGGAGCACGTACATCAGAATTCTGCCCCACTCGAACTTTTGTACAGTTGGTTCTGTTTCCAAAATCTTTATTCTGTTCTGTTGTTCTGTTTTTCCATTTTTATATGACAACGGAATGAATGCTTTGATAATTGCTACTTCAGAGTATATTTTGAATTCTGGCCTACAATGATTGTATTTTAATTTCCTTGCTTATTACTAAAGTTCCCAAGTAGGAGCCATTTCTGACTTGAACTGATAAGAAGCTGGCACAAAGAGTGTAGAGTTGTATTCCCTGGGAGTTGAGTCTCAACATGTTTATTCTCTGTGCTTCATTATGGCCTTCCTAAGAATCAAGGACAGTGGCCAACACGAGGGAAAATGACTAAATCCAGCTTTCCTATTATCGATTTGTGAGATTCCTTGCTCACAGTGAGACTTTGTGCAAGGCCCTCAACCTCTTCAAACAAGAATTTTGCCATATGTAAAATTATAACAGTACTTGATTTCAGAGGCTATTTGCAACAAAAACACAGATCCCAAAAGCAAAAGATCCTGTGTGATCCCTTGATATGAAGATAGTCAGGGGAGCAAATATTCAGTGGGATTTTCAAGCCTTTGGAAATCTTCCTAATTAGGCAGGGGCTCTTAACCTCTTCTATTATTTGTTTAATGGGCCTCTTTGGCAGTCTGGTAAAGCTTACTCCTCAGAAGAATGTTTTTATATACAATAAAGTGCATAGGATTGCAAAGGAAACCAAGTACATTTAAAAAAATTTCCCCCATCAAAGTTCACAGGCCCCCTGAAAACTATCTGTAAAACTCTAAGGGGACTGTAACTGCAGATTAAGAGTCCCTCTACTCCTTACTAATGTTGTAGATAACATATTTGAAGTACTTTTAAAAATTCTAAAAACTATATAAATGTTACTACTACTACTACTACTATTATTACTACTACTACCACTGCTACTACTAGTAGCACTACCATTGCTACCACCATCTCTATTATTACCACCACTACCACCATCACCACCGCTGCTGCTGCTACTATAATTGTCACTGCCACATCCACCACCACTGCTACCATTATTACTAAACTGTGTCACCATACCTCTTTCACATCACAGAAACAAAGAATTTCAGAATTGGAAGAGACCCTAAAGATCATTTTCTCAACTCAAACCTGAACATGGAGGCCTTCCATAACATGCCTGGAAAGCAACCATGATGTCTGCTAGTTGACCCCCCGATCTGGGGAATCTGTTACCTTTCACAGCAGTTCCTTCCACTTTTGGATAGTTCAAATTGACAGGAAGTTATTTTCCCCTCTTTTATCAAGCCAGTGTTTATCTCAAACTCTTCTTTCAGGTACCAATCAGAAAAAAATCTAACCCCTTTCCATATGACAGCCCTTCAAATACATGAACAGAGCTTTCATGGCCACAGTCACAGTCTTTTCCTCTTCAGACCCGTTTAGAAACTAGATAAAAGTCATTCATATCCTCCCAGAAGTGTCTTGGAGATTGAAGAGACCTTGGAGAGCATCTAATCGAACACACTTAATTGAAGTCAATTCAACAAGAATTTTAAGTGCCTTCTATGTACCACTCACCAAGCTATAAGTTGTGGCTACAAAGACAACAATGAAAATATTGTCTGCCCAAAAGAAACTTGCATTCTTGGAGGGAGAAGCGGGAAACAGCATAAACACAGATAAATATTTCTTTAAATGGCCAGAACTGTGATTTCACTAGGATAGGGACTCCCAATGGTGAAGCTCCCTCAGCCAAAGCTGATATAATACATGTGTCCATAGGAGTTGTCTGTGGAGAGGAGTCAAGTATCATGCCTGCACTACCAGTACATTAGCTGTAGGGTAACTATAAGGCTTCAAGAACACTGTCAAGGCTGGTGCTCTTTTCTCTAGCCTCTGAAAAGGGTTTGGGATATATTTATATAATTTGCTCCCCTCAAACACTGGTAGTCTAAAGGATGATAGTTTCCAAATAAGAGCTATTTCTCTTATCTGCTCTTAAGGGGAAGCATAGATCTTTGTACACTCTGGCCAAGCTTGGTTCCTTTGAATCTAATTCTGCTTATACAGAAAACCATCACACATACAAAATATGAAGTAAATCCAAGTAGCCAAGTAAAGCAGCAAATAGACAGAAAATTGGGAAATTATACAGATTAGCATATGCCAAAGAACACACAAGAATAAAGGAACTTTTCAGCTAGGAGCAAATTAAGATCTTAGATCAAACCATGGGAGAGAGAACAATCTCACCCAGAGAGATCCATTCTTAGCAGGCTCCAGAATTGCAAGCAAGTTCAGGGATGGTTCCTGCTTCTTGTGAATGTCTACTCTTCTGAAATCTTTCTCTTCACTGAGTATCTTCTTCCCATTCAACCTCCTGAATAATGTCTCTGAACAACCCAGTAAGTCTCTTATGTGGATCTATAGCATTACACTTAGAATTTCTCTTAGTCAGGACTTAGAGTCTTAAAAAGTAACTTTTGGTGTAGAGAGGTTAACTGACTTGTCCAGTGCCCCACATCCAGGATGCATCATAAGTAGAACTTGAAACCGAGTCTTGCTGAGTCTGAGACCAGCTTTCACTCTACTATATCACCTCTCTCTCTCTCTTTCTTTCTTTCTCTCTCTCTCTCTCACATGTGTATATATGTATGTATGTGTGTGTTTATCTATATCTATCTATCTGAAATATATATTGAATAAATACAAAGTCATTCTTTGGGGAATAGGAGAAGCATTAACAAATTGAAGGGATTATTAGGAAAAACCTTGTGGAAAGATGGCATTTGAACTAAGTTTTGAATGGAGCTAAGGATTCCAAGAGACAGAAGTGAGGAGAACATTTTAATGCATAAGAAAAAGCCCATGTACAGAGTGGGGAAAACCAAATGTCATATACAGGGAACAATGAGGAGGCCAAAACTGACAATCAGAGAAGTGAAGTCATTTGTGAAAGGTTGCACAGACGATTCATTGGAAGGTCAAGAATCAAACCCAAGTTTCTCAATGGATTTTATCCACTACACATACTCATCTAAGAATAAAATAATTTTGGGAAACAAATTTCCTACATAGAATGCCCATGATTTGTACAATGAAACTTTTAGAGTTGGAGCCTTCCTCTTTGACTGTCCTAAGTGTTGCTTCTCCAGTACAATGAAAGAACTAACGGACTTGAAATTAAGATCCCTGGATCTTAGTCCTGGCTGACATGAATAATCTATGTGACTTGGACAAGTTACTTTTTTCTCTTGACCTATTTCTTCATTTGTGAAATGAGGAGGATGAATGACATGATCTCCTATGGGAACCTCCCAGGCTCCACCTCTATCATTGTGTGATTTTATGCCTTTTTTATGGAGTCAGGTCTCAGCTTAATTCCAGCCTCTGTGATTTGATAACACTTTCACCAAGTTCTAACCACGTGCCAACTCTGAAGAAGTCACATTAGCAAGGAAATTACTGCTACTGTGCAAAGTAATTAACAACTTTATCAACAGCAGGCTGTTTTTAAAATGTGTGGTTCTCACATTCAGCCCTTAGCATCTCAGTTCTCCTCAGTTAGTTGCTGGGAGGACATGGCCCTGGCCCAGCAGCAGGGCCTAAACAGCCCAAAGGCTCACCCCACCCGCTGTAGCTTTTCAAAACACCTGATGGAAGATCTGAGGCGGCTATACTTAGTTTATAGGAACACTGTTCAGCTGCCCTTTCCCATGCCTACAATGCAAAAAAGAAAGCATTATATGGGGGTTATTAAACAGTTTAGATCCTCTGGGAAAGACAGGAATGAATAAGCCAGAGTGTGTGGGATAAAAAAAAATAAAGAATTGATTTTTCAATAGATGCCTCAAATCAAGTCAGGATAACAGCCTTTGTAACTTCCCCAACTCATACCTGCCTCTTTGCTTTGGTCATGGAATCTGGAATGCCCCCCTCTGCCTCTCCAAATTCTGCCACTACTCAGGCTTCACATTCTGCAAGGTCTTACCAGACCACATTCATAATGTTGTATCTGCTTCCTTGTCTAGTTACAACTCCATGCAATAAGATGCCTCTTCCAGGATAAACTCATCACTTCTAAACCTACCACCAGGCTAACTTATGCCTTCATTGGCTCTGCCTCCCTCAACCTTCATTCCCTGCTGTTTGTAGGGCTGGAGGGTGGAGCACTAAACTCCTCCCAGTGACTTTCTTTATAGAAGGAAGAAACTGGTCTCTCAGATTACTCTACTTTGCATCTGCTACCTTGCCTGGTTTCAGCTCCATGGAATAAGTTATCTCCTGGTGTCCTGGTTCCCTCCCCTCCCACACTCCTAAACCCCACTTTCCTGCCTCATTTTGTGTGTTGCCTCCTCTTATAGATTGTAAGGGATTGTCTTTTACATTAATTGTATCCCCAGTGCTTAGCACAGTTTCTGGTACATTGTAGGTGCTTAATAAATGTTTATTGGATTGATTGGATGATGATAAGAATAAGGATTACAATTCACTTCTATAACAAGAGATTAAGTATACAAAAGCACAACAATGTTGGGAGACCTGTGAAACAGGGAAAAAAAACAGTGGATTTGGAGGATCTGGATTCAAATACTGGCTCTACTGCTTATTATCTTCTCAACTAATAGGAGGTTGGAACTAAATGACTTCTGATTTCTCTTCCAGCTTGAGATCTGATACCTATAACACCTTGAGACAGTATAAGTATTTTAATCCTTATTTATAGTTGAAGGAATATAAAGTATAGAAAAGTTACACAAATACAATTTGGCTGAGGTCACATGGGCATGATGAGACCTGAATCCAGGTCTTCTGAGTTCACATTGAGACTTCTTTTTGTTTATCTGTTTTAAATCACAATACTTGGTGGGGTTTTTTTTCAAGATTATTTAAAGTCATTATTACTTTAATTTTTTTTTAAACATTCATTACATCTTTTTAAAAAGAGTTTCACTACAAAATTATTAGGTATAGGGGCAGCTAGGTGGCACAGTAAATAGTGCACTGGCCCTGGAGTCGGGAAGACCTGAGTTCAGATTTGACCTCTGACACTTCACACCTAACTAGCTGTGTCTCCTTGGGTAAGTCATTTAACCTCAATTGCCTTGCTTTTCCCCCTCCAGAAAGCCAAAATTATTAGATATAGAGTTCAGTTATTTTTATGTCCATTTGACAGATGAATATGAAGTTGAGGAAGTTTGAGTTAAATTGAAAAAATCATAATATTATAAATACAGATCTGGAAAATACCTTAGATGTCGTCTAGTCCACTTCATTTTACCTGCAATACAAGTGAGGTCAAGGAAAATTCAATGACTTGTCCAGGGTCACACTGTTAGGAAGGGTCTGCAGTGGATTTTATCCTCAGCTCTTCCTGGCTCAACATTTCACATTCTGTCTATTTTGCCAAATCGTCCCTCTATGCTGCTTTTTCTAGTTAAGCAGGGTCATTGTTCTCTTCTCTGAACTGAATTTATAGACTGGACCATACATTAGTGGTTAATGTATTCCATTTTGTGTTATTCTGTATTTATTTCATATATGTTAGTCTTGCCTATGCACTGTTATCACTTTCTCACTGGTGGTGGTATTTTCTTAGATTCCTCACAGGATGAGGTATTGTTCTGAATGCATCACAGAATTATTGTTAAGGTGATTTACAAAAGAGAAGGTAAACCTGAATGGGATATTAATAAACATTTAGATGACAAAGAAATTGAATATCCCTCAATAATAGCAAGTGACACTTTAAAGAAGAAAATTCAGAGTGTAAAAACCACTGAATTTAGAGTCAGAACCCTTGGATTCAGACTCGACCTTTGCTAATTACTAGCTGTGTAACCTTGGGGAGTTATTTAATCTCTCTGGTCCTTAATTCCCTCATCCAGACAGGCTGGGTTACACTCTACATTAACTAGGTCATAGAACTCCACATGATATTTAGCCTGAAGAAAAAGTCTGGAGCCAAGAGAAAGACAGAGCCAGATCAAGAATGTATGTGGAAAAAAGGGAGAGAAGAATGGAGACATCTTTCTATTTCTCAGGTAATTTGCATAACTGATTGATTTAGCTAAACAAGAAATTGTCCTCTTTCTATTCCAATCATCATCATGTTAGTCCAGGTCAACATCACCCCAAATCTGGATTAATTCATTAGCTTTCTAGAGGTCATTCCTAACTCTCACCTCATCTTCTTCCAATCCTTGCCATAACACACTGATACCAGAATTATACTTTAATGCTTCAAGGTCCCATAATTTCGTTGATATAGATATTCTCTCCATTGACACAGATTATAATTCCTTCATGCCTTGGAGGGTGATTTCCATGGGTTACTATGGCCCAAAAGAATAACAATCAAAAACCAAATCATCACCTGGTAGCTCAACTTTTGGTGATGAGAGTTCCTTTTTTCCCCTTCTTTAAAAAAAACAAATTTATTCTTAAGAAATAAAACACTCATTTCCATAACATAACAATAGAAAAAAATAAAGATGATTGTACATGAAACTGCAAATCTGTTGTGTACAACTTGCTACTCCTTTTAAATATATAATAAAGTTTTTGTGTAATTTTCTTTTTTTCCCTTTCCCTGCCCCTACCTTAAAGATGGCCAACATTAGACACGAATATGTATATGTGTGTATGTAACATATACATGCAAATGCACATATGTAAAAACATTCTATACATACTTTTACTTATCAGTTCTTTTGCCAGAGTTTGTGCTCTGCTGTGTTCACTCTTGAGAACCAAGGGTCCTTCTGTGCCATGATAAATTATAGGAAGAAGATTTTTATTGGAGACTAAAATTCTACTTTTAGATAGCTCTAACTGTTAAGATGTCTTCCTGATAACAAAAGAAAATTTGTCTCCTTACAACTTCCACATTTTGCTTCTGGTTTGCCTCTTTGGAGCCAAATATAGCACATACATCCAGTCCTTTTAGCCAATCCCCAAGTGAAATGGACTCAATACCATTCACCATTGTGCTTGCCATTCGGAAGACACTCTCCCGCTTTTTGGGACCATGGTACACAGAGTTGAATACAATATTCCAGGTGAAAAGGGCAGGAGTGCAGCAAGACAATAACCCTTTTATTCCTGGGAGCTCTGCCATTCTTAAACTCCCAAGATTTTTTTGTCTGCCACATCATATTCTTGACTTATGCTGAATTTTTTTTTAACAACTGGTATTTATTTATGTCTCTCCATATTATACCTGCAAAGTTGATTTTTGTACTAGAGTTCAAGATTTTACAACTTACCTTTACTGAATTTAATCCTATTAGATTCTACCTAATGCTTTAGTTTTTAAAGTCATTTTGGATCCTAACCCTTTCATTCTCTACTGGATTAAACCTTGTAAATTTGTCTGATCTGCACATATATAGATCAATATGTGCCATCATGCAAGTCACTGATGAAACTGCTAAAAAGCACAGAGTTAAGCACAATTCTTGGGACACTGAACTAGAGACTTCCTGCCTCATTCACAAAGAACCATTAACAAGTATTCTTTGACTGGCCATTCAAACAATTATGAACCCATGGTTGTATTATCATATAATTTGTGTCTCTCCATCTTCATAAGAATATGGTTTGTTTTATCAAAAGTTCTGCTAGGGAGTGAATGTGTGGTGAATCTGGCGTGGCCTGTTCTTGATCAAGCCATTCTGGCTCTTTATAACCACCACTCCTTTTTCTAGATGTTTGCTACAACTACCTTTTCAATGATTGGACATGGAATTCCCATCTACCCCCACCCTAGTTATCTCCCTTGTTTGGAACTCTTAAGAACCTTGGCATTTCTCTTTTTATCCATATTGATCCAGAATCAATAACTATTCCATCGAGTATGACTTGTGACCATTTTGTCCTTAGTTGTCCTATCCTCTTTCTCAGCTACCACTGACCACATCTATTTTGTTATGGTACAGGCCAGGGCTATCCACATCCTCTCTAGGTCTACATTTAAGAGTCTTGGCCTGGGAATATACTTAGAATTTGAACCCAAGGTGAAGATAATTTTCTCTTTTTCTTTTCCTTTCCTTCCTTCCTTCCTTCCTTCTTTCCTCCTTCCCTCCTTCCTTCCTTCCTTCCTTCCTTCCTTCCTTCCTTCCTTCCTTCCTTTCGTTCATGATAAACACCCTTGGGTGAGGCTGAAGTTGAGTGAATACCTTCCCCAAAATGAACCTTTGCCTGAAGATCCTATTTATGCTACAACCACCCTTCACCCTTCAGGAGGCAGAAATCATTTCATTTTTAGCAGAAGTCTTGATCCTTGCATCCCTGGATGACAGGACTAAACTGAGATTGAGGGAATATGCAAGAATGGCTTTATCTTCTTAGGGACGTCTAGAGATTGCTAGTTTCTCTTTATATGTATCCTTCAGCAGTGTCTGAGCAAGCAAATATTTCATGGGAAAAAAACGTCATGGACACTGGAACCCTGTGAACCCAGCATCAAATCAACCTGCAAGGGAAGGAGGCTTAGATTTGCAGTAGAGAACATGCTGTTAGAGTGAACTGGGGAAGATTTTCCTTTGGATTGTTCAGGTCAGTTTTTTTCTCTTACCTAAATGAAGCCTAAAACAATTTTTGAAAAAAAAGTTAAATGTATTTTCCTTCTTGCTTGCAGGTATTTACACTACACTTACCAAATGTATTGCTGTTGAAGAAATCAATTTTTCATAGCTTACTTGTATTCTTCTCCAAATGAGAAAAGACTTTCATGGATATTTGGATACCAGTTAAAATCAAATGAAACATGTTCTGCTTACATTAAGGCGTCATTCACCATGACAACCAATACTTTTCTATTACATGTGCACCAGACCCCTTCTAACCTCTATTTTTCATACTTTCCTTGAAAACAAACCTGCTAAAACAATATCATACATTTTTAACAGCTACATTGTTTTCAAAAAATCTCCTAAGCCTTCCCCCACCCTCTGCCTGTTCCTGTGTCATGAATATAACAACTGCATCAGAAAAACACAAGATTTGTCATCCTAAACTGAGAATCCACATATTGGATCAAATATCTCCTGGGGGTAGTTAGGGAAGAAAAGAAGGATACACGAAAAATGAACTTAGTTTAGAATCAAAGGATCTAGGTTCAAATTCTCACCCTGCTACTTACTACTAATTTGAAATTGGATAAATTATTTCCCCTTTGGGAGACTGAATTTCTTTCTTTCTTTTTTCTTTTTTTTTTTTTGAAGGGTAGTTGGAGTTAAGTGACCTACCCAAAGTCACATGGCTAGTAAGTGTGTCAAGTGTCTGAACTCAGGTCTTCCTGAGTTGAGGGCACATGCTCTATTCACAACACCACCTAGCCTCTCCCTAGACTGAATTTCCTAATGTATTAAGTGTGAGGGCTGAATAACATCATCTCTAAGACTATTTCTGGCTCTAAATCTATGATCCTATCATAAATCCCTCATCTATGGGGATGGTGATTCCATTGTGTTTGGCCCAGAATACAATGAACTTATGGTAGCTGAGGGAGAAACAAACCAACAATAAAAACCCAGAAAATTATTTTTCCTACATCACCTTTTCTGATTAGTTGGGGGTTCTTTATTGTGCCCCAATCAAGGCATTAACTATTTATCAAAATCTATAATTTTCATTCAGGGCTTTCTACCTGGAGCAGCTTTTTGGGAGAAAACAAAGTATATTCTTTGCAAAAGAATTCAGCACTACCTGTGGAATCTCTTACTCTGATTATATCCCCAGCCTTCGAAGTCCCATTCAAATCACACATCCTCTAAGTCGGAAATCTTGCTTCCTCAACAATGAACTCCTACTATAATGTATATTTATGTTATAGGTATGTATATGCATGTGTAAATATATACATATATGAATATGTGTACTATAAAACAATATATATGTGTTATGAGCTATATATTCACTACTATACCATATATATGTTGGAAGTGTATATGTACATATAGATGTAAATATGCATTACTATAATGCACTAGATGTACTATATACAGGTATTATAATTACAAAAATGTATGTCTATATATGCACATTGATGTATGTGTCTATGTGTACTATAATGTATAATGTATATGTGTACCATAATGTACATTTATGTTATAGGTATATATGTCTATGTATATATATGTACATACATATCTCAACGTATATCCATACCTATAACATAGATGTACATTATGGTAGGAGTTCAGAAAAGAGAGAGGTCATTTTTGTATATGCAAACACATGCACAAAACATATACATATGTGTGTATGTGTGAGTATAGTGTATGTGGTATATATGTATGTATGTGTGTATTGTATATATAAATATATATGTATATACAATATGTATATGTATAGATAATCAATGAGGTCCTTGAAACATGCCATGTTTACAACAGCCCTTCTTGTTGGGTTGTACAGAACATGTACTGGCATTTCCTCGCTGGTTCCAATCCATAGGGTATTGGTGAACCTGTTTCCAAATGAGGCATTAGTTCTTTGTGATAATGAAAGTTACCTGTTTGGCAGAGAAGCCAAAAGGACTAGTGACTGTTGAGTTGCTGAACTGGAACTGAGCATACGTTGACAAGATTCAAACATAGGATCTTCTGCTTTTTCTTCTTTGGCAGCTTTTGAATGAGGACTTACTGTGAGCTGCTGGGTAGCTATCTTCTTATCTCCCACCTGTTTGCTATGTATCTTCAAACATGCTGTTTCTGTTTCTTTCATGTTTATTCTTTCCTGATTTTAGGTGAACAAATATCCTGAGAGAGAAGTATTCAGAGGAACCTTGTACTGGCAACCAGTCAGTAGCAGCAACAGTAAACACAACAGCGAAGAAACTTGCTTGACTCAGACCAGCAGTGGATTGGTTCATTAGCTGAAATAGTTCTTTAATTGTTTTCAGTTATGTGCAACTCTTTGTGACCCCATTTGGGGTTTTCTTGGCAAAGACACTGGAGTGGTTTGTCATTTCCATCTCCAGATCATTTTACAGAGGAGGATACTGAGGCAAACAGGATTAAATGACTTGCCCAGGGTCACATAGCTAGTAAGTATCTGAGTCCAGATTTAAACTCAGGAAAATGAGTCTTCCTGACTCCTGGCCTGGTATTCTGTCCACTGTAACACCTAGCTGCTCCTATTTCAGCTGAAATACCTCATCATAAAAGACCTTGCTAACCTGAGTAATGGAGTTACTTGTTCATCACTGACTTTTTGCCTAAAACTGAATTTGCTGGGGACTCTCTGAAAGGAAAACAGGACTCCCGTAGCCAAGAGTCATGAGATATCCGTTGGCCCACATGAGGTCCCCACCTATGTGCCTTCCCTTTGTGTTTTAAGCTTGTACTCCCTCTCTCCAAGGATGATATGTGTGCAGAGGAGATGTACCCTCTCAGTTTAGGGGATATTGTATAACTTCTTACCATATCTTCTCAGCAAATGTCCTTTATAAAGCTAAGAGTTTTACTAGTGATCGATATTGGGGAACAGACCAAATAGGAGCTCATGAGAGACAGAAAAGAAACACTAACCCTCAGAGTTATCTCAGAAACCCTGACTGGAGCAAGAGTCATTACTTTGGGAAACTTAATCTCTCTCTGTCTCTCTCTCTGTCTCTTTGTCTCTTTCTTCTCTAACCTTACAGCTCAGGTTAAAGCAAAGACCTGGGGTCAGGAATTCCCTGCAAATAGGTACTTGGGGAGCTGATATAGACAAAATCTGTATCATTTTGTGGTGTAGCAAACAGGTAAGCCAACACACACACACACACACACACACACACACACACACAATATAAACAGAGGTTCATGTCTGTGGATTAAAAAAACTGATTCAGTGTGATGGTGAGGGAGAAGTGTGAGGAAAGAAACATACTCAAACCTTGGGTCCTGGTGGTAGAATTATATACCCTAAGAATGAGCTTAGTTGAGAAGAGGCAAATATGTGTCAGGTAAGGGAAGGGACATTCCTAATCAGACCCAGATATGGTGAAAAAGTTCTCACAGTCATTTAATGATGCCAAGCTTGGGTGAAGCTCAGGTAGAGAGAGTTTCTTTATCTAGACCATAAATTGCCAGAGGATTTGTTAGCTATCTTAGGCAACAGAATGACTCAAGAGGCTGCAGCTGGTCAAGAGTTTCATCCAATAAAAATCTGTGAACATTTCTATCAAAGAGTTAACAGATTAGTGGAGTGGAAAAATACAAGCTGTATTTTATCTATAGGCTTTTATAGCAGTAGGTGGCAGAATGGATAAAGCTTAGGGCCTGGAATCAAGAAGACCTGAATTCAAATCTGACCTCAGACATTTATTAGCTGTGTGAGCCTGGACAAGTCACTTATCTCTATCTGCTTCAGTTTCCTCAACTGCAAAATGAGGAGAATTAGAGCACCTGCCTCCCAGGGTCATTCTCAGAATTAAATGAGGTAATATTTTAATATGCTTAACACAGTACTTGATACACAGAAAGTGCCATTATTAGGACTGCTTAGTTGAAGTGACACCATTTTGGAGTTCTATCATTATAACTAAATCATCCAACAATATGAAGTTTACAATGATTACAATCTCCTTTATTTCTCTCTCTATCCATATCTACAGATTAATTATCCATAATATTTATCTATCTACGGTAAAACTGTAAGCAGGGACCATGCCCTATATATCTTTTTGTATTATTTGACTACAGAAATTTATTTTGTATTTATTCTGTACATATATACATATATATATTTTATACATACCTATTGTCTCCTCCAATAGAATATAAGTTCGATGAGAGGAGCTATTTCACTTTTTGAATTTGTGTTCTGTGTTCCTAGTATTGCACTGGGTGTATGGTAAGTGCTTAATAAATATGTGACATTGACTATATTCCCCAAAATATCCAACACAGAAAAAGGCATAAATTGTCATTGTCAATCATCATCATCCCCACCATCTTCAGGCAACAGCATATAGAAGAAAGGGCCTTGGATTTGGAGCCAGAAGAATAAGGCTAAATTTCTTTCTCTGTAGCTTATTATCTATGTGTCTATAGGCAAACCTCTTTACCTGTCTCAGCTTCCACTTCCTTATCAATAAAATGGGATTGTAATATCCATAATGTTCAATTAACAAGATATTTGTGAAGAAAGTGCTTTTCTAAATTGAGTTGAGTATTACAGCAATAGGAAGTGCTGGTGGATTTTGTTTTTATTGGATGTTTCCCTTAATTGCATTCCAACAGACAGAAACATGTTGAGTTCTAGGGGTACAAAGACAAAATTGAACAATCTTGAGACTGATGAATATGGCAAAATTAGAGGAAGCAGGACAACCTAGGTCTTTCAAGCAATTACTCCCACCAAAAAGGCAGAGGGAAACCCATAGGTCAAGAGATTTGGATTGAATCAAGTCAAGTCAACCAGCACTTATTAAGTACCTACTCTGCACCAGGAAAGAACTGTGCCGATTGCTGGAAATACAAGGAAAGACAACATAAACTCTCAGGCTTCGAGGAGCTCATGGTCTATTGGGGCCACAATATCCAAAAACTTTGAACAAACCAAGATATATATAGGATGAACTGGAGATAATTTCAAAGAGAAGGCACTAGCATTAAGGGGAAAGAATTCTTGTAAAACGTAGAATTTTAGATGAGACTTAAAGGAAGCCAGGCCCTTAAAAAATTCCATTCAGAATATACAGTATCTATAAAATTTTTGTGAGTCCACCAACCAAGTCATGTACAGGAGCCATATGAAGAGAACTGCAGAGCATTCTTTACAAAAATAAATAATTGGAGAAATAAAAGTTGTCTCAAATATCTTCTAACAGCTTTAATACCTTTAACAGCTTAAGGCTGCACTAAGACTTTGGAAAGACTGTCTAAATTCCTTGTTGCCAGGCCAAGATAATATAATAAAAATGACAATGCCACCTAAATTAACTTATTTATTCAGTGCCATATCAATGAAGCTATAGAAGGATTTCATTATATATGTAGAAAGAATGGTAACAAAATTATCTGGAGCATGGGTTTGTGTGTGTGTGTGTGTGTGTGTGTGTGTGTGTGTGTGTGTGTGTGTGTGTATTAGGCCCTTTTGGAGGTCTGGAGAGGTCTGTGAATTCCTTTTCAGAATAATAATTTAAAATTTATCAGAATATTTAAAAAGCATTTTTAAGGACTCTAATGCCCTTGGTCTGGAGGGGGAAAACTGACCAAGAACCTCAGTGGAAATAATGCAAAAGAAAAGGTGAGGGAATATGCTCTCGTGGCACCAGAACACTGACTACACCACAAAGCAGCGATTACCAAAACGATTTTGTACTGGTTACAAATAGGGAGGCTGGTGAGTGGAACTTAGGCGCAAAAATGTCAAAAAAGTCAAAGGTTTGATAAACTGAAAGAACCCGGGGTGAAGTAAGAACTCACTATTCATCAAAACCTGCGTCAAAGCATATGAAAAGGCAGTTCTCAAAGGAAGAAATCCAAGCTATGACTAACAATATTGTATGTATGTGTGTATGCATATCTGATATCTTCATCTAGGTTTTAAACTCCATGAAGGCAGGTACTATTTTACATGTGCCTTTATATCACCAGTGCCTAATATGGTGCTTAGAATCTAACAGAATCTTAATAAATTCTTGTGGATGAGTTCATTGCTTGAGGTTGTTGTTAAGTAATAATGACGGTAATTTACTATTTCAAAGATTTATGATTGCATAAGGGAATGAGTATTTCTTTCCCCACTACAGATTGTAAACTCTTCATGTCTTAGGGTCTGCATGCATTGTCGTGATAAAAAAAAAATTTTTTTCTTGGCTAATTTACCTGGTGGCTAAAGTATTTGATGGTTGTGAGAAAAGAGAAAATCTCATCATTAGGCTTGTAATCCAAAGTCTATTCATTGTAATAACCTTTGAGAATCCCAAGGTCATCTGTACGATAACTAATAATAGCTAACCTATAGTTTTGTAAAGTGTCTCACACACATTAATTCATTTAATCCTCATAAAAACCTTGTGTTAAGTGCTATTATTAATCAAATTTTACAGATAAGAAAACTGAGGCTGAGAGAGTTGAAGTGACTTTTTCAGGGTTACAGCTATTCAGCATCAGGATTTGAACACAGGTCCTCCTGACAATTAGGTACACAAGACACTTTCCTCACAGCTCTATAAAAGTAGGTAGTACCAATCTGATTGTGCCTAGTTAACAGATGAAGACAGCATCATTCAACACACTTAGAGAAACTGTAATTTGTCTACATTTATTGCATAAGTGAGCATAGAACTTGGGCTGGGTTCTCGGCAGGAAAGACTAAGGGAAACCCTCCCCGAGGGTCTACTGAAGCATTTGACTCACAATCTGTGTATCCTTATGATATCAGAGCTGAGAGCACTAAGGCCTGTATAGAAGTCATAGCTCAGGAGAGAAGTCCAGCACAATTGTCATTATGTTATGCTGCTTCCTCTTAATTATGCTCAGTATTTCTTCATTTGTACTATGATATTTTAAAAATGTAGACTACTAAATTTTTTTGTCTTTTCACATATTTGTATCTTTCATGTATTTTTCCTTGCTATTCTATTAGACTGGACACTCCTTGTAAGCAAGAACTTTTAGCTCTAGGTCTGGTGTAGAACAAAAGGTTCAATCAGTCCCTCATTAACTCCTCGTCTCAGGATTGGTTGGAGGAGTTCCCAGATAGTTCTTTCTTTGCCTAGGGCAGCTAGGTAGTCCAGTGAATAGAATGCCTGACTTTTGAGTCTGCAACATCTAAGTTCAAATCTGGCCTTAAATACTTATTAGCTGTGTGACCCTGGGCAAGTCACTTAATCCTGTTTGACTCAGTTTTCCCATCTGTAAAATGAGCTGGGAAAGGAAATGGAAAACCACTCTAGTATCTTTGCAAGAAAACCCAAAATGGAGTCATGAAGAGTCAATAAGAGAAGGAGTGCTATGAAAGTACATTCACTGCTGATGGATCTGTAATTAACTAATCTCACCCAAATACTCCCTGCATTAAAATGTTAAATTAGAGAGAGGTTTATCATATGTCACACTGACAGGTACCTGCTGTCAGCTCCAGTATGCTAAATACTTTCCAAAGATCTAGTTTGTGGAACACCTGGGCTGCATAATGCACAGAATGGTTAGTGTTTGAAACAGTAAAGAAATCAGACTGGGTCTCAGGCTATAGAGCTGAGTCCAAGAGTTCTTAACTTGGGGTCTGTAGACTTATTAACTATGTATTTGTAAATATAGTTATATGTGTGTATATACATGTTTGGGATTAAAAATATCCTTCATCCTTAATTTAGTGAAAAGAAATAAACACAGAGATCTCTTAGGATAAGAACAGGACTTTATTCTCTTCCCCGGGAGAAGATGGCGGTCTTCCCCATGACGGAGAAGACGCCAGTTACAAAAGATAGTGCTGGAATTTACAACCTAACTTAGTCAAGACCCCTCCCCAACTGTTTCCCCTCTCATTGGTGGAGAACCATACTTCACCAAATATTTCCCCAACTGGGATAGCAAGGAAAGATAAGGGGAGGGTCCCACCAAGGTGGGAAAACAGACAAAGGAAGATGAAAGTGATTGACAGAAGCAATTTGAAAAGTTAACCACCCCAAATTGAGAAGTTTTCACTCATCCCATACACACATATATACATATATTACATACATGTAACTATATATCTACAACTCTATACATATATCTATTTCAATATTATTGAGTTGCTTTAATTTTATTTTATTTATGGATTTAAAAATATAATTCAGAGGAGTCCATAGGCTCCCCTAGACTTCTAAAGTGGTCCATTATTTAAAAAAAAAACAAAGGTTAAGGACACCTGAACTACTTTAATTCTCTCATTATATAGATGTGGAAAAAATAACTTGTTCAAGGTCACACAGAGAAATGATAATGGTAATATTTGAACCCAGATCTTCTGATTTGAAAGACAATGTTAGTTTCTTTGTTTTCCCCATTATAGTGTGTCGTATCTAATTACAGAAAGAGTTTAGAAAGAGTGTTTCCCAACACAAAATGTATTGAAGATTTGTAATATACACTTCTATACAAGCTTAAATTTCTACATGTTATGTAAATAGCAATCTGTGGCACAGATATCGATATAAACATACCTATCTTTCTTTAGTTAAGAGTAAAAAAAGGTAGTTTTCATTCATTTCTTTTATTACAATGTAGCTCAATGAATTATTACTAATATTGATAGTAATAATAATAATAATGGCATTTTAAAATCACCATAAGTATTAAAAGCATATTGTATATGTCACCTCATTCGATCCTCATGATAACAGTGAGGTTAATGCAGTGACTATCCTTATTTCACAGTTAGTAAGTGTCAAGACAGGATTACAATACTCTTATACATGGATTCCTCCCTGGACCACTGCCTTGTTGTAGCAGAGGAGCTTGCGTAAGTTAAAGAAACTCTAAGCCATGCTGTGCAGAGTTACCAAAGGCAAATAATTCATAGCAGAGATTTCTGACAAAAGGTGATCCACTGGAGAAGGAAAAGGCAAACTGGTATCTTTGCCAAGAAAACCCCATGGACAGTAGCAAAATGATAGAAGATGAGCCTCTCGGGTTGGAAAATGTCCAACATGCTACTGGGGAAGACTGGAGGAATACTACAAGTAGTTCCAGTACTAATGAAGCAACTGGGCCGAAGGTGAAAGGGAACCCAGCTGTGAATGTGTGTGATGACAAAAGGAAAATCTGATGCTAATGATTAATATTGCATAGGAACCTGGAATGTAAGATCTATGAACCAAGGTAAGCTGCTTGTGGTCAAACGGGTAAAAGAAAAATTAAATATCAACATTTTGGGTGCCAATGAACTTAAATGTATAAGAACAGGTGAATTTAGTTCAAGTGATCACCACATATGCTACTGTGGGCAAGAATTCCTTAGAAGAAAATGGAGCACCTTTCATAGTCAATAAAAGAGTGAGAAAAGCAGTTCTCTGGTAAAATCTCTAAAAAGGACAGAATGATTTATCTTTGAATCCAAGACAAACTGTTAACATCACAGTAATATGTCTATGCTCCAACCACTGATGCTGAAGACACCAGAGTCGATCAGTTCTATGAAAACTTACATGGAAGCAACAAACATTAGTCTGTATAGACTTTGGGAGACTATGGAAGATAAAAGGGTATAGTCCATGGGGTCATGAAGAGTCAGATACAACATACAACAATGCAGATTCCTTGGACCCTCCTCCAACTCCAGTCTCAGTCAGTCCCACAGATCCTTGGATAAGATGAAGAGGTCAGAGTCTTCATCCTCAGGATGTTCCCTCAAGCTTATAAAAGAGACAATAAATGAATGTTCCCTCTAGCCTAGAGATGAACAAATCAACACAAGTCACCTGTTACCTGGAAAAGTTTTTTTTTCTTTTACCCCAAGTCCTTTCTGTGAACCTGGTTCCCATATACACCCTATGTGAGTTCAGGTGAATCACATAAAAGGCATTTCTGAATTGAGTGAATTCGCTGTGGATTAGAGTCTTTGATTTTTCTTTGCTGGGGAAAGGGATGGAAACATGCAGTTGGTATGGCTGTGTGTGAGAGATATCAGAACTCTGAGTAATGGTCACACCCTAGCTTATGAATTGCAGATGGGATTTGAACTCTAAATTAAGAAAAAGGTTAAAAGGTATCTAGGTTGTTAGCTTGGGGAAAGGTTTAAAAAAAGATTCCTCTCTTTTTCAGTCTTATTTGATCTTTTGGGTTCTCTAAGGGATCTGGAAACTAATTCTTCTGCCATTAATCTGCAGACCAAGATGGGCTTAGTGTCAAATCAGTCTCTCTCTCTATCCTTTCTGAACCAAGTCATGATAAGAATAAAGAATAAGTTTGTAATTGATTGAAGGAAAAATAAAGAGTTATGAGGTCAGGAAGATGAATTCCATGGTTCTTGATCATGAAAATGGAACATATATGGATAATGGTGAGATCAAGGGGATGACCTTGTAGGAAACTGAATTGAAGCGAAGGTGTTGAAGATGTGCTACAGTGGAAAGAGTAGGATTTAGAATTCAAATCCCATTTTTGATGCTTACAACTTGTGTGACTTTGGGCAGGTCACTTAGCCTATCTCCACCTAAATTTCTTCAATTCTAAAATGAGGAGGTTGCACAAGGTGGCCTCTGATGTTCCTTCCATATCTAGATAGCTAACTAGATGTATAGATAGAACATTTATTAAATATTTACTATGTGCCAGGTAGTGTTATGGATATACATGCAGCCAGGTCCTCATTAGTGTGAATAATGAATCCCCTGGAAAGATCCTATGTATTTGAATTTGTACTAAATATGAATATGAATTCAAATAATGCAACCACTTTAGGGAATTCATTATTCACACTTATCAGGACTTAGTTGTATAGGCAATCAGCAGTCCCTCTGCTTGAGGAGATAACATTCTAGTGGGGGAATAAAACTCATAAAGAGGAGATGTCAGAAAGATAGTGGCATGCAGTGGACGTGGTGAGTAACAGACATGGAGGCCCGGACCCCTCACAAGTTAAGTCCATGTTGGGGGAATCTGAAGATCTTCCTGGCCCCTGGGCCCTTTGCTAAAGTGGCTAAGTGACTCTGAGAACCTTCCCTGATTTGAAAGTAACCCTAATAGGCTGAATGTGGTCACGTGGAACCTGTGGCAGGAGGCTTGTTTTTCAGGAATGTCCACGCCTTGTAGCTTTGTGATTGGGCAGTGGGTCTAGAGGGCTGTGACATTCTCCGAGCCAGGAGAAGGCTATATATACGCCCTGATGTGAGGTTTTGGTTTGGGGCTCACTTTGAGAAGAGTTGTGTGATTTGGCCAGACGAGACTCTGGGAAGCCGTTGAGCCCCCCCACGGCTGTGAAAAACCCAGATGTTGGTGCTTCCCTCTCTGGTAACTGAATAGGTAACTGATGTAATGGTCAGGCGCTGGAAGCCGTCTGCTGATCTGTTTCTCTATCTGCTTGTAACTTGTGTTTGTATTCTGTTTGCATTCTCTGAAGTTCAGGGTGCTGACTTTTTCCCCTGAACTAGGTAAATGATATTTGTTTGATTGATTAAAGTGAGATTGTTAACCCATTTTGAGTTGCTCTCCTTTAGGAAAGCAGATCTAAGAACCTGTGCTAGCAGCCATCCTGGATATGCTTGGATGCTTGCTGATACAGTCCAAGGCCAGCCTCTCAAATCTGAAGGACTAAGGGTCAGAGTTCGGGTTACTCGGGGGAAAGAGGTGAATGTGACAGTCCTAGCAGTGAAGACATAGTATGGAGCCAGAAGGGAAGCTAGATCTATGATCCTATGAAATCTACATTGTTATAATCTAACGCAAATTAAGACAACATCAAGTAACAGCAAAACTGATAACCAGCAATACTCGTTAAAGTTGATGCGTAGGAGTCTTTAAAAAAAAAATAACAGAACATGTTACATGTGCAATCATTCACCATTTTTTGTACCATTCTGCTTAATTCTCTTGATTCTGTCTGTCCCTTCAGTAAGTTGTTATATTTTTGTTCTTTTTTATTTTAAATTTAATATTTTATTTTCCCCAATTATACATGAAAACAATTTTTAACTTTTTTTAAAAAAAATTGATTTCCAAATTCTCTCACTCCCACTTTACCTCCCCCTCTTCATTGAGAAGTCAAGTTGATATTGGTTATACATGTCTAGTCACGCAAAACATATTTTCATGTTAGTCATGTTGTGAAAGAAAACAGACAAAAACACAAGAAAAAAAGGAAAAGTGTGTTTTGATCTGCCTTCTGATGCCATGAGTTCCTTATTTGGAGATGAATAGCATTTTTTATCATAAATTCTTCAGAATTGTCTTGGATCATTGTATTGCTGATAATAGTGAAGTCATTCTTGGTTTATTATCATACAATATTGCTGTTATTGTTTACAATGTCCTCCCAGTTCTGCTCACTTCATTTTGCATCAGTTCATGTTGTCTTTCCAGGTATTTCTGTGAGTATTCTGCCCATCACTTTATCATGATCGTATATAACAACTTGTTCAGTCATTCCCCAACTGGTGGACATCCCCTCAATTTCCAATGCTTTGCTACCACTGGAGAAGCTGCCTTTCTTTGGTTCTTGTTCATATATCTGACTGCTTGTATGTGCTAATGGAAATGAAAGCATTTTCTTTCTTTTTAAGATTGAGCAATAAAATGATTCAGTGAGTATATATGTATATATATATATGCATATATATATATATGCATATATATACACATATGGAAGACATGTGAGTGCTACGGCAAGTATAAGGCTTGTTAAAGTTTCATCAATCCCTTTTTAAAAAACCTACCAAAGGAAACTAACTGGAGTATAATAAGTGAGACTATGTCACTGCCTGATTCAGTAGATTCATGACTTCATATTACTGCTAAACAGAACACTCTGTTTGGCATTTGAAAACCTTTACAACCTGGCTCCAACCTACTTTTCCAATCTGTGTAATAATACAATTCTCTCTTTCATGTATGATGCCTTTTGGTGCTAGCCTTCTTCCTGCTCCTCAGAGGACATTCCATCCTCTGTCTCTGTAATTACGCTTGGGCCATTCCTTGTGCCTGGAATGGATTCTTTCCTCATCTTCCTCTCTTGGAATCTGGTTTTCTTAACTCAAGTGACACACTCTACCTAACAGCCTTCCTCATTTCTCCAGTTGCTAGTACTTCACTCTCCACCCCTACCCCAAGATTCCTTGTCTTTACTTTCTAAATACATCTGTATTTGTGGATGCATAGAAAACATCCATATGTAATTTTTTCTCTATCCACAATAGCATGTAAACTCCTTGAGGGCAGGGCCTATCTAATTTTTTTTATCTTTGAGTTAAAATACTTAATGCAGTGCCTGTTATAGTAAGCACTTAATAAATGTTTATTGAGTACATTGATTGTTGACTGTATTGATCCCTGATGACTGAGATAAAAAAAAAAGCATAGAGCAGTCAGAGAAGGAAGTAGAGGTATGCAACTGCTCAGAGATGTTTGGTAGTTGATCAAAGGAGCTTCATAATCAACTTGATGAGTGTACAGGGCTGTAAACCTTTGTTTAAGATTTTTCAAAGTCTCTCCCTATGGAGGATGAGGATATTCCCACTTGCTTCTTGTTGCAAGGACCAAAGGTATATTCATGCCTGGGACTGCTCCCAAAGTGAATTGATTGGTTTTATGCCACCCCTTTGGATTCCTTCTAGAGAATATTTTATTGATGGAAGCTGCCTCAAGGAGAATTGGCTGCACCCCACTTTCATGTGATGGACTATTTTGGAAGGAGTCAAATCTTTGGGCTAGCTTATAAAAAGGAGCCAGGAGACCCTTTCCCCCCATCATTTTTCCCCTTTTATCTTTCTTCTCTAGAAATCTTGAAGGAGTAATAAATATGAGGAATCATGCTTCTTCCCAAGAGCTGCTAACAGTACCCTTGGGGTAGAAGCACATAGCAATTGGCATGTAGACTCATCCACAACTCTCACTCCCACCTCATGAGTTGTTAATGGTGGATTAGGGGCAAAGGCACATGGTATGCTACATGTGTTCTTCTCCATGTGGCTTAAAAAAAAGAGTTTACAGATATCAAAATCCTGGCCCTTAGTTTATCCTTTTCTGAGCATAGATGAGAGACCTGAATCCCTATTCTGGTGTAAGAGATATAAATAGCTGAAGGCAAACTTGGAGAACTGAGAGTTCCTAGGCTGTGGTAATCTTGAGGGTTGTCTTAAGAATAAACTCCATGTTTGAGGTCTCAGGGATCTTCATGACTCTTGGAGAGAGAGGAGCATTATGCACATGGCTCCCAGATCTAAGAGGAGGAGTAGTTAGAGATGTGATCTTTCAACTTCTCTTGGCCTTATTTTACTCATCTATTAAGTAAGGGAATTGGATGGGATGATTTCCAGGTCCAATCCACCTCTAAATTCTATGGTCCCATGAAGTTACATCTTTATTAGATAAGAATGACCAAAATCCTACACCTATTTCCTCTCAGGCACCACACATCCTTGGGTTTTCATTCCAATAGATCCAGTGTCTGTTCTTATTGTAACATTACTTCAGGTTGATGGTGACAATACCTCTGGATGTTCACTCATCTTGTTTGCTCAACAACTACATTGGAAATATATGGTTTATGGTAACTTTGCCTCCATCAGCACTGACATTCAGGGTTATTTTGTTGATCTATCTCAGGACTCCTTTCTATGCAAACATCACAAAACACAAATACACCCAGAGAAATCCCAATCTATTCAACAGCTTGCTGTTCTGTAAACACAGGTTGACTAGAATACCAGAATGACAGTCCTTGCCTCCCCCACTATTAATATAAAGTGAAATTAGCACTTTTTTGTTAGAGTCTTTAAGTGTCTAAAGAGTTGTCATGTGAAGAGGGATTAGTCTTGCTCTGCTGCCCCCTCCTCCCCCCCCCCCGAAATGGAACAAGCAACATTAGAATACCTAAAAACCACAGTAAATTGATTTTTTTATTTTAATGAGATTAAAATTTCATATCTCCATTGTAGCCTAGTATAACATTGATAATCTTAGCAAGCAGAAATTCTTCCTTATAGCTAACTCAATTTACCCTTGCTTTATTCTAAATATATTTTAAATCCTTTGTTGAAAAAGCAGATAACTGGTCAACACTCTCTTACTGATAAACACCTTTATATACAAAGAAAATTATTAAGCCACATCTTGGTTATTATCTCTTCTTCAAACTAAACAATTTCAAGACTCTCCTGATATGATATACTTTTTAATCCTTATAATAAATTATTTTTGCTCTTTCTTTTTCTTCCTTTCTTCCTTCCTTCTTTCCTTCCTTCCTTCTTTCCTTCCTTCCTTCTTTCCTTCC
>CM053581.1:301657869-301696266 GCA_028627135.1 Pseudochirops cupreus | reverse complement strand
GGAGAAGATCGTCACTTAGGGTCTTTTCAACTCTATAATTTTCAGATTCCATTATTCTCTTCACTGGACCTTGATAAATTGGAGAAAGTTCATGCCTCTAATGCCACCCCCACCCCAGCCCCCACCAGTATAACTCTCATAGGTAGCTCAATAGGTTGTGGGGGAAATTCTATTCTCTGATTAAGACCAGAATCATATTTCAAAATGTCAACCCTGAACATCTTAGTAAAGTTGCTTACTTTAGAAACAACATGAGGCTAAATCTGAGGTATTTATGAGCCTATCAGAATTCCTTTGTAAATTTCTAGGAACAAACCTGACAGGTTTTTGAAATTTTGCCTTTAGTGATCATGTAGAGTGGCTGTTATGTTTGGAAAGGGCCATGGGATGTCTTCTGGTTCTCTTCTTCAGAGATATTTCTTGTGCACATCAGACAAGGGATCATTGTCAAATCCAAAAGGATTACAGGATCATGGATTTAAGGCTAAAAGTAGCCTTACAGGCCACTGAGTCTAATTCCAGCACTTCTCAGATAAGTAAACTATGGAACAGAGAAGCTATATGACTTGCTCAGTGTCACACAGCTACTATGTGTCTGAGGCAGGATATGGACCCAAGTTTTCCTGAGGCTAAGTCCTATGTCCTATCTGAGGAGGCATTCTGTTTCTCAAGTATAGACTTCATTTTTACAACTGTGGGTTGGCTAAGACATCCAAGAAGAAAATGGTTGAATTATTAATGATTACTTATGTGTATGATTAGTTTCTTGAGTTATAGGTATCATAATTTAGCCTTATCCCATAGTATAGGGAAAACCACATCTTATTAAGTAAAGAAAATTCAGAGAAGAGGACATCTGAAGGGGGGTGGGTAGGGGAAGTGGCTCATTTGGTATTCTAATAAATGATGCTATTAGGCATGATTTTCTGAAGATCCTTCTAATTGGAGTCATGCCTAAGTGAGAAGTGATTAAAGCTGTCATTTAGCAAAAAATCAAACTTTACTTTTTGATTACATCTGTAATTATAATACATTAACTGCACAACTGTAAATGCAGATGCTTCATATATTGTAGATATCATGAATCACTTTAAAAAGCAACAAATTTAGTGACAGAGTCATTGACCTGGTCAGTCATATTAAGTATAAAGTTCCTATATAGTCAAACATAAAATGAAAATGGAACTCGATCTCACCAAATGATGGGAGCAAAACTTTACAAGACTCTGTGTGTGTGTGTGTGTGTGTGTGTGTGTGTGTGTGTGTGTGTGTGTGTTTGCCACATAATTAGATATATTTCACTTGCTGATTTTATTTTATTTTTTTGCTTAGGTCTCAGGTGTTTTAGGTCATAGGTCTCACTTCCTGGTGTTTGTTCCAAAATGTGCAAATGAGTTCCCTACTTGTCTTCTCTATCTGTTTTCAAGAAAGTTAAAGTAACAATTGAAAAATTAATGGTTCAGTAACCCATATTTCCTTGGGACTTTTATACTTCTCTTCTCATATGGGACATAAACATATTGTAACTATAAACAGGCATCTTATAAATTATCCATTTTAAGACCCTTGGAGGGGAACTGACTTGTCCAATGTAATGGGATTTTTGCAAGCAAGAAAAAGACTAGACACTATTGCCAGTAGAAGGTGTTATTTCTATTGTAACTGGGTGAATATTTTGGATTTCTTGCCCACAAAATCAAGAGAATCTCTAAAATAACTTCCAGCTGTGCCATCTTTTGATGCTATGGCTCTATATGAGGTCCTGGCATTACACTTTTGAAAGGATGATACACCAAGAACCTTTTCAAAGACTGTCAAATGCTAATGCAGCACTTTTTTATTCTACAGCTGTCCTTCCCCACTGCTTAGAGAAACAGCCAGGCTTTTATTAGGAAAAGTAAAAAAGAAAGTGAGCTAATGTAGCAGTAATAAACTGGTGGCAAGATCAGAGTGGAAGGGACACAAGGACATTCAGTGGCCTTGGGGACCATTGCCAAGAGGTAGTTACTGGTGCTAATCACTCTTCCTAATGAAGTTTAGTGAAGTTCAGAGGTCTCTGCCAATGACCAGAAAACTAAAAGAGCATCAGTACTAACCATCCTAAGTTTCTCTAGTTCATACCAGATTTCACTATCCATGTTCCTATGTCATTAATGCCAAGATCTTAACTTTAGAGTTTCTCCATCTGCACGGTGAGAAATATAGAAGTATCAGCTGGAAGTTCTGTGGGAGGCATGTTGCTACACATTTTGTCTGCTCAAGGGAGGGTTCAAACTGAACGTGTTCTAGATCTCTTTATAAATCCTATGTCTGAGATAAATCTGGCTAAGGAAAGATGAGGAAAAATGGGAAAAAAAAGAGAGCACTTAGTAAGTGACCTCAATTTTTTTCAGCAAAATATGAGTCAAAGTTCTCAGCTGAAAGGGTTGGAGGAGGAGGTGCCATGGGAGGTTTGAGGAAGGATGAAAATGTTTGGAAAAGCTCCTGTGGTATCTAAGATAGTGAATTAATTAGAAACATCTAAAAGGATTGCCTTTCAGCAGTGGGGTCCTAGTTGAGGTTATATAATATAAATTGTAATGAATTCAATTAATGATGTTTCATGATTTTCTCCAGCTTTGTTCAGCAGCATGTACATAGGGAGGTATTCAAGACTGAGGCATGGCAGAGCAAGAATGGCAATACAGTAAGAGGGCAAGAGACTCAGGAGTAAAGGACAGTGAAGGGTTGAACTGCATCACCAAGGGATCATGATGGGAAAGGCAGGGGAGTATGGCTAGTAACTTTCCAGAAAGAATTGAAGAGTTCAGGAATTAGAGGTTATGGTGTAACTTAAGAAGAGGGTTTGGGGGTAAAAGGTAGAGGGAGAGGTAGAATAACAATAGGTTATGATAAGATAAGGGAATTTCAGAATTCATGAACAAGGAAGTGGAGCATTTGTGAGTGACAACAAGGTCAAGGGTATAACCATCTTTGTGTGTGGTTGACGTGGAGTGGAGGAGCTCCTCAAAACAATATTCTCTTAGCTCCTTGTCTTAATTTTATTCCACAATACAAAACTTTCCTTTGTCCTGCCATGTCTATGAACAAACTATCAGGGGAATAAGTCACATGGAACCTCTATATCTTTGAGTTGGTTCCTTATATTTGATGAGAGCACAGTTAGATTTCCAAAGATAGTATACAGTCAATCCTAAACTGGGAGGCTACTGTTTCTAGAAAACAGCGGCAAAGTAAAAATACAAATGTTGATACTTTGAAACTATGGGAAATTGGGGACTAGGTTCCCACAACCACCAAAAACTGTAATTTTTTGCTAGTAATTGCTGAAAATACACTTTTCTGTATACAGTTCTTTATAACAAGGCATTAATTGTGATAATATGCACTTTTCCTAACATAGTAACCATGAAATGATACATAAAATGAAATATACAAATAAAATTGGTAATACGCAAAACATTTTTTCTCTTTAGTAATTCCCTACAATTCTGTGACCTTATGTACTAACATCTTAAAAAAAACCCAGAACCTTTATTTCAGACATTATTCACTTTTCATAACACATGAAATCTATAGTACCATAAACATGTTTCTCTTTTTTTGAGGATATAATGAATTACTAACACTAAACTCACAGTTGACAATGGCTGCAGACATTCTATTATGAAATTTATCTAACACCTTTATTTTCTCACTAAGCTGTAGCACTGATTTTGTAGGGTCCAAAGGACTTGCACTTCTTTGGGGGCATAATTGCAACATAAAACTTGAGTTTTAAAAACAAACAATGAAAACACGCAACAAATACATGAGGAGCTCTTTCTAATGGTAAGGAGAACAAGGTCAGTGAAGCACCTAGTAAAACATCAGTGTATGGAATCTCTCATCTTTTTTTCTACTGCACATGTACAGGATGCTAATACAAGAGTGAAAATGAGGTTGCTAATAAAATAATGGCATTCTTGATGTTGCAAAAGTTAAATGCAGGAATGTTGAGGATTGATTGCAAATAGTCCAAATACCACACAGTATTTAAAGTTCATTAAGAGCCTAAGACTCTGAAATATAATCTCACTTATCACCTCTCAATTATCTCTGTGTAAGAAAAAAATAATAGGGAAGGTGAAAAACATACAGGGAAGGAAGGAAAGAAGGAAAAAAGAAGACAAAAAGGAAAGAAGGAAGGAAGAAAGGAAGGAAAGAAGGAAAGAAGGAAGGAAGGAAGGGAGGAAGGAAGGAAGGAAGGAAGGAAGGAAGGAAACTTTTTTTAATATAGTACTACAATTTGCCAAGCACTATGCTAAGCTTTGGTGATAGAAAAGAGAGGCTAGGCCCTATCTTAAGGGGCTTTACATTCTAATAGAAGAGAGACAATACAAATGGAAAAATGAGGGCAATAGAGGAGAATTTAGTTTGGAAAATTTCACGGTTTGTGAATAGAGTAATAGGGAAGAAAACTGACACATTCTTTCCAGGAACAATGGTAGAATTTATTCGATTATGACTCTAGGACTAGAATGGAGTGGTGGGAGCTGCACGGGAAGGCTTGTTGAGGAAAGGTCTGAAGAGTAAAATGAATTCTGCCTGAAGCTTATAGTGGATCACTGAGGCAACCACCAATCAGGGAAGCAGGGTTCAGTGGGTGAAAGCGTGTATTAGCAAGCACCCTAGCACACCTAGTATGGCCTGCTAGCACAGGTTCTTTGATCTGTTTTACTGAAGGAAAGCAGTCTTAAAGGGGTCAACAATCTTACTTTCATCACATTCACTAGTTTAGGGGAAAGGTCAGCACCCTGAATATGGAGAAAATACAGTCAGAGAAAATACAAGCAAAGAAATTAGCACAAAGATCAATAGACAGGACTCCAGCTGTCTGAACATAAGCAATATTACTATACACTTTATATACATCACTGGCTAGAGGGAGCACAGATGTCTGAGCTGTTGGGGGGCTCTGAACAAATGCCTACTTGGAGTCTCAATCAGGAAATCAAGATCCTTCTCATGAGCAAACCCCCAAAACAAAATGCCAACCTCAGTATATATAGAAAAGACTTAGCCCTTGATTAGCTCAGAGCCAGAAGGCATAAAACCTACTTGACTTAGCACAGCTATGAATTACCAGGGTTCAAAGGAGATTAATCCTTCAAATGTTTACAACTTAGCCTGAACCTGGGAAACTCAACCCCAAAAAGAAAACAACAAAAATCCCGCTTTGCTTGCACTTAAAAGGGTTAAATCATTTAAGGCTAATTTTCTGGATTAGGGCATGAGGTTGGTAAGAAATCTTGGCAGAGAATTGAAGTGGATAGAGAAAAAAAAAATAACTTTCCCCAAGATGCATAAAAATTAGTTCTGATATCTTACAGCTCATATTCCTGGTAGTGTGGTAACATCATATGAGAAAGTATACTTCCATTGGATCAGCTCTGCTAATGGGGATATTTTACCTCTTTAAAAATTATTTTGAATTTGAAAATCTTATTTTACCTGTACTTGGTTGTTCAACTTCTTATTGAACACTTCTGCTCCATTTTTCTCCCTTGAATCCCAAAGGCATCTAAATTTAGCCCCCATTACCAAATGTTTAAACCTTTTGTTACTGATTGTTCAATGAAGTCTTGGTTCAATAACAGAATTGTGGATCTGCTCCTTCTTCCTTGATGTGATCAGAAACAGTAATTTATTTTGTGGGAAGGGAAACAGGTTGGGACTATGTATCTCTTCCAGCTGGTTAAAAGTGAAAAAATCAGTCTGTTTTAAGACTTCTGATGCTCAAAACAAGTTCAAGAAGAGGTCAGTCCTAAAAAGGGAGCAATTTGGAAAGAGGAAACCAGAACCCGGTCTTGTCCCAACTGGGCTGGTCACCAAAAGGAACTCAGACATACAGTACTTGCTGTTTATTCCAGATGGGTAGAAATAGCTGGGGACCTGAGGGGCAGCTGTTTGGCCCAGAATGATTGAGCAATTGTTATTCAAATGAGAGTTGCTTGGGGTTTTTGTTGCCCTTTCTTTAACTATGCTCCAGGAAAGAAATTTTTCCTCTCTTGACTAAGTTCACATTTAGATTTCAGGAAACTGTCATTCCAATAAGCATACTTTACCCCTCTCCCTTCTAAGTCATAACCAGCTCCCCCATCTCCACCCGCATCCAAACACTTCTGGACTTATCTTTCTCACTACCTCTTTTTAATAGACACAGGAAATCATAGCCTTTAACCTGATGTTGCTTCAAAAGGTGTAGTTCAGGCCTTAGAGTAGAATTTAGAGACAGTGTTACAATGGAAAAAAGTACTGGTTCTGAAGTCTGAAGATCTAGGCTCAAACCCCACCTCTGACATTTATTACCTTATGACTTTGGGTAAGTCATTTACCCAAAGTAAGTCATTTAACTTCACTTGGATTTGATTTCTTCATCTGTAAAATGAGGGGGTGAGACTAGATGGCTGCTGAAGATTCCTGCATCTCTCTATATATTATGGTAAAGTTAGAGTTATTGGGACTTCTTTATTGAATCAAAACCTAGAGATCTCTCTTGAATCAATCATTCCATTCCATTAAAAAGAACTACTTTAAACAGGTGGGAACAATTCTACTGAAGCAATGAATCAACAACATTAACCTAAGCTTTAGGTGTTCTTGACAGCCATGGATGAAATGGAAATGAAGATGCATGGGAAGTATCTGTGAATTGCCTGAAGAAGTTAAGTTACTTCTGTGGAATTATGATTTTCATAACGATCAATATGATATGTGTAATGAACATACTAACAGATCTGATTCTCAGAATTGTCTTTTTTTAGTTTGTGAGTCAGCTTGAAATGATCGATCACATTTTGACAATGCTCACAGTCACTGGCACCACTGCTTATGTACCTTAAGTGAAGCGAATCAAAGACTGCAGAACCTGTTTTAGTCACAGAGCTCTGGTCCTGTGACCCACTTGTGACCACCACTTGGGGATAATGACCCCCAAGGTTTTGTGGAGTAACATTGTTCCTACAGGACTCCTGAATTGTTATATTGTCTTCTTGTCATGGGAAACCACTCTGGGCCTGGGGATGATTGTAGTCCTCCTTCCCTTCCCTTTGCGATTTATATACATAATCTCTTTTCACTTCTGCAAGGGGGAATTCTGACCTGGAGAATTCCCGATTTGCAAATCTGTTCCTTGTAATGAAACTAATTAATTAAGCAGCTACCTGATTACTGGCACTTTGTCTCTGACCTGCTGTTTCATCCTTCTCAGGTTAGAGACTGGCTCAGTAAAATCCTGTTAACACTTCCTTCTGGGTTCTGTGTAGAATTGTGAACCTTTTCAGACTCCAGGATGCCAGTATCTAGCCAGCAATCTCAGCAGTCTCCGCTACTCCCCTGAGAGAAGAAAAAAAATTATAGGAGGAGGTGATGTTTCTGTCTTTGCCCTCCCTCTAAGAAGAGGATGACCTTGTGAACTTCAATTAGTAAAAGGATTTGGACTTCTCATGAGCAATCTAGTACTGTCCCCGAAACAGTAGTGATCGGTGGCAATGTTTGCTAACCAAGGACCAACTAGATAGAGGAAATGCAACTTTAAGACTTTAAAAGCATAGCAATAGAAGTCTCACCAAATCTATGGAGAACTTCAGGAGGGCCCCTCAAATGGGAGAAAAGGTCTTCTAGAAAAAGACCTTCTAGGAGCTAAAACCCCATTTACCCAGGTGCTCTAAGCTTGAGCCTACTTTTCGCTGGACTTTCTAGTTACTTGTGGGAGAATTTGCCCCCAGGTTTTTTTTGGAGGGTAGGTGGGTGGGAGGTGTTGTGACTCAATGGTTTCTACTATACTATGTTACTAAATTACTCTTTCAAAAAAGCTAAGTATAGATGATGAATTGATATTAAGAGATAATCAATGGGAGAGAAGTACACTGGTAGGGGCTTGTGAGTTCTAGCACTATAAATACAGCCCCCTCCCCCAATCTGTTTGGGTTATCCCTAGAATGGGGAGTTGGGAGAAGTAGTCATTACATTCTGGGTACCCAACAAGCTAGTGCCAGTGCCAGTGGATGTTGAGAGAGAATAACTCCAGCATATTGTTACTCTATGATCCTTAGCTAATTGTCTGAAGTAGCCTGGTAGATGATTATCAGATATTTGTTGAATTAAATTGAAATAGTGCAGTAGGCAAAGTGAGGTGGTAGCACTGCTTTCCCTCTTGCTGCTCCCATCCTTCCCCAGTCTTCCTCCTCCTAGGCATATATGTTGTCTCTTGGTTGCACAATTTCTCCAACTTAATCTCTCCACTAGATTCCATCCCTCCATCTACAGCACCCCATTCTCCAAACCACTGTCTTTCCTGTTCCATCACAATACTTTTTTTTATAGTTTCTTTACCCTTAGATACAGAAGAACCTGGCAGGTGATTAGGGATGGTATTGGGTAAAGTATATTCAATTCAGAGACAAAGAGAATCACAGTTTGGAGTAAGAAAGGACTTCAGTGGCAATACAGAGTGACCTATACCTGAAAAAAAATCACCACAGCATCCCAGGCTAGCAGTCATCTAATCTGTGCTTGAAGATCTCCCATCAATAGGTAACCACTACCTACCCAAATAGGAAGGAATTCCACTTGGAACTCTTAAGTGTTAGAAAGGGGTTTGTTTGTTTGTTTTTTCTGACATGAAGTTTAATTTATTTCTGAAACTTTCTACCATTGCTCTTATTTTTCCTAATAGGAACACACAGAACAAGTCTAACCATCTAGTTTAATTACAGGGAATAAGACTAAGGGCGAGAGACAAGAAATGACTTGTTGAATATCATACAGGGACCCCAATGACAGAGTAAGGACTAGAACCCCAATTTCTTGATTCCTAGTTCAGTATATATTCTGCTATAACTAGACTGACTTCTCTTAAAGAAAACTCTAAATATGTGATAATGATAATGGGAATTTCATGCCAATTGAAGAGATTTATTTGTTTGCACGAGGAATTTAGTGTCCCTTACATCACAGAGTATAGGTAGTCATCTACTTAATGTAAGAATAAAGGTGAACATGATTGAGAGAAGTTGACATTGAGTGACTAATGAGATGCTGAGTGTTGCATGGGGAGTAGATCAGGATTGGTCAGGTATGGAATGGGGGACAGAAGAAGAAAGCAAGACAGACATTAAGCTAAATAGGCCAGTGGAAGTCCTTTGGAGGTCTGTACTTAGACATGTGCAAAATGTCCTAGCAAAGGCATCAGGGAAGTCTGAGAATGAAGCATCAAGGCAAAGGCCAGGGATCAGAAGTTTCTTGTGCCATGGAAACTAGAAACTTTAGCAAGATGGGAAGAAGTAATCAATTCTTTGTTGAGGGATGTGCTGGTAAAACAGGTAAAGGTCCAGAAATCAGAACATCAAGGTAGGTCTGATACAGAAAAACAAGAGAGACACAGAACTGAGGCTGACCTTGATCCTAAGGCAGGCACACCAATCTGTCTCTTTATGTAGAAGAGACATGAATATAGGGGTGTTGTACTTGCTGGAGTGCTCTGACCCTAGCTGAGGCAGAGATAGGATGGCTGGAATTAGAGACATTCCTTCACTGGCTCTATTACTCTTAGCAAGGGAAAATGTTGTTTGGAGTGAAATCCCAAGAACTGAACTTATAGAGTTGATCTGATACACAGTAATGGGTAGAGTCACATTTCCTTGAAACTCTTAGCAATATCATTACACGTGAGAGACAGAACAGTTCCCAGGAGAGACAAAGCAATTTTTAAGAAACTCATGATAATAATCTTTAGCAGTTAGGAATGAGTAGGTCTGGATACAATAAGCTTTTGAAGATTAACTTGGAGGGGAAATTCTGTGCAAGTCCTTACTTAGAGACCTCAGTGAGAGAGAGATTGTAGTACTCAAGAATCATAATTTTTCCTCCTTCCCCAATTTTGACCCTCTGTCTCTCTCTCTCTCTCTCTCCACCTCCATCTCTCTTGCTCTTGAGCTAGAGGGAATCAGGATACCATATTGGCTTCCAAGGGCACAAGCAGGGTCCTTCCCTGTCACAGACAAAAACACGGACACAGACACTGGGTAACCTGCGTCATGTCCTTGGGAATCAGAAACTGGACAGAAGGTATTAGCAACCAGAAGCAAGATGACCTGCATACTGAACCAAACTTTTCAGGGAGTTTGGGAATGGGAGCCTTCCTTTTGTGCTCTAGTCTATGGTCAGAATGTGGGTAGGATTTGAAACACAAAGTGAGGCAATCAGCTACATCTAACCAGAGTGGAAGAGTGTGGAGGCAGGAAGCCAGGAAGTAATTGACAGCGCTCCTTTGTACACAGACATTTCAAAACAGATGAGTGGTGTGGTGTGTGTGTGTGTGTGTGTGTGTGTGTGTGTGTGTGTGTGTGCGTGTGTGTGTGCGCGCGCATGCGCGCATGTGTGTTTCGAAAGGAAGGAGATTTCATAGCCTCTTTTAATCACTATTGATAACTCCTTCTAAAGCTATTTTCTAGCTTAAATCCCCTAGGCTGTGATTGAAATAGTGTAGTAAGTAAAATGAGGCTCACTTATTCTGCTATTAGTCGACTTGGAGAGCAGCATGTCTCACTCCTTGGACAATAAAAATGATGATGTTTGTGACGAGTAGTTGGTCCTCTTAACAAAGCACTGTTATTTCATTAGATTGTCACGACAATCTGATCAGGTAGGAAATGCCAGTTTGACTCTTTCTATACTACAGATGATGAAACTAAGACTGAGAAAGATGATGTGACTTGCCCAAGGTCTCTTAGAATGTGACTTCTGTAGATGAGTCTTTTATATATTCTTAGCCTTATATCTCTTTTTGCCTTTAGTATTCTTTGAATGACTTATATGCCTTTTGACAGACAATCCTGGACTACCAATGATTCCAGATACCAATATGCAAAAAGGAGCATATGTTCTCTACAAGTATGCATCACTACCATCATACTTTAAGTTTAAATACTTCCTTCCCCAGGACTCTGGGTATACTTGTGGAAGAGCATATCTCAGGCTTTTGAGAGAAATGTTTTATAATCTTTTTTTATATCATTTTAGTAAATAACCACTTCTAAAAGCTAACTGAGACTATTGTTTATAATCAATGGAAATTGTATCACTGAGGGTTCATAACAAGTAAATAAATGAATGAATGGATAATTATGATAACATTTATATAGTGCCTGCTATATAGCTGTCCATTTCATAAGCAAGATTGCTATAAACCTTAACTCCTCAGGGTCATCCCTAGAATCATTATAGGAGAGATGACTTCCATCTGGGATATGAGATGAGAGTTAATCAGAGTTAGGGTAAGACCCTGGAGAGGTCTTACATGTATTACCATCTGGGAACAAATGTAAATGTATTCCAGGTTACTAAAACCTTTCAAATGAAGGACCATGAACACTTATCTTGTTGAAATTGCTGAAAGAAAAAAAATCATCCTAAGAATTTATAAGGAATCTTTGTTCACTAAACCTCAATGGATAGCTGTTCTTGGAGAAAAAAAATGAAATAAAACAGTTCATTCTTCATGGACATTTGTTAGAAAAAAATTTGAAGATTCAATTCAGTATATCTCAATTAATATTTATTAAGTGCCTTTGGTATAAGGCATTATGCTAGGGCTGGGGTGGAGAACCTGTGGCCTCAAGGTTATGTGTGACCCTCTAGGTCCTCAAGTGCACTCCTTTGATTGAATCCAAACTTTGAAGAACAAATCCCCTTAATAAAAGGATTTGCTCTGTAAAACCTGGACTCAATCAAAAAGCCACACCTAAGGCCTTGAGGCCACAGATTCCCCACCCCTGTGCTAGGGTTTAAACCTTGTTGGATACGAAAACCCTCAAAAAAAAATAATCCCTGATAAATGATTACGAGAAGCTTCCCTTCTAGTAGGGGTGTATGACATATACACAGATGAATAAATACGAACTAATTTTAGGAGAGAGTAATAACTTTTGGAACCGAGGACAACTTTGAAGGTGGCATCTGAGTGCAATAATGAAAAAAGACCAGGATTCTGAGCAGTTTAGATAACGATCAAATGCACTCTAAGTAAAGGAGGTACAGAATGTTGAGTTTGGCAGAAACAAACAAAAAATTCACGAAGAAGAATTAATGGAAGCTCTTTAGACCAGGCTTTATACTTGAAAAGAGGAAGAGAGGCACATAGATTGAGAGAGTTAGAGCAATAAATGAATATACATGATTTCAGCTCCTCACTCCAAAGCCGACCTGATTCCTGACCACCAACCTCTGGGCTTACCTTTGGCTGACCTACTTATGGCTGATACACTCAAATACACCTGTGATTAGTTTAAACTGGTGTTTTTGTGAAGAACTTAAGCTACTTTTGTCATTCTCAGTCTATACCTGCATAGTCTAAGGCCAGCCACATGGATAGAGATGACTTCCTAGAATCAGTGTTAATGGATGCTCATTCTTTTTATACTTTTCTAGGATGAGTGAGCACTTACTCAATTAGCTTGTGCATTTCTAAAATATCTGTATTAGATCAGTTAAGGGCAAAACTTTTATTTCTTTGCAATGCCAGATTTGGCTTACACCCGAGTAATATGTAGCTTTTTTCAAGCAGCTTCTCAAACCCAATCCTCCATGAAACCTTCTCTTCCTAAATGGGAGGTAAAGAAGTCTTCTTGTTTGGCCAGTGTTTACTAATTAAGAACCAGAGTTTTACTACTAATCCACAAAACAGGGGGACTGGGACAAATGACCTCATAAACTATTAAAGCAAGAGGACCCTCAAAGATCATATAGTCCAATTCCCTCATTTTATAGATTTGGAAACAAAGTACTTAAAGAGGTTAAGTGATTTTGAGTCCTGCAATTTCTTTGTCGTTTTAGTTCTAATATTTTGCTCTTAGGTCCCTTTAGCAGAGTCCTGGATTCTGCTAAAATTCCGTATTTTTCTATATTCAGAGGACACCAGCCTCCTCTGGACTTACCATTTTATATTTCTGGGTCTCTTCTAGGTTTAACCTTCTATGCTGGAAGGTCCCCACTGGCTCTGAAATTCTATATCCTGATGTCAGAGCTCAGAAATCCTTTAGCAAATGAAGTAGTGTGGAAAGAGCACTGATTTACTACCAAAAACCTGGATTTGAATCTTTTACACTGTCTATAGTATTAGTGGGTAGAATATGGAAGACATCGAACTTCTCTGAACCTCAGTATTCTCACTCATAAAATGGAGAAAATACTTATAGAATTTACCTTATGGGGTTCTTATAAAGAATATTCCTAATTAATCTTAAAGCACTATAGTTATATTTGATTAATCTTATTGTATATTTTAAATCCCTTTCAGCTCCAACATTCAATTTCCTTCCAGGTTTAACAGTCTATGCTTCACAATTCAAGTAGCACTACCCACAGACCTGTTACTATGGTAGCTTGTTGTTTCCCTGTCTGTATTGTCTTTTTCAGCCTGGACCTGTTCAGTTACAGAGTGCTGCCATCATGTTTTCTTGGTTTTCTCTGTATAATACTTAATACCATACTACATTTCGCTTATTTGAAAGATTACTTACTCCCAAGTTCTTACCAAATGCTTTTTGAAGACCATGGTAATCCTCCAGTAGAGACAAGAATTAAGCAAAGCTCTCACTTAGGGAATCTTATTATTCTTTTCTCTTAAATTGAAATATAAAAGATTCAGTTTAATGATACTTTTAAAAGTTAGTGGATTCTGGAGAGCAATTTGGAACTATTCCCAAAGGGCTATAAAACTGTGCATGTTCTTTGCTCCAGCAATACTGCTACTAGGTCTGTATCTCAAAGAGATTTAAAAAAAAATCAAAAAGGGTGTATCAGTACAAAAAATATTTATAGCAGCTCTTTTTGTGGTGGGAAAGAATTGAAATTGAGGGGGTGTCCATCAATTAAGGAATGGCTTAAGAAGTTGTGGTATATGATTGTCATGGAATACTACTATGCTATAAGAAATGATGAGCAGGATAATTGAAAAAACCTGGAAAGATTTAGATGAGCTGATGCAAAACAAAGTGAGCAGAACCAGGAGAACAATGTACACAGTAAAAGCTCTATTGCAGGATGAACAATTGTGAATGACTTAGCTACTCTAATCAAAATGATGATCCAAGACAATGCCAAAGGACACATGATGAAAAATGCTGTCCACTTCCAGATGGAGTCTGATGAAGTTCAAAGCACACTATTTTTTACTTTCTTTATTGTTTCATGGTTTTTTGGAGGTCTGTTTTTTTCTTTTTTAATATAACCAATATGGAAATATATTTTGTATGATTGCATATGTCTAACCTATATGAAATTGTTTACTATCTCAGAGAAGGAGAAAGGAGAGAGTGAGGGAGAGAATTTGAAACTCAAAATTATAAAAAAAAATGAACGTTGAAATTGTTTTCTATATGTAATTGGGAGAAAAATGAAATATTAAAAAGTTAATGGGGTGTTATTAATATATATTACTATATGATAAAAAAACTTTACTGATAAACAAGAAATGTAGGTTTAAATCTTGGCATTATAATTAACTCACTGTGTAACCTCAGGTAAATACATTATTTCCCCCACTGGGTCTCAATCTCTCCATCTATAAAATGAGTATATGGATAAGCTTTCCAGGTTCATTCTAATTCTAACATTCTGTGGATTTGTACAACTCTAGTTCAAGTGATATATTCTGATTACACCTTCCCTCCTGTTCCCTTTTTCCCCTTCCTTGAACCAAACAAATAATGCTTTAGATATCACCATTCCACAATCTCACACAGAGTCAATGTTAAAAAAAAAAAGCCTTTCTAGCACAATGAAACACTATGTAAATCTTTTTAAGGTTTCTTTATTTATATTTTTAGTTCAAGAATTACACTCTAGCCAACATTATTATATATTTACATGCTAAGACTGGCTGCGATAAGTTTAAATTCAAGAAAATATCTTTTATGTTCTACTCATTTACAATGATCATTTTCTTTTACGACCTCACTTATCCCAGAGGTTAGCAGTTCTTTTGAGAAAAACATGAAAATCTGATGCAATGATAACTGCTAGTATTTTGCATTTTCTAGCTGTTGAAAAATGTGCATTATGTGCATATAAGAAAGGCTACAAGGTAATTAGTAAGGCTGATCATGACTACATTGTGAAGCAGAGTATTAAGTTAAAAAAAAGACATTAGAATTGTGCAGAGACATTAATAACAGAACCATTTAAACACCCATGCAAAGAAAAAACAACATTAAGAAATTTAAATCATAGGCAATTTTGTTAGAATTCATCTCATCGGATTGAGAGTAAACTCAAATGTAAACTCAAAATACAGAACTGACTAAGGAGAAATAGGGGCAACTGGAACTCAGGAGAGATACAGACATATGGGGTAGGTTGACTGCCCTCCAAACATTGGTGACACAGAGAGACTGGGAGCAAATCCGAGAAGGAAAATATGACAAGGAGAATGACTAAAAAGTGAAAATAAGACAGTGTTTTCCATCGGTTCATTTTTTTCTCCTCATTTCCTAAAACACTTCAGAAAAAAAAAAGATGCCTGTTATCATGATGTTGCATATATCCGGAGATATGTTCTATTTAAATCTCCGTGTAGCTGATAGATATTTCACAACGTTCCCTTTTTTTCAACATTTTATTTTTTGACAAAGTAGAAAAGGAAAATTTCCGAATGACTATGCCATTGATTCTTTATCATTTTAAACAAAGTTCCTAGTGCATTTTAAAAAGCTTTGCCTTTGGTGTTAAGCAGTGACTGGATAGCTTTTCCTTTATTTCCCACAATTCTGGCGTCTTTGGTTTTGAGGATCTATAGAAGGTCAGTCTTAAAAAAAAAATCTACCAGAACTTACTTTTATCATAAATTTCTGGAACAAGCACTCTTCTCTGTAGTAAGATCAATATAACTTTCACTTTCTCTCAAAACTTAGTGCTTAGCTACAACCTTACCTCTTCTTTGACCTCTTCTGGGAAAAAAAAGAAAGACCTTTCACTAACTGATTTGTACTGCTTCCTGCTTCCTGTCACAGCTGTTGCATTACTTCTAACACTACAACAATTCCCACTGACTTTAAAAAAAAGATTCAAAAAATAAGTTGAGACTCTGTTATCTGTAATCCTGAACTGTCTATGAAAAAGGGTGTTTAAATTACTCTGTTTGGGCGCTGCAATTATAGTACTTAATAAAATGAAAAAAAGAAAATCACTAAACAATTACTGAATCTACTGACTGCTCATTTACAGCTTAATTATTTACAGGTTTTTAGGACACAGTTCACCTAAATCATAGGAGAGAATTAGCATTTTTGCCTTACCATAAAGTACAAATTAGAAGTTAAAAATGTTTACGAAATCTGATGATATTTACAGATGTTCAGCTGGACTTATAATTGCACACATTACACTTCTATATACACAGAGCAAAATGGTTATGCTCACAACTGTTAAGAATAGTTTACCCTGCCCAACCCATCAGTTTGTTTTCCTAGAAAGATTTGGTAGCGTAACCTTCCCTTGGTTTCCGTAGGACGTTTGTTCAAATTTTTTTTTAATTGCTAGTGGACAATTTTTTTTAAGACAGAAAGGGAGGGAGGGAGGAGAGGAAAAGAGAGAGAGAGAGAGAGAGAGAGAGAGAGAGAGAGAGAGAGAGAGAGAAAGAGAGAGAGAAAGAGAGAGAGAGAGAGAGAGAAAGAGAGAATAGGCAAGCCATAGAATTTAATCTAATTTCAGATGTTCAGATGTTGAGGTACAGTACTATTATAGTGTCAAATTGTGCAATGTTTTATAAGAATTGTATGCATTGATTGGTTGATATAGAAATGCCCAGTTACCCTGTATAGTTATTTTAATATATTGATTTTTCCCCAAAGTAAAAAATATTTTTATACTGGTTTAAGTGATAGAAACAAAACATATTAGCTTATTCCTTTCGCTGTCCAACATATAAATGCATATATATGTATGTATGTTTATACTGACCTATATATACATATATATATATACACGTGGATATGTTGTAAGTTTGGTTTCCTTTTCTGTTGAATTCTGTGTTTATTTAAGGACTGGAAACTCAATTACTCAAAATTAATATTGTTGGTTTTTCATCAAAATGTGGATCTGGCCTAAAATTAATTGGTTTATTTCCCAGTTACAAATCCACCTTCGCTTTCATTAGGCATTGTGCTTTTTTAGCTGACAGTTTGTGTATGTATGTGTTTGCATTTGTGTGTGCGCACATGTGGGTGTGTTCCTTAAGCTTTTAAACTAGAATGTAAAATCTCTCAGAGAGATCTTTCACCTACTTTTCATTTTAGATTGCTTTTTAGAAGAATGAGAAGAGAATAGAGAACACCTAAATGACATTGGAGTTTTTTTTTCCTCCCAGTTATTAGAGTGAAGAAGAAAGAAAAGTAACATTCCTTATGCAAACACAGAAATATGTTGCACTGGTTTTCAATTCTGAAAACGCATTTCATATTTGCTAGCAGTCATGTACAAGAGATATTTACAGATTGAGATTCAAGATTTTGTTAAAACTTTGCCATTTTAGAGTCAGAATTTGTCCATGAATTTCATAAAGATGAAAAACACCTTAATTGCTGGCTGTCTGGCTGTTTTATACTCAAAAGGAAATATGTTTACTAATAGTCATATAATATCAGCATTGCCTTTGCACAGATTAGTTTTTACAAGTCCACAACCTTAATCATAAGAAAACAATATCCAGGCTCATTCTGATTCTTTTCTTCAAGTGCAGCAATAAACCACTCTCAGGTACTCTCTTCTTAGATCAGAGAATAAAATCCCAATCAAACAACCGAGGACAAGTCATTTCTCTCATGCGATCCAAGAAAGTGGTAGCTGGAAGCCAACATGAGACTCACTCTCTTGGGCAACTCTATATTTTCCATTATACAGTCTCCTCATTACTTCTTTTCTTAATGTCTTCATCCCAACACAACTATGAGTATAAATGGAATATCCTATTTCATTTCTTTTAGAAATAACTATGTTTCTATGCAAAGGTCCATTTGGCAGAGAGTAGTTAGCTTTTGTTTGCTTTGTTCTAGGTCTGTCTCCTCAGTTTCTTCCATACTAGGCATTTTATTGCACCCATAACATGGTAATATTGAGAATTATTATGGCTTTTATGGTAATGGCAGGTAGCAGCCCTACTTATAAACTCAGACTCTGGCTTTTCCCTAGAACAGTCCTGGCAGAATTCAGCCTGTTTATTTCATTTGTGTATTTGAGGTATTGGGATACTCTCTCCATTACATATTTAATTGTTAGCAGAAGCAGAAAAGGCTAGTTAGGTGATAATTAAGAGAAATCATTTTGGGGGAAAAGAAACCTTGGGGTTATCTTGAGTATACTATCTGTTGTGAACTCATGCATAAGAACCTGACCATTTCTTCCAAACAACTGTCACCAGAGTGAGACTCAACAAATACAAGAATGGGATTGCCAAAGAAATGTCCCAAACTCTGGCCTGTCTCTAGCCATATACTCAGAAGGCAGGTATGATAGTATGCCGTCTTCTGCTAACAGAGACAATCTGTTGTCTCAAATACAGAACAAGATGTCTACGTGATAAAGCACCATTTCCAGCTAATGTTAGAAATCAGCCATGAATAAAAGGACAGATAGAAGCTAACTCATGCAATCTACTGGTGAACCCTGGCCCATAGAACCTTCATGTCAACTTCTGTCTGTATTCTTAAACAAAATGCTGCTTCATTAAAAAAAAAATAGTGCTCCCTTTGGAAATAAAAAGAAGAAAAACCAAACTTCTGAAGTCATTCACTCAACAAAGCTCTGTAAAATCAATCTGTTTTCTCCAAGATGGCCCAAATACCAGCCCTTCCATTTCCAAACGATGTTTCAAATACAATGGCTTCATTTAGAGGTATAGCCAGTGCAATGCAATGTGGTTACTTTCTAAAGAGAGACCTTTACAATTGAGCCTGCCAAGAAAATTCTGCTGTTATCTTTTTTCAGTTTCTATTTTTCCTTAAATGGACAGATTTCCACATGCAAAAAGAGTTTTTTCTTAAAAAAATAAAAAAAACTACATTTAATTCTTTCACCACTTTTGTGGAAAGTATGAAAGTGAACTTCATTACATGTAAGAGGAAAACAATTCACTGAAGCTCCTGACATTTACTAATATAAAGCTTTAATTTTTTTCAAAAGAAGCAGCAATCAGATTTCAGAAGCAACAAAGACATGAGAGGATACTTCACCTTGCTAACGAAATGAACAATACATTCATTTAGGAGCACCCCCATTCAATTCAGGAAACGTCTTGTGGGAAATTCCACAGGTTAGCATGGGCTGAGGGGGGAAAATTCACTCTGTCAACTGCATGCTATGATACAAGAAACAAGGCTCAAGCCAAAGTCTTTGTCAAACACCTCAGGTACTATTTGTTCCCATAATCTTGCTCATTCTTTTCTGTCCTCCAAATAGACTGCACATCAGTGTATCAGTAGATACAATGCCCTAAAGCTTATGAAGTTGGGTACAAATCCTGCCCAGTTCACCACTGGCCACTACACTTTGTTCACATGTACCCTGGTGGTGTATAGAGCTGTGAGACATGCTTGGCTGCTTATATACTTTCAAATTTTTTCTTATATCTTTAAAAAGCTTTCTCTAGTTTTCCTGCCATTCTTTGAAGACTAACCCCCCTCCTTTTACATAAAAGGCAGGATATAAACAATTTCTGTTGCCACTTGTGAAATAGTTTTCCTATGAAAAGCCCAACCTCTTCAGCTCTGCCCCCATCAAAGATCACACTTAAAACAACAGCAACCACCACCACCAGTCTCCTTTTTCTTAGCACTGGGTGTTCTAACTGTAGTACTTTGCCAACATTTAATGGAGCTAGAGAAGGCAACCTTAGTTTCTCTGACTTCCTAGACTGACTTCCTTATTACTTGCAAGGATGTCACTGCATGTCAAATGCCAATCCTTTATCAGTGAACTAACCAAAACCTTTGCAAGGTGTTGGGAAATAGTGACCTGTCATCATCATGATCATCATCATCATCATCATCATCATCACCATCGTCATCATCACCATCATCATCATCACTCTAACATCACTTTATGATCTTTAGTATGACTTTCAACTTGTGCTGAAAGTATTCTCTGTGAACTGTAAATGATCTCTAAATATAATATCAATTTGACATATTTCCTTCCTTTAGAAACGAAACTGTGGAACAGCTAGACATGCCCATTACACAAGGAAATGATTCACATTGCTACTACACCTCATTAAGACTATTTCCCCAATACTTTCCCACTTGTATAGGTTGAGTAAGTCCTAAGCATATATAATGGAAATGGCATTTCAGAACTGAATTTGGCCATCACGCACCAAATACACTTCTATTTTAAATGGGAAAAAAAAATACATAGATCATAGCATAAAGAAGTGTTTAGCAGAAGCAATCCAAATAGTATGAAATGAACCACAGAATAGGCCAGCAACTAAGATGTTTTAAAATCATTTTTTTTCCTGAAAATATTTTTTTCCAAGTCCCACTTTTGGCTGTACAACCAGTTTGAAGAGAAATCCAGTCTTTTGTTCCCAGGTGATGCTACTTTTTAGTTCACATAATAAAGCCAATAGACAATATTGAAGAAGGAAAAAACAACAGGAAAGAATATACGCGACCATCGATCTATGGCATTTACATCAGTCAAGTCGGGGATGGTGATTTTCAGCTGGGAGGCACGTCTCCGTAGTCTGCTCTTCTTCTGTGCTACATGTCGCTCCAGGGCATTTCGGCCAAAGCTATGTCTTGGCAAGCCAGCTTTCCGATATTGGATACTTGAAGCATCATAGGCCAACATGGTGCTTCTTGGGTCTCCCAGTCCCATCACTGCCTCAGAGGTGGCCATTTCATTTTTTATTTCCAGGGTACTCAGTAAGATATTTTCATGGGGGTCCATCTGGAAAAAATAAGCACCAGAAGAAGCAATTAGGAAATAAATATCTATATATGGAGTACCTTCTATGGGTGAGATGTTGTACTAGGAACTGAAAGCTTACAGAGAAGTAGGAGTCACATCCTAAAGAAGTTTATAATTTAAGTGGAATGCCCAGTACTTGAAAAATTAAATTATATGAAACATGATGAGGTAACAGATGACTTACTAACTAATAATAATTGACATACAATAGAGAAATTCACAAGTACTAATACCTAAGAAGTTATTTTGTTCATTTGTATAGCCAAGACAAAATGGGTAGAGGACAAAGTGACATCTTAACTTCAGCCATAGGAATTGGGGTCAAAGGATTAAATGATCAATATGAGGATCAATATGAGAAAGCATGACAAAGTTCTTGAAATTGAGAGTTCTCAGTGACATAACAGGCTTAATGGAAAGAACACTGAGAGGTGTGGTTGCTCTTTGATTTACTTTAGGGCACTGGTCACTGTCTAATCTGCTATAATGAAACATTTTCTAATAGAAAGGAAAACATTTGTGTACTATGACCAATAATTTCATTTTTGGGATGTCTGGTGATGATTATAATCAGAAAAATACCCATTATATATATCCCAATAATAAATACTGGGGAAATTTAGAATATATTTATTTCTACCTAAGTTATTGCAACTATATAATAATGGAAAAATGCCCCTGATGATGGAGTGTAGACCCAGACCTATACAGATGTATGGGCAACTGGCAAAGCAAATGATAAGCTCATGGAGGGTGTAATACCCTAGGCTACTTGGATTGGTATAGCAACAACCATATATTGCCACTTACATAGATCAGTAATGATATCTTAAATTCAGGTTGATAAGTACATTGATAACATTGCACCATAAAGGTAAATCTAAGAATTGTTTTGAAAATAACCACTATAAGTTAACATTAATTCAGGATTCTAGACTCAGAAATTCTACCTGGAGGACAAGCCAGACATCTTCCCACCTGATAGTTGAAAGATATATGGCTTCAAATTGCATGGGCTCTTTATCGATCAACGAAAGCTCCTCGGGAGCTACAGGTCCCAATTCATCACTATGTGCTCTCTTTTCTGAGCATCTTGCTACTTAAGATCATAGATCCAGAAATGGAAGAAACCTTAGAGGCCATCTAGTTCAACCCCTCAGTTTCACATATAGGGAAACTGGGGCCCTAGAAGGTAAAGTGACATGCCCAAAGTCATACAGGCTATAAGTGACAGATGCAAGATCTGAACAAAATCTTCCCAATGTACTGTGATGATTGCCTAACTGGGTAGGTTGATAATTAAGTGACAGACTTGCAATGTATCACCAGGCTGATCATTTGAATCTCCCCACACTGAAAGTCTTGCTCAAGCTTGTGTTCCACTGCATCATCTTCATAAGAACATGAAATCTCATAATGAGACACCTGAGAGTGGACTTTGGTAGAGATTTGATAAAACTAAAAAAGTAATAGAGCTCATTGCTACCTTGTTCTGTAGACTTTTCAAAAATGAAGAAAACCTTTTCTAAGTATAAAACCAAATGATTATATAGTGTAATTAAGAGCAAACAGAGAAATGGAGGCCTTTCAAATAAAATATAGTTATTAGTATGGATATACCTGAATGTCTAGCTGAATGTCTCTTGCATGCCTTGGTGACCATTGAGATGGCATTTTTATTACACAATTAGCATGTCACCAGAAAATTTCTCCAAATGTCTTTGCCAATAAAGCTAGTACTGCTGTAAACTTATACCAAATGTGCTTACATAAAGAGAATATATAAAACAGCAACAATAATAACAATTATCAGTCAAAAGATTTGGGTTTTGGTCTTGGTTCTATTGCTGACCTATAGAGGGGCAATGACCTGGGGAAAGTCACTTGCCTTTTCGAGGCTTAGTTTCCTGAGTTGCAAAATGAAGGTATAGGAGTAATGATTTCCAAAGTCATTTTATTATTAGCATTCCTAGGTTCTATAAATGCAGGACATAGAGCTGTTGTGGCATAGCAGGAAAAATTGAACTGAGAGGAAGCATGCCAAATGCAAATGAAACATTTGCTAGCAGTATGACCAATCTGAGCCTCACTTTCCCCAGGAAGATAATACTGCTCAACATTATCTATCTCATTGGCTTGTTCATTTTGAAAACCTTAAAGCCCTACAAGAATAAGCACTGTCATAATTATATAACCAATCCATTTTGTATGAATATCATGGAAAACTATGCTGAAAAAATAATGTCACTCTGGCAGAGGAGCTGAAATGGATAGAGAGATTGACATCCCTCAGAGACCAACTGGTCATCTTGGTGACACCAGCTGCATTAAATAAAGGGTTAGCACTGGTTTACCAGCTGGTATCAGATAAATGGAAGATCCTTATCACAACAATATACTATGTTTATTAATACTAGTAATGCTAACTTCATATACATCATCTCATTTGAGCCTCACAATGACCCTGTCAAGTAGGTGAAATAGGCATTACTAACCCCATGTTACAAATGAGGAATCCAGGCTTCAGAGATGTAAAATGACATACGGTAGTGTCAGAGGCAGGATTTGAAACCAAGTCTTTTGGACTCCAAGTCAGTCAGTCAACAAAACATTTATTAAGTGTTTTCAACACTTTCATTTTGCAGTTGAGGAAAATGAGGACTTGAGAGGGGAACTTTCTTTCCCCAGGTGGCTTCCCCTATATAGATCAGTATTAGAACAAGGACTACAAGCCAGATCTCCTGGCTGCTAATGCTAATATTACTGTTGTTGTTCATATTTTTAATGTAAGCACAACTGGTATATGAAAATAACTGCAAACATGTAAACAATTGTGTATCAACAAGCTACACACAGGATAAAGTGAAAAATTGTCAAAAAGAGGAAAGGCACTAGACCTATGGGGGAAATCAGGAAAAGCTTGCTGTAGAAGGCAGCCAGGGAAGCCAGGAGGCAGAAATGAGGAAGGAGAGCATTCCAAACATGGGGGACAGCCAATGAAAATGCCCAGAGTTGAGAGGTAGAGTGCTTTGTTTGAAGAACAGCAAAAAGGCCAATGTCGCTGCATCTCAGTGTACATGGGGTGGTAGGGAAGAGGAAGGAAGGGGTTGTAAGGTGTAAGAAGAATGGAAAGGTGGTGGTGGGGTAGGTTATGCAGATCTTTCAATGTCAGAGGATTATATATTTGATCCAGGAGGTGATGTGTGTGTGTGTGTGTGTGTATGTGTGTATGAGTGTGTAGTGTGTGATATGGTCAAATCTGCACTATAGGAAGATCCTTTTGGCAGCTGAGTGGAGGGTAGGTAGGAGGTGGGTGGGGGCACTCTATCACTACACACAGACTATTCAGTAAATGTATTCAGTAAAACCTCTTAATATGACAACTCTGGATTACATCTGAACCAGGAAAATAATCATTTTTACACAGAGATTCAATATTGTATAAATATACAATACATACATATACATACATGTACATATGTATATTTGTGTGTATGTGTATATATGATACTGTGTATACATACATATACATGTATACATATGCATTTATATGTATGCATGTGTGTATATATACATATATATGATAATCATAATACTTAATCACGAAGCATATACTGGGAAGAAGGGCACATAGGACTATTCTACTTTTAGACCGAAATACACAGAGAAGCTAGCTACAACATTCACACTATTAGCTATTCTGATCTCTGATGTACAGCTCCTTCTTCCCCAGCTAATTTCTCCTTGTAAGCTCTACCTTTTCTCTATAATAGTGTATTTATAAACTCTAAAATCGTTTTTCTTTCTTTTTTTCTTATATGCAATTTTTAAAATAATGCTTTAATTTTATTTTTAATTACAATTAAAAACAACGAACATTTTAAAAAATATTTTTTAAGTTCCAAATTCCCTCCTTGCCTGAACTCTCCCCTCCTTGAGAAGGCAAGCATTTTGATATACATTATACCCGTACAGCCATGCAAAATATCTTTTAAAATTAGCCATGTTGCAAAAGAGAATAAAGATCCCCCTAAAATAAATAAATACAAGAACAATTAAGAAAGGGGAAAAAAGTATACTTTGATCTGTATTCAGATTCCATTAGTTCTTTCTCTGCAGGCGAAAGTATTTTTCATCATAAGTCCTTTGGAATTGTTTTTTTTTCTCATTGTATTGCTGAGAAAAGCTAATCCATTCACAGTTAATGATCCTACAACATTGCTGTCACTGTATACAATGTTCTCCTGGTTCTGCTTACTTCACTTTGCATCAGTTCATATAAGTCTTGCAGGTATTTCTTAAACCACCCTGCTTGTCATTTCTTATAGCATAATAGTATTCCATCACAATCATTTATCAATAACTTGTTCAGTCCTTCCCTAACTGATGAGGAATCCCTTTAATTTCTGGGGGAATTTTTCAGCAGCTCAACACTTTATAAGAAAGAATGAAGGTGCCCTTTAATTTTTTTTATCTTCTTTATGGAGTATAGGTGGATGCTTCCATTTTGGACAGCATCCTTTGCTCACAGGAATAAAACCTGACCAAAAATGTAAGGGTTAAATACCACACTAACTTCCAGAGTAGCGGTGGTTTAAATGATTCTTTAGATTAAAGGGGGTGGTGGTGACATGTTCCTGACTTATTGAACTGGATCTGATGGCTTCGTCTGGAGTTTAAGGGCAAAAACAGGCTGACTATAGAGACAGAGAAAAGAAACTATTTTGGTTTTGCTGTGATGTCCTAAAGGAAAAGAAACACAAAAAAACTGAATAACTTTGAAAGATTTAAGAATACTGATCAACAAAATGACAAACCCTGATTCCAAAGGACTAATGATGAAGAATGCTATTCACCTCCTGACAGAGAAGGGATGGACTTCCAAGATGCAGAACGAAACACATTTTTGCACCTTGTTAAATGTGGGAATTTGTTTTGTTTTACTCTGCATATTTTTTATAGAGGCCTCATTTTTATTTTCCGCACAGGGAGGCAGGTGAGAAAGAAAGGAGATAAACGTTTTTAATTGAAAAAAGTGAAAAAAAAATCCATACCACAGAAAGGTGGCAGAGCCCATTTTATTTCTCTTTGGTCACTTATTGGATGTGTGTGATCATAGTTCACATGTAAACTGGGCTTTAGCAGGTCAACCTCTTAAGGATCCTTGAAGATCCATGACTTACTTGTAACCCCTGTTATTTATCTGATATGTTTTTAGAACGGCATTTACATGTGCCTGTGGTAAGGCACTGAAATTATCCCAATGCAGGTATGATGCACTGTATTTTCATATGACAAATGGAAACCTGGAGGTGAGTATAGACACAGATAGGAACTAAGAAGCCTTTTAAATTTAAGTCAGTCGATGAAGAGGGCTCTCCAAGATGTTCAGTGATGGCCTTTCTAGCAGTAGGGAAGAAATCAGACATTCAAATATGCTATGGAGAAATATATGGGCTTTGAGATGAGGGAAGGGAAGGAAGGTTAGGCTTAATTTTATACCAAAAGTGGATTTCAAATTGCATAAAATATAGGTAGCCTTCTCAAAAGGATAGAGTGGTGAAAAAAAGGTTGAAAATCTTGTTGAAGTTTGACAGCTCCCTCATATAGGCTATGTCAGTAAGATGTATTTTGAGCTTCATCTCAGTTTACTGGGTATTTAGATAGGAATTGTCCCATGGATCAGTTCAGTCCAAATCTGCCTTGGCCAGAATTATATACATTGTTTATATGGATGGTTTCCAATGCATCCAATATTTTCCATTGGATTTCACTTAGGCACTGGAAACACAAGCAACCACTTGCTTGGCCATTTTATAGTTGTTTTGTCTTTGGTCAACAAGCTGACTAAAAGAACCAGTTTTGTTTGAATGGATCAGATTGACAAAGTGTCTATATGAAATTGCTTGTATTGTCTGTAAAAACGCTCAAGAGCCAGTATCCTCGACAGTTTTTCTGAATGCAGATTTCATTCTAGTGATACAGCTTTCCAGTTTATGATGCCCTCTACATTCACCAAGCAAATTGTGTAAATGACTAAATTGGTTATAAAGCAGAAAGGCAAGTGAATAAATCATTCACATGAATAAAACCACATGAGAAGTGCCCCAGATTTTAAGTGTTCTAATGAACACCTGCTCTCCAAGGTTCAGATTTGGCCTAAGGAAATCCAAAACCCAAACTTCCCTGACATAAAGTCTGGGTTCTGAGTTTTGGTCCAGTAACCTAGGTTTCTAGAGTTGGCAGAACACATGCAAATAAAATAATTATTTTCTATAACTTCCCTGTCCCTCCCATCCTAGTCCTAAATTCAATCATCCTTTGAGTGGATTTCCTGTGCTATCAATTTAAAAATGGTTTCTGAAAAATCTGAGAAAACAAGTGGCTTCCTTTCTAAAGATCCCTAATATCCTTACTATTACCTCACATAGTACTGTATGAACTGGCACAGTTTTTACAACCATCAGTCAGTTGTCTCATAAGAACTGGAAGTATTTTTTTCTATGGATCTTGAAATAAAATAATTTTTTTCCCGGATCCTGGCCACTGAAAGTCCTGCTACATTAACAACCTACTTGGATTATTTAAACTGCCCAGGATTTTCTCCTTACCTCTCCCTTTTTCTGATGAGAAAAAAACCAAGTTTGGCGGAAAATAATGATAACAACAATGAAAATAACAACAATGATGACAGCTAATATTTATATAGTACTTTACAACGTGCAAAAGTGACTTACATATTATTTGATCCCTTGAGAAATACCCTACTTTGCTTATAAGGCTTAATGCTCATTAGCATAACAAAGCTTGGTTCCTATTTATACACAATACTTGAGTTGCAAGAGGTTCATCTCCAAGTTTGTCTCTTACTTTGCTGAACTTTAGTTACACAAAGTGTTTGGAAAAGATATCCTTGACCTTGCACTGTCTCCCTCATTTGGTGACACCTCTTAAATGTCCAATTATTTATAGGGCTTTTCTTGAACTTCTGCTCAAATTGCCACTTTTCCTATGGGCGCTCTGAGTGACAATTCAATGTTTAAAAGCCCTGGAAATACTTCAAATGCTATATTATCATCTTGCGCCTCCCAGAAAGGTTGACAATGTGAACTTCTGAACTTATTCAGGAAACTCTTAACTTTCCAGTTTCAAATTAGTGTGAGTGATGAGTGGGTGAATGATTTTGTTTTATCTGACTGATTCACTGATCTCTGTCATGAAATGCCATCAAGACCTAAGTGACACTTGAAAGACAATGATGATGAATTATTAGTCCTCTGGGAATATCCAAAGTGCTCATTCCAAAGGAAAAGAAGAAAACATGCTACAACTGCCTAACCCATGCTCAAGATGGCAGGAGGTGAACAAAAGTTCACACAACTGAAAATGAAACGGGGAATCAAGGTAAGTCAACCAATGTCTGTAACTTTTCCAAATCTTCCAGTCCAAAGCATCAAAAGAATGAAAAGAAGTAGTGAATGGCCATGGGGTTCATATACTAATAGCTAACCATATATAAGTACCTGTTGTGTGCCAGGTACTTTACAATTATTATCTCATTTGATCCTTACAATAACCCTGGGAAGTAGGTATCATTTTACTGATAAGTAAACTGACGCAAACAAAGATTGAGTGACTTGCTCAGGGTTACCAAAGTAGTAAGTATCGAAGGTCACATTAGAACTTAGGGCTTCCCAACTTTTGGCTCAGTGTTCTATCCACTATTAAATCCAACTGCCTCTAAGGATTTAAAGATGATGATCAAACCTTATAGATTTTTTGTGTGCCTGGAAGCACGAGAATTGTATTATTTGAACAAGGCCAGCTGTAAAATATGCTGAATTTATTTTCTGTTTTATGTAATATAATTTAGGAAATTTGTTACTTATGGGATATACTAGTAAATCAGTTAGTCAACCAACAAGCATTTATTAAAAACACTTACTATATATCAGGCATGGTGCTAAATGTTGGGGATACATACAAAAGCAGTAACAATTCCTAAGCTCAAGGAGCTTACGTTGTGATAACAGAGACAACACATACTTAACTTGATATATATGTATACATGTGCACACACATTTATATGTATATATACACATAATGCACACATACACATATATATGTGTATATGTACATAAATGCACACACACACATATATGTATATATACACACATAATTTAATGAAAGATATTTTCAAATGGGAAGGCATTAAAAGCTGAGGGATAGTCCAAGTCCTCCTGAGAAAGGTGGAAGGTGAGTTCAGAATTAAAGGACGGTCAGCAAAACTAAGAGATGGAGGTGAGAAAAGAGAGGATTCCAGGGATGGGGAACAGCTGATTCAAAGGCATGAAGACAGGAGATGCAATGTTATGTTTGTGGAACAGCAAGTAGTCTTTCATTACAGTCGGAGTGTCGAGTAAACATACAGGAGTACTAAGAAGACTGAAAGGGTAGAAAAGGGTCAGATTGTGAAAAATTTTAAATGCCAAACAGGTCTTTATATATATTTGATCCTGAAAATAATAAGGGGCTATTAAAATTTATCGAGCAGGGGGATAACATGGGCAGACCTACACTTTAGAAATTCACTTGGGCATCTGAGTGGAGGAAAGACTGGACTGAGAAGAGACTTGAACAGGGAGGCTAATTAGAAGGCAATTTCAATAATATGGGTGATAGTCAATGAGGTCCTTAAGTAAGACTCCTGTGACTGGAAAGGAAAAGACGTACATGAAGAATGTTGTAAAGGAAATAACAAAATGTGACATTTTTTGTATGTTGGGTAAATCAGAGTGAGGATTCAAGTATGACATCTATGTCATCATCTTGGAGAACTGGAAGTATGACAAGGCTTAACAGAAAGAGGGAAGTTCATATTGGGTATGGGGACCATTTGTATAGAGAATAATTGAACACATAAGAACTAATAAATCACCAAGTGATAAAGCATAAAGGGAAAGGAGAAGAGGATCCTAGATGGGGTTTTGGGGACCAGTGAATAAAATTCCATTTTTTTTTGCCTCTTAAGTATTTATATGAAGACATCCTGAGATTAACCACAGAATCTTAGAGTTTTTTTTGTGTGTGTGTGTGTGTATACATACACACATATACACATATATACGTACATACATACATACATACATACATACATACATACATATATATATAGAAACTTCAAAGACCATTCCAGTCTAACCTAAGTCAGATTTTTCAAAAATCTCCTCTAATAACAACCCTGGAAAGGAGTCATCCAGACTTTGCTTAGAGACCTCTAGTGAGGGAGAATCTATGACCGACAAAGCAAATATTTCACTTTTAGATAGCACTCATTTCCTCATATCACCTTGTAATCAATTCTCAGAAATTTCTATCTATTTCTCTATAGTTCTGTCTTTAGGGAGAAGAAGAAGAAAAAGACCAAGATGGTTTTCAGGTAAGTAAGAATTTATGCAGGGCTTTGCGGTGAGAAAACATCTAATATATGTGAATGGACTAGTTGGCTGATGCGATTTTCTTTAAAAAAAAAAACTATCTCTGGTTCAATTATTGTATGTGTTGATGGCTTCCAACATTTCCTTTTCAAAAAATACAATTTAACTCCAGAAGAAGTTGAATGCTTTAGAGGAAATGACACTCAATGTAAGTTCTAATAAAAATCCTCGTACTAAACAAGCTAAAGACCTTAGGCAAATAGTAGTAGTAATAGTAGTAGTAGTAGTAGTAGTAGTAGTAGTAGTAGTAGTAGTAGTAGTAGTAGTAGTTAGTAGCAGTAGCAGCAGCAATGGTAGTAACAACTAGCATTTGTATAATGTTTCAAAGTTTTAAAAATGCTTTTCATAGCAGCCCTTTGAAGTAAGTGCTATTATTTTCTCCATGTTACAGATGAGGTAAGTGAGGCTGAGCAATTAAATGACTTGCCCAGAGTCATTAAGTGATTTGCCAAGGATATGAGACAGAATTTGAACTCAGGTCTTCCAGTCTCCAATTCCTTTGCTCCAATCACTGTGCAACCTAGCTGCAAGTCCTTTAATAATTGCACTATACATAAAATTACAGTTTACAAGGCACCTTCCTCATAACAAATCTTTGAGTTATGTTTGCATATTATGTTCATTCCACAGAGAAGAAAATGGAGATCCAGAGAGATGAAATACTTGGTCTACAGTTACATAGTTATTAACAGACACTAGAGCTGGAATAAAAACCTAAGTCTTTTGACTTCAAATCTAATGTTCTTTTTTTTTTCTTGTTTAAAGTTCCAATGTTAATTCTAACATAACATACTGCATTAGGAAACTCATCTCAATTTCTTCTTCTCTGAAGTCAGAGGGTTAGGATGATCTCTTAAACTCCTTTATAGTTCTAACATTCTATGTTTTTTTTTTATTTTTCAGGTTGCAAATGGTCTGCCATTTTTCTTTGAACTAGTTTGCAATTACTTGTGTAATGCACTGAGAAACAGAGGAATAAAAGAAAGGGAAGATTTACTCCAGGATTTATATCAGGCAGGGAATTCTAGAGTCTCTGAGATGCCAAATAAACAGTTACTGTTTGTGATTAAAGTTTCTTCTATTCCATTTGTTCTTATTTCATACAATGAATTTCTCTTAGAATTTGATTCCTCTCTGTCCATGTGTTTCCTTAAGATCCCATTATCTTTGAATGCAGTCTGTGACATCTGTGACATAATTGACACACACCTTTTTGTGAGTTAAGTTTTTTTTTTGGAGGGGAGCATTTTATAATTGTTTCTCTTACAAATAAATTAAGCATCATTCATGAGACGTGTGTACACATATAAATGATACATTTTTGAGAAGGCTAGCTTTGTCTCCAAGATCTCAACCTTAAATAAAAAAAATTATTCATATTTCTATAATAATAACTTATATTTCAATTACTTTTTCTAAAAGTTTACAAAAGTTTCCTCACAGGACTACTGTGAAAAAAGGCAGTGCAAGTATTATTATCCTCATTTTACAGATAGGCTCCAGGAGATGAAGTATCAGAGTCAAGATTTGTATCCATATCTCTTAATTGTGAATCCAGGTCTTTGCACAGGCAGCCCCCTGAATAAGGCACAGCCTGATTCAAGTTAGACTGAAGACGATATAAACTGATAAAAAATTTGGGGCATGTTCTGTATCCTCAAAAAAACAAAGAAATAAATGCAGACTCCCTGACTCAAATCCCACATAGGACAGTGATTCTTGAGTTTATATTTTTTTTAGTAGGTTCAGACATACTAACTCATTCTGGGTGATGGCTCACTAGAGTTTTCCAAATAGACATTTTCGTATTTATTCTTTTCTAATCTATTTTTCTGCCCCATATAAGAAATATGGGATGGTCTTCCAGAGAGAGTGAGACTTGGAAAGCTACCATTAAATGATTTCAGTAGGACCCCATTCTATCCTCAAACTCATGAATAGAGAGTTAGGTAGCTTCTGGTCAAATTTTCATTCTTACACCCTGGAAGCCACACTGGAGGGGAGGAAATAGAAGTCTGTAATTTGGTAGATAGATGAACCAGGTGAGGCTTCAACAATGATTGCTAAATTGCGACTGGCTTATTGGGAACCTATGGTTTAATTCTAAACTTGAGAGGAAGCATGGCATAGTGGAAAGAGAAATGGATTTAACATCTGATAACCTGGATTGTATTCCTGCCACTGGCACTTACTAATTTTATGATCCTGGTCAAAGCAATTACTGCTTGAACATCAGTTTCCTAAGCTTTAAAACAGGACTGATATGATCGGCCTTACCTACTTTAATGGGTTGTTGTGAAGATCAACGGGCATAATGAATTTAAAACATTTTGTAAACACAGAAACTGTTGAAATGGAACCTGCTATCATCTGTTTTGTGGGTCAGTGTGCTGTATTTATGTCTGAAACATTAAAAGAAATAGAGGAAGGCTTCCAATGGGTTGGAATAATGCCCAATGGGGAATATATGAAAATTTATGGACAAGAATTTCATTAGAATAAGAGTTTCATGAGTAAATTTGGAAGAATTATAATTTGCACCAGGGCAGAGAATGCACAAGATAATGAAATCACAGCTCCAATGAAAGGTTATTCTATTCCACAAATTCTATTCAAACTTTTATTCATCTACTATGTGATAGGTACTTAGAACCACATGCTGAGGATACAGAAACAGCAATGAAATGGTCCCTGCCCTCAAGGTACTTCTATTCTCTTGGAAAATATAACATGTGCACAGATAACCGATGTAAGGTAATTTAAGAAAGGGGAGAGGTTGGGGAAAGATTACATGGATGACTATAGAAGTGGACATGATTCCTGCATTATAGACCTGGGCAAGATGTAGGGAGATCAAATGTTGGGTTCAAACAAGAGTTCATAGTCCAGATTATCTAAGTATTGCTGGGACCTTAGAATCCCTCAGCATTTCTCCTGTGCCCAGAGTTTGGACCCGAAAACCCATATGTGAACATTAATTTTGCTCAGTGGTCTCAGAGATTGCTCTCATATTTACAGACTATCTAATGTGCCTGCTAATGTAGCATCCTTAGAGGCAGAAAGAGTTTGGATTCTGAAAGGATCTTGGCAGAATCAACTCTGGGCTTAGATCCAGGAGTCTCAGGTTTAATTCCTAGCTCCCACAAGGTAATGTGACACTGGAAAAGAAGATGCCAAAAATCTTCCCATCTTAGTGTCACTATCTGAAAATCTCCTCTCTCTAGAGGATATATATCAGAGTGATAAAAGTAATCTCTAGGTCCTTTTTTTTACAGTCTTAAATTGGCTCCCTATGTTTTCTCCTAACCTAATACCATTTTGTATCTCCCATTGCCTAATGTTCCTCTTGTTCACAGGCCAAGGACACACATATGCAGGACCTTCTGCACAAAGATACTTTTGTGAACATCCAACAAATACCCTTTTGAAAGGTGAAAAGGGGATTGTTCAGTTTCCCCAAGGTCCCTGAAACATGCCCATCCTTCTCACATCTGTTTTAATGGTTTATCTTGGGCTTTGAAAACACTAAAACACACACACACACACACAAACCACTGTTACCTGTGTGAGCATGAGAGGTAACAGGAAAAAGTGACCTAGTTTTTGTCACATACCATGAACTCACATACACAAATTAATGTGCTTTGAAACATGCTGTTATGTCATCTTTTAAGGACATTGATATGCTGTTGAGATTAAGCAAAATGTCTCACTAACTATGGTAGTTAGGTAGCACAGTGCCTGGCACATAGGAAACAATAAGTGCTCATTGACTGAGGATTGACAATAGAAAATATAAGTACCAATCAAATTCCTTCATAGCCAATACCAGAACAATAAAATGTCTGAATTACAAGAGTGATTTTTACATCCCACACAACAGATTGCTTTGATTCAGACTGACTGCGTTTCAAGGAACTTTAGAGATTATTTAGTTCAACCTTGGATTTTATATAGAAACTAAATGGTTTGCTCCAGAGCACTACAGGGTGAAAAAGGATTCATATTTACATCACCTGACTCCTAATGCAGGTACAACTGACATATGCATGGGACAACCGTCCCAAGATAATTCATTGGGAACGCTGGGGATTGTGAATAAGTCATAGGATGAGAGAATTTAGACCTGGAATTTTCCTTTGGGAACATATAATTCAACCTTTTTCCTATACTAATCAGGGATTTTGAGCACATAGACAAGGTCAAACAGATAGTTTCAGTCAAGATTCAAACTAAGGAATACAGACTGAAAATGCAGGTATATTTCTGTTTTGTGAAGTTGGAGAGGGATGACAGGCAGGTTAAAGAAAGTTCACCAAATCTCAGTTGGAAAGAATGTCACTTTATCTAGTTCATTACATATTTTCACCTTCTACATATCTCTTCTACATATTATGTGACAGGTACAGTGCTAGGAGTAGTTATCCAACCTTTTCTTCAAGAACTCTAGTCAAAGAGAGTTCACTATATTTTGGACAACACTAACTGTTGGGAATTTTTTTCTTTATATCACGTTGTAATTTCTGTTCACTGTTTCTAGTCATCTGCATCCAATTCTAATATCTCTTCCATATAATAAATAGTGTTTCAGGTACTTGAAAACAGTTGTCAGGTCCTCTTTTCTAGAATAGATATCCGCAGTTCTTGCAAATGTTCCTCATACGTCAAACTCTCCAGTCTCCTTTACAATCCTGGACATCCTTCTCTGGATATATTCCAGTTTGTCAATGTCCTTTTTAAAATAAGACACCCAGAAAAAGAGATAATGCCTCACATATGGTGTGACAAGGGCAGAGTATATTTGGGACTATCCTCATCTCTGTATCCTTGTATACATTTAACCTCCCAGTAAAAATATTACACTTATATGACTTTTTTGCTTGAACAAAAATATGGAGCTTTTCGGTTCATTACATTCCATATTATTAGATATGATCTATTGTTCTAGCTTGACAGGATTTTCTCGGGTCCTGATTCTGTCATCTAATGTTCTTTACGTGGTAGACATCTGATAAGCATGCCATCTATGCCTACTTAACTGGGTGATCTCTAATTTTCCCCTCTTACCTACCCTGTTTTAATATCCTTTGTTTCTCTATGTGCCTTGAGCAATTGAGTCAATCAATCAACTACTAAAGCTAACTGAAAGTGGCAAGATGCTACACCATGATGTCTTTGTCAGGTGAGAACAATCAGAGTTGTGAACTGATTGTGGTGTTGAATAAAGTCTAGACATCAATCAATCATAAGAATTAGACTAAATGTGGAAAATCCGAAGTTCTTGAAAGCCATTGGAGCTCACTGATTCCACATAAGTATTTTCAGACCAGTTGAGAGACCTTGTCATATGCTGTTGGGCTTATGTAAAATTGACTAGCTACTTTGGAATTAAGTACTCAATCATCTGGCAAATTAGAATTGAAGTCTTCCAGTTAAGACCAAGAGAAGTAAACATTTAGTAGGCGAAGGTGTAAGAAACAATCCTGTCCCATGTTAGATGTTAGCCAAGGTCTTTTTCTCTTTCCCTTTTGACCAGAGGAGGACCATGTAAATTTCAAAGGATTTGGGTTTCTCATTGATATCTTAGCCTTAGCAGAATTTCTGGAACACATGACTCAATGACTGCTTTGAGAACCAAGGATGAATTTGATATATTGAGGGAAGGAACTTCAGGATGTTATAATAAGCCCCCAAAAGAAACTACATCATGTCTCATGAGCATTCCCTCAAGAAGGAGACCCTCATGAGAAGCCCACAAAGGGAAGAAAAGGATTTCCAGGAACAAGGATCTTTGACATGTGTTCTCTCTACACATGAGTGTATACTGGTAGGAGAAAGTTTTGCAGATTTTTGAAGGGATGTTTTGTACCAATTATACTATCACACCAGCTTAATAAATACCCCATTTAAAAAAACTATTTTAATTTGCCTAATTGATAACAATGGATAATAATGAAGGGAAGCATAACAGCAGAGAGCTTGTGAGTTATAACATTAGAACCACTGCCCACACATAGCTCCTTAAGGTTAGCCCTTGAACTCAGAGGGTATGTAATAGACAAACTGAGGACCCAGTCTTATAGTTACTCTAGAGTATGTTCTACATTTCTGTGTCATAAATGAACTGGGGGTGGGGAAGCCTTAGAGATCATCTAGTCAACTTCTTTTGTTTAGAAGAGGAAATTGAAACCAAGAAATAGCAAGTGTTTTGTTGAATGTTGTGAGGCCATGATTTGAATCTACATGCTCTTACTCTAAACCTAACGCTTCATCACCATTTTATCCTGCTTTTTCAGTGTGGTAGCATCTAGCACAAAGAAGTTTGCAAGAATCTAGAATGAGTTCCATGTAGTAAAGTAGCATCAGAATAGGACTTTAGATTGTGAAGAACTCTAATAAAACATACAGAACATAATTCAGTCTATATCTCTTATTTTAAAGATGAATAAACTAAGGCCCAGAGAGGCTAAGTAAATTGGCCAAGATCATACAGTGATTAGTGACAAAGCTGGGACTAAAATTCAAGCTTCCTCATTGTATTTGCCATTTTTCCTATCATACTATGAGCTAGGTTAATACTACCCACTAAAATAAAATGTGGGAATTATATTCACTAATATTTTATAACATTACCCCACCTTCAACTGCGATCTATCTATATATAGTGCTTAATCATCATCATCATCATTATCATTTTTAGAAATTATACATTGAAGATGACCTCTTTTTAGCCACATTTAAAAAATTCCTTATCACTATAACAATGTGAATATAAATCCATTTAAACTGGTCACATTATAATAGTAACACATTGTACTTAGATTGAGCACTTTTGTTTAAACAAAAAAACATATACCTGCTAATCCTCTTTTTTCTCAATATCCCCTTTGCATAGATCATAATACCTAAATTTACTGGTAGGCACAAGTGAAGCAAAGAGAACTCAACTGACTTATCCAAGATCATATAGAAAATTAATGTAGGGGGCGGAGCCAAGATGGCAGCGTAGCAGTAGCAACATATCGCAGCTCTCACATAGGCACCCCAAAATACCCATAAAACAGGACTCTAAACCAATCCTAGAACTCCAAAACACACACAAAGATACTTCCCACTAAAGTCAGCTCGGCTACGAGGAACCACATAAGCACTGCGAACTGAAACCAGCCTGCCTTGAAGCCGGCTGTGCCCCGGGGGTGGCTGGACGGGAAGAGTGGAGGAGCCTCTCAGGTGAGCGGATTAGCAGCAGCTGCAAGTGGGGATTGTGAAAGGAGGAGATAAGCAGTCCGGCAAAAGGCCTCCAGAGCAGAAAAGTGAAAGGCAGAGGTTTTGCACCCGCCTCCGCGTTGTAGCTTCCCGCCTGTGACCTGCAGACAGCAGGGGGACTTAGTGATTGTTCTCAGGCCAGTGCTCTCACGTTGAGCGTCCTGGATCCAGATCGCTGTCTTGGGCCTCTGTCTTGGGCCTCCGTCTTGGAGTCCTCATTATCCAGTTAGCTGGAAGTATTTAGGAAGACTCCCAGCATCTTCCTGAGAGCTACGAGAGCCGGGAGGACCCCAGCAATTTGGGATGGAGCTTTCCCTTCTGGAAGCAGAGCCCCACAGAGATTTAAAAAAAAAAATCACGGTCTGAAGAACCGTGAGTAAGAATAAGCATAAGAAGCAAAGTAAGAACAGCTCCCAAACCCTTGATTCCTTCTTTGGGGAAAAGAAAGATCATGGGAGAGAGAGGGAGGAGGAGAGCGCAACCAGAGCACCCCCACTAGGGCCCTCCAATAAACATGAAGAATGCCTTAAAGCTAGAGATGAGCTGAAGAAGGATTTTCAAAACCAAATAAGAGAAGTGGAAGAAAAATTGGGAAGAGAAATAAGAACGTTGCAGGAAAATCATG
>CM053581.1:301622572-301657369 GCA_028627135.1 Pseudochirops cupreus | reverse complement strand
TCAGACTCTCACAGTGTGCTCACTATGGAGAGGTTCTGCGTAATTTCACATGTTCAGCCTGTATTTGATTGCTTGTCCTTCTAGTGGGGATGGAAGGTGAGGGAGGAGGAGAAAGAATCTGGAATCTGGAGTTCCATAATCAAATGTTATGAATGTGTATCTATCTATCTATCTATATATGCAATTATTATTATGATTATTGACTACATCCAACTGGAACTTGAGATACACAGGCACTGCAGTTGGGAGATCCATCCTACCCTACCAAAAAGTGACATAGGAGAGAATAGACTGGGGGAGGGGAGACACACTGGGATGGCTATTTTGGGGCAGTGGGTGGGGGAAAGATGGGAGAAAATATGTAACTCAAAATCTTGTGGAAATGAATGATGCAAACTATAATAAAAATTAAAAAAATAAATAAAAAAAGATAAACTGCAGAACAATTGTTAATGATGCTTTGGTGAAGGGAGTTGCTCACCACAAGTCACATTTATTAAGCACCTACTATCCATACTAAGTCCTAGGGATATAAAAAAAAGGTCAAAAAAGCCCCCCAAATAAAAAAAAGAAAGAAAATTAATGTAGCAAATAAGCTGTTGAACCTTTACCTCCTCAGCTCGTCCTTGGTTCCTCTAGACTACACTACCTTTCAGACTGAATAGTCACTTAGTTACTACACCCATACACACAAATACATACATGGCTCTGAAGAGAAATTGGCATTACCCAGAGTCTCAAAAGACCAGAGTTTGGTTACTACATATGGTGAATTTCTCAATCAGCTCAGTTGACAGGACTATCATATTCACGCTACTTGCTCCTGCTCGCCCCTCTCTTCTCTGCCAGTTTGTCCACTTAAGTAAGAAGGTTCTTACTCTGTCTTCAATCCTCTCTCACTTCATCCCTTATAGAAATTCAAAGAAATGTGCAATATCATAAATGTCCATGATAGAAAACAGCAGGCTTTCATAATTTCTGTTGGAATTCAATTCAAGGACAGATGTGAGGCATAACATACCATTTTCATACATCTTCAGTAGCATCAAGGATCAAAAGAATAAGGCTATCAAGATGGCAAGATTATTCAGACACCTCTTAGAGCCCTAAGGATTAAAATTACAGACAGCAGGTCTACTTTACACCAAACCCTATACTTTATATTTGTTTGGGCTTTAAACTTTTATCCAGGTATTTTTATATCTTTCATATTATTTTCTCTTCACATTTACTCAGCTAGCTGGTAGAACAGGTATAATTATCCCTCTTGATTGTTGAGGAAACTAAATTTTAACATTATTTCTTATTGTTGTTATTATTTATCTTGAGGACATTGAATGACATCCAAAGTAAGACAGTCAGTGATAGAATTTGACCTAGAACTCTTCTGACTCTAGGTCTGGAGTGATTTCCACTAGATTACATTGTCATTAATGACTACCTTTCAGGTTAAGTAAGGGGCAAACATTGATCTAAAGTGGCCAATGCTTAACACACATTTTGGTCTAGTTAAACTGGCCTTGTTGCTATAGTTCATACATGGCACTCAATTTTCCACCTCTGTGTCTTTGCCTGATCTGTCGCCTATGCCTGGATTATTTATTTTTATTTTTTGTCTTATTTTATTTTTATACTTTATTCTGATATTTGTCTATCAGAATCTCTAGTTTCCTTTAAGGCTCAGCTCAAGCAAAAGACTAAAAAACAACAAAAGACTCTAGCTAGCTAGCATCTATTGAACTACCTATTGCTTCCCTAAGAGCCCTTTTAAGGCAAACACTAATTTTTCCTTTCATTTTCCGTACCTCAAAAAGTGTCTGGCACGTGGTAGGCACAGAATCGATGCTTACTGGCTGACAATTCGACATCTACCTGTAACATGCAACCTTCTTGAGCAATATTCACCCAATCATTTGCTCAGTATCTCATCTTAGCTTAAAACTTGTGGAACAAACTTTTCATAAATTTCTTACTCTATTTCCTACAGAAACAAAATTTTTAAAAATGAGAAATGTATTTCAGTTGAGTGAGTAGAAATACTGTTGGAATGGTTGCCAGAGGGCACAGAATCTAGGTGGGCTCTAAAACTAATTATGTGGCTTTAGGCAAATCACATTATCTAGCAGGTCTCAATTTCTTCATTGGGAAAATATGAATAATTAATTAGATAATCTTTAAGCCTCTTCTAGTTTGTTGAGAAAATTCATTTCCAGGAAGAACACTGGGTATTCCCTAGGGTATTTTTATTCTTTCATTAAAGATTCCTGACTGCTATCAAATCTGAAGAATAGCTAGTTAATGAAAATCATAATGACGCCCAAGTCCACTATTATTACAGCCCAAATAACTGAAAGTTGATGCCTAGTCACAGTTCTAAGACCACACAATACAGGACAGTTGCAGAGCAGAACTGTGAAATTACCAACCACTGAGTGTCCTTAAAACCAAGGTAGAATTGCTGATGTAATCAGTGAGTGTAGCCAGTACAGAATTAGTGACTGATTCTCTCATGAACCCTTACTTAGTGGAGTATCTACCCTTCTCCACTCCCATGCTCTAAAAGAGGGTGCTTAAGTTGGCACACAGTTTTCAGCCACATCCCAGACTGTTACTCACATCCTTGGCCCTGAGATTAGAAGGACAGAAAATATTGAAAATAAGTGAAATTTCCAGAACATGGGATATTGATGAGTCAAGCAAGATAAAGGCTTATAAACTCACAAAGTAGATGACCACCAGGTATTCTCATAGATCTCTCTCTTTTCATGAGTTATAAAGTCATCTTAATCTTGGATGCTATTATCATACCATACTCTCTCAGATTTGTTTCTTTTTGGGCCGATGGAGATGTAAAAAATAACTGGAAATGGAGGCAGGCAGAAGTAGAGGATATGACAAGCAGATGAAGATGGGCACTTAGCACTGGCTATTTAGAATGTTTCTTTCATTAATACACAGCACAATGCTCCTCCTCTTAATTAGAATTAATTTGAACACCATTTGAAATATGAGGAATATGAAGTTCAGAGAGAAAAGATTACATGGCTTGTAAATGCTGGAGCTAGGGATATAACTCAGGTTTTCTGACTGTGAAATCAGTGATCTTATGTGCTAATTCAGGAGGAGGACTACAAAGGTAGCAGACATTCCCAACCCTTGAGGGTCTGCCAATCTAAAGGGGAGCTATATATAACAAGCACACAGAAAAATAAAACACCAACAAATTTAGACATAAGATAATTCTGTGGTGAAGGTGAGACAATTCTGAATGAACTAAAGGATTAATTTTATAGATATCTAAAAGAGGCAGAAAATGTCCAGTTCTTGTGGTTGTGGGGGACAGAGACTTTAATAGTATAAAATCAATGAAGAAAAAAATCAGTAATGATTGACCTACAAGCCTACCTCTCCAAATTTACAAAATCTTTATGACAAAAATTTACACAATGATTGGAGAAAGGAAGAGTAAGCTTTTGAAAATGGAATTGTATGGAAGGCCACATCTTTATGGTCACGCAATTAGCTGAAAGATACAGAAAATACAAAAATCTCTCTTTTGTTTAACTATTAAAAAAATTTGATTCAGTACAGCAAAATGCTGACAAAGATTTTCTTACAACAAAGTATTTTCCATGAATATATTAAAATTATACAGGATCCTTTGAAAGATGAATTTTGTTCAATGACTCCCTGATCATTAATATGAGACAAAGCATAAAACAGTTTTGTCCATGGTATCTGCCACATCATGGAGGATTTCCAGGATAAAATCTAAATCAAATCCAAAAAGATTCTCTACTTTTGGAGAGATACTTTGAAGAGTCCCCTAAATGAGTTCTATGATCACTCAAACAAGTTTGGGCTATCTACACAAAAAAATAAAAGATTAAGCATGGCTTTTGACTAGCCTGATACGGAGTTGGATCAATGACCTATACAGAGGAAGAGGTGATCAAAGAACACATATATCCAAGACAGATCCTGCGGATAGATAATTAATGGGTCTCAGAACTGGGTGCAATGAGGAAAACAAGGTGGGTTGCTGTTGAGTTTGTATTGACTCTGAGTTGCTCTCTGAAATATTTTTCCTCCTCCTCCTCCTTCTTCTCTTCCTCCTCTCCTTCTCCTCCTCCTCTTCCTCCTCCTTCTCCTTCCTTCCATCATTCCTTCCTTATTTCCTTCCTTCCTTCTTTCCTTCCTTCCTTCCTTCCTTCCTTCCTTCCTTCCTTCCTCCTTCTTTTCTTTACCCTTCTCTTCCTCCTTCTTCTCAGAATGATGCTCTTCCAATGATACTTCAAATCTCAATTCAGGGAATAGCATAATCTCTGAAGAATGAACATTGCATTGTTACTCGAATAACAATGAAGAAAACGGGAAAAAGTAGACTTCAAAAAGTTAACAAAGAGTAGTTGTGTAGAAGTCATATAAAGAATATCATCTCTTGAGTGGACTGAAGTGCTAGCTTTTGGGTCAGGAGGACCTGAGTTCAAATCCAGCCTCACACACTTACTAGCTGTGTAACCATATACAAGTTACTTAATTATGTTTGCCTCAGTTTCCTCATCTGAAAAATGAGCTAGAGAAGAAAATGGCAAACCACTTCAGTATAATTTGCCAAGAAAACCCTTACAAAGATTCGGACATGACTGAACAACAACAACTAAGATTACCAGTTGTCAGCCTACATTGTCTTCTGGTATCTATAAAATGTCAAGAGTTCTATAAGAAAGCAAAGAGAATGTTGAGTAGCCATCCAGCCGAAGATTTAAAGGAATACATGGGCAAGAGCTGATAAGAACGAAAAGTCATAGTAGAATGTAATATGGCTGGATTGCAAACAGTACCAGTGGAGGAAGTAGTCACATTGATGAGGTAACAGACTGATTTAAGTATCAAAGTAGAAAATAGTATGTATAAAAATATAAAATACTTTGAGATCACATGAAAGAAACCACTTTCTGCTCTACTGATCAGGAAAGGCTTCAGAGAGGAGGTGGGATTTGAATTGGTCCTTGAAAGATGTATAGAAATAAGAGACAGAAGTATTTTTCAGGAAAAGTTAAAAGCATGAGCAAAGATTCAGAGTAAGCATTTCTGTAAAGACTCTTCTGAGTCCATGACTAGTTTTTAAACTCCTTGATGGCTGAGATTATGACTTATCCCTATTTACATAGTTCATATTGCCTGGCATAGGGCTGGATATAGAACTGGTATATATTTTCTGATTGGTTTGTTGACCCAAAAAGTCACTCAGAGCAGCAAGAAGGGCAGGAAATAGTCTATATCTACACCTTCCTATTTTCTCCTTGAACTGTTTTTTTCTCAACCTAGCCCTTTTTTAGGTCATACTGCCTGACTGGATTGCCTAGTGACAAATATTTCATATTGTTCTGGCTCACCCCAGAGATACAAGGTGGGTTATTTCCCTGTTTCAAGGCTATATGATTTGTGTGTTGTAGGAAAGACTGAAGTCCTCATGAGGACTAGCAAAGTAAAATATATTGTGCACAGAATAGTGATGATGCTGGGCTTAAGGCAAAAGACATTATTCCCATCCAGTCATGTTTATGACCTGTCTGCCTTACAAATTTGCTCCCTGGTTCACTAGATCCCTAGAGAGATCATGTATATTGGGATTTAATCCACTCAGCTTTGGAATACCTGTTCTGGTGTTGGCTATGCTGATGAATGATGGAAATGGGGCACAGATTTTCATAATCTACTATATCTAGCCAGACTCACGCTTCCCATGCCATACAATCATTCTATCTACACTGCTCTCAAAAACATAATTAAATCATTACTTCCATGCCCCTGGAGAGTGTCTTTCTGTTCTATGTCTTAGTAACTCATTAATCCTATGACTTCTCAAATCAAAACGTTCCTTCTTGGCTACAACTCCTCTCTCTCTCTCTCTCTCTTTCTCTGTCTCTCTCTCTCTCTCTTACACACACACACCTACTTATAGGTGTATATATATATATATATATATATGCATATATATATACACATATATATGTCATCTATCTATTTATCTATCTATCTATCTATCTATCTATCTATCTAACATGTAAACTCCTTAAAGACAGGACCTACTTCCCTTCTGTATTTTAATCTCCAGCATTTAGTATGATACTTGGAACATGATTATAATGCCTTAATTACCATTACAATGATGGAAAGATAAAATCTGATGGGTCTTCTGCAAGGTTTTCCATTCTCAAGTCCTTAGCATGGGGTAGGCTAGTGGATTTTCATAGAATCTTGGAGTTTGAAAGTACATCAGATGTCATCTACTATAGCACATTCCTGAATAAAAAAGTCATTTACACTACACCTGACAAATGGTCATCCACTACCACTGAAGGCAAAACATTCCACTTTTGAACAGATCTAAATGTTACACTGAACATAAATTTGCTTCTTTGCAATTTTCACACATTGCTTCTAGTTCTGACCTCTAAGATCAAAAAAGAACAAGTCAAATCACAAATACTTGAAGAAGATCATCATATCCCCAATAAATCTTTTCTCCAGTTTAAATAGTCCCAATTCCTGCAACTCATCATTATGTAGCCTGAACTTAAGGACCTTCACCATCTCAGTTCTTCTTATCTAGTTGCTCTCCAATTTACCAATATCCTTTCTAAATTATGGTACCCCCAAATTGAACTCAATACTATATTATATGATGCTCTTGCTGCTGAGATGCTGATGTCATTGCCCAGACTTAGCTTACCCAGGGATGGGCTGTGATAACCCTGGGTATTTCACATTACTCAAGGGATAACTGAGTTAATCCTATTCATTCAGTATGTATGTGTTGTATTCATTGGAGGCCAAATCCAAACCAATCCAATCCTATAGAAATTAAACACGTACTATGGTCAGGGTGTGCTGCTAGGACCTGGTGATATAAAAAATAATCTTATCCTTAAAGTAGCTTATAGTCTACTGAGTGCAGACAAAACATGTAAATTGATAAGTATCTGAATGATAAGTTGAGGAGGAACCCGTGAGCACTAACAACTAAGAGGATCAGAAATGACTTCCCATAGGAAGACACATGATCTGAACCTTGAAAGAAACAGGTAAATCAAGTGGTTAGGCTAGATTTTATTCTTTGGTTCCAGGTAAGAAAATTTTCCTTCTTAATGGAGATTATCACTGCAGGCTCACCTTATGAGTAACCTAAACCCTGGTCTGAAAGTTATTTTCATGAAAATTATCACCCCAGTGGGTGCTAAATACAAAGCAAACCTTAACTCCTCTTTCCAAAGAGCTATCGTGAGTGGGAAAATGAGATTTTAGGAAACAACAGGACAAGTGATATCAATAGATTTTTGGAATTTTTTTTCAAACTCATAAAAAAGATTAAAGCCCAGTCTAAGCAGAAATTACATATTTTCTTTTGTGCACAGAAGTATCAATTTAGGTTGTTATTTATGTTATATGTTTATAGCATTTTATTTAGATTGCTTTTCTACTCTTCTCCCTGCTACACCAGATCCTTACTCCCAAAAAACAGTCTCAAAAATCCTCTCAGTTCTTCCTTATTACTGTATATGTATATATACACACATACATATTTGTATGTGTATTATACACACGTACATTTTAAATATACATAATCTCCATATACATACATCTATGTCTATATATGCATCTGTGTGTGCATACACATATATGTGTATACGCACACACATACCCATATATATGTGTGTGTGTACACACACACACACACATAATATGTATGAAAATTTCTATTTTTTTTCTGTTCCTTTCTCTTCTTTCTAAATGCTCTTCCTGTTTCCAATCTTCTGCCTTTGCCTTCAGTCTATGGCACATACCAGTTGTGTGATTTTGGGTAAATCACAACCACTCAGAGCTCATGTGAATTCTCAAATACTGTAAGTTGCACAATGGTGCTGACTTGTTTTGGTAGATGGAGCTTCATTATCCACAAATTCCCTTTACCAATAAAATTACAGATCAAGTCCCTTTCTTCAAATTATATCTCCAACAAGACTTTGGCTCCTTGAGGTCAAAGATCTCACCTTCCTTTGAACTCACACAACTAATTATTACCTCTACTTCTTACTGGGAACTTCTTCATATACTACATTATTTAATCGCTTAAATGGTTTTCTTATGCTGTTACTTAATTTTTCATGTGTTTAGGAGGCTTTGCTTCTTGGTAATTCCTCCTGAAACTTAAATGTAGTAGGTACTCAATAAGTATTTGCTGAATTATTATTATTATTATTTTGATAATAGCCGGAGCCTTTCTTTTGATTCCTTGTGACCCAGGTTTAGTATTTTTTAGCCAACTAGCTCAGGTAAGGTGGAATAGTCTGTAGCAATCATAAATCAAGCATATTTGACTGATCCACAAAGAGATCAAACCCATAACTTTGGCCTTCATAGTGCAATGTCCTATGTGGTCAAAAAAAGTATAGACCAGTGGTATGTCAAATTGGGAGCCCATTAAACAAGCATACAGAGTTCTGCAGCAGCCAAAAGGGAACCTAGGCCACACAAGGGTATGAATCATGAGGGAATTCTCTAGAGCAAAGGTGCAGTAGAATAGGACACTAAGCATGTTTGAGGGATTCAAAATGAACTCACTGTGGCTATTGCAGTGAAAGAAAGTTGCAGGTACTTTCTGGGAGGGGAAACTGCAAGCTTATTTAGCAAAAGACCCAATTTTAGGGTCCATTTGTGTTATATCTCCCAAGAAACCCCTTGTCCCAATTAAATAAACATCTGGAGCTACTGCAGGCTTCTTCTCGGTCAGTGATTATAAAATGAGATCTAATTTCTTTGGGAAACTAATGATCATCCTAGCCACTTTATTTGTCTTATAAAATAATTTAATATTAATAGAGTGATGGTTGATAAAAATTTAATGCAATTCCCTTTGCTGCAAATGCATGCCACAGTAGCATTCTTTATCCAGCTTATTAGCTTTGCCAAGTCTTTTTCTCAAGAACAAACTCTTTGAATCACGTACTACATAATTCACTTTTATTTCAATATTTATTTCTAACATCCAGAAGCCATGGCTTCCATGATTGAGTATTTATGGGATCCCATCCCTCATTTCTCATTAAAGTTTCTTTTCCTTCCTTCCTTCCTTCCTTCCTTCCTTCCTTCCTTCCTTCCTTCCATCTTTCCTTCCATCCTTCCATCCTTCCTTCCTCTTTCCGACATGACTTTGCCTGGTACTGAGGATAACATGGCAAATAATAGTATATAAAGTGTGATGGCTTCCCATGCCAGCTCTGGCTCCTACATTTATGGCTGCAGGATCAGGTAGACAAAGCCAATGTAAGAGAATCAATGTGGCTTCCAAGTTGACCCCATTAGGGGACACACACAAACATGTTTATATATAAATACAATATGTATGTATATATGTATGTATATATCTCCCAGGAGAATCTAGTTTAAGAGAAATAGTGAGTAAATGTGAGGCTATACACTCTGAGCAAGAGGGAAAATAAAAATCTGACTTATTAATTTCACATCGCTAGAACTTCCAAAAGTACTGATGTAATGTTGGGGAAAGAACAATGAAGTAGGATTAAAGAAAGTTGGGCTCACCAGTCCTTGCTCTACCATTGATTCATTATGTGATTGTGAATCAATCACTCTGTGCTTTAGATTCCTAATCTACAAAATGAGATAATAATTCCTCATTTATTTACATCAGAGGGTATTATGAGGATATAGAAGTAATGAATATGAAAGCACATTGAAAAAATGATAAAGTAATATACAAAAATTACATAGCACTAACATAAGTAACTAGATAATTATGGTCTTTAAACTATAAAGTATCTTAAAACATCAATATTAAAATTAAATCAATATAAAGAATATAAGTATTTATAAATATAAGGATAGGGAAAAGACCTGCTAGTTCATTGATATATAGGAAATGCCCTGGATGAGAAACTTTCTTTAACCTCGTAGGGTTGGCATCTTCTCAGTAATTTGGAGTCTTAGAAAGCATCCTAGAGCAAAGAGGTAAAACTTGCAGTGCAAAACTGAGTGCAGCTCAATGAGATTAAATTGTAATTGGGTAATGTTTAAGAAAATAAATGAAAATCCAATAAAACAAAATATTAATTTTTTGGATTTTTAAAGTCAATATGCTGCTCACAGGGATCCATTTCTATTTGAGTTTGACCCCACTGTGATCCAGAGCATGAAGAGAAAAAAAATATCTGCCAGGGATTGCATAGTAAGTAAGTGGCAGGGCAAGCCTTGGATGCATTTTCTCCTGATTCAGGATCAATTTTCTATCTACTAGGCTCTTTCTCCTTCAAGTTAGATAATGGGAGTATAATAAAAAGATAGAATACTAGAATGTTTAAAGCTGATAAGGACCTTCAAGGTAATCTAGTCTAACTTTCTAATTTTATAGATTAGGTAAGTGAGTCCCAGAATACTGACCTAGCAGAGAGTTCCACAGATTCTCACAGTGAGATACTGGCTGAGTGAAGACTAAAACATGGGTCATTTTTGTATTCTCATTCTAGTTCTCCTTCCTCAGTTCCACAGCTGTCCTGTCTTAGTTTCTTTATGGCTTTATCCCCTTCATGAGGATCCATGTTTAGAGGGAGTCCTGAAGGATGCTTTACAAAATCATTATTTGCTACACTTCCCTGCTAGCCTGTAGACATTTTGAGAGTAGAGACCTTTTCTTATTCTACTTTGTTTCTACCACAGACCTCAATATACTTATCTGGAAAAGAACTTTCTGTTTAGAGTATGCCCAGTAAATGATTTATTAAAATCTGGGTCTCCCTATCTTGCCCAGGCTCAAAGTATAGGAGTTACTTATGGGCCCAATCCCACTCTAATTGGCATGGGAACTCTGACCTGTTCTGTTTCTAAAGTGCCCCTCCTTAGGCAACTTGGGACCCTCTTGCTTCTAGGAGATGTCTATATTAATACTTAACTCAGTGCATACACCTATTTGGTTTAACTCCTGAGCCCCTGAGTTCAAGCAATCTGGCAGCCCCAGTTTTCCCTGTAGTAGGGATTACAGGCGTGTGATACCATGCTCATCTCAGTAAATGATCATTAATCTGAATTACTGAATTATTCTGGTCTAATGATATAAAGTTGAATATAAGGAGAGTTGGAAGGGAGGAAGAGAAAAGGATAAACGTGGGTGTGGCCCATGCAGACTTGTAGTTGAAATATAACATTTTTATATCTAATTTTTTAAAAGCAAATTTTCCAGGTTGCTACATGGCTATGTGATACAGCTTTGATTATAACACATTTCACTATGATTACTATCTAGGCAGACCTAGACCATTTTTCAACAAAAATGAACACGAGTAATACATATGTGTTCACTTACATACAACTGAAAGGAAAGAATTAGAAAAAGCTTCAAACTGGTAAAAAGGAGAAGCACTTAAATACAGAAGATATCCAAATTCTTATTTCAAAGGATGACACTGAACTTTGATTTTAGACAAACACACTTTCTGTTAAGTTCTAGACCACATTCTGTCAAATTAGGTAAAAAGTCTAAAAACTAAAAACTAAATTAAAAGATTAAGTTATTAATAAATACAAATCAAGTATGTTTGCTATATTAACACTTGTAAGTCAACAAATCTACCAGTTAGTACCCTAGAAAAATAAATCTTCTATATACAATGTCCTCATGATCAGAGAAAGTTGCTGAACTTAAAAGTGGAAGCAACAGTCAACTTAAAAGTAGAGAACTCATTTAAAGGTGTCTGACCCTTTATTTTTGTATATTTTCAATCCACTTTAACTGTTTTCAGCATAGATCTCTGAACATTTTCTCATATGCATTCCATTGTAGATAAGTAAGACTTAAATGACTCAAAGAAGAATCCTTGAGTCTTTAATATACCTCATCTATGTAAAATAGAAGCTGAAGTTTGAAAACACCAGCACTGGGAATTAGATATCCTTGTGCTAGTACAGCTGGTCAACAAATACTTATTGGATGAATGAATGACCACAAAACACATAATATGTCCCTTGAAATATATTTCCAAATTTACGTATCTAATGAATAATGCTGATAAAATGCATAATATGGCACCTATAAATTGGAAGTCCCATCTTTCAACTGTCACAAGAAACATTTTAAAATTACCCCCAACACAGAACAGAACTCAGTAGTAACTATAACATCAAAGGCAGTGAATAAGGTATCATGAAACCTGTGATCTTGTCACATATTAACATGGAACAAACTTAAAGAGACATGGAAAATTTAGAAGGACACAATAATGAAAGAGAGTCAAGCATCAAGTCCTTTTAGGAAAAGGGTCAGCAACAGCCAATTGTACAAAACAGATGGTAGGGGAAGTGTTATTAGAGAATATAATTATATAGGGAGAGTTAAATTTATAGATTATATGAAAAAACAATCTAAAATTGAGACTATATGAAGACTGCATGACTATATTGTAACCCCCAGCCAAAAAAAAAAAAAACCAACAGGCTTTTTCTGGGGCTATGGGAAATCCATTGAAGTCAGGAAATCTGACAGGTCAGAAACTCAACTGTTTCATTTCATCTGTTACTACAATGGATCTGAATCTACCATGGTAGCATTCATGTTCAAAACTAAATGAAAATGAAGTGACAAGGACTTGATGCAAATTTAACACTTCTTGTACATAAATACATAACTTCAGGCTAAAAGACACATTATCAATAGAAACTGAGAACACCCATAAAAGAAAAGTTAACCCCCCGCCCCTAACCTCTAACAAAAGAAAACACGAAAATGGAATCATGTCCATGAGTCTTATCTTTGAAATACAATTCTTTTTTTTAAATAATGAGAAAGAATCTCAATATGATCCATTTGTTTAACTAAGCCTTGAGTTGTAAACAACAAGGCTATATTTATGAACAACCCCTCATAGCCCCTCTGGGGTCTCTTTATTATACTTGATCATTATAAAAATTTTAGCAGATAGTATATATCTGGATGCCAATGAGACATTTACTAAAGCACCATACATTATCTTAAGGGAACAGCTAATGCAAATTAGCTCCAACAAAAATGCAAATAAGTGGATCAAAAACTGGCTATCTAACCGTATACAGAGAGTAATCGTAATTGGTAGTCCGTCTAGTTGGGGAGAGGTTTCCAGTAGGGTCCCAGAGAGATCGATATTGGGTCCCATTTTGTTTAATATCTTTATAAAAAATCTGGAAGACAAAGTAGAGAACGTGCTAATTAAGTTCACTGATACTGCTAGATTGGATCGGTGGTCAAAGTTAGCTTGGATAAAAATAAATGCAAATGGTCTTTCAAAGCTACAATAAAAGACCACAAAGTACCAGAATGGGATTTTTAAACTTAGTTTCTCCCTAATGCATTATATTTATCTCATTGTACAATAAGTACTGCTTAGTGCCTTTAAGTTACAAATAGCTCAAGTGTACTAGTAAAGACAAGACACAAACTCACAACATAAAGACAGGGCCCCAAGTGGCCATCATTCTCAGTTGCATATCATATAATATGATAGAGTGCAGTGAAAAGGAGCTTATGTGAGAGACCTGGGTGCATCTCTAATTGGAAAACTAAACTTGAAATGTAGTTTTATAGTATGAGATAGTAGTTGTATAGAAAATATATTGGGGCTTTTGAGAGAGGCAAGGGCCAGGACAGTAAAAGGGCAGCCATATATAATGAATTGGATACAGAAAGAAAGAGGAGTGCATATGTGGTTAGGTATTTGTACAAAAAAGAAATTGAGGAGGCATAAGAAAATCTGATCATCTGGAAGTAATTGAGAGGTAAAAAAGATAAGGGTAGAAGAAATAAGTTAGGAAAAAAAAAGTAGGAGCAAATAAGAATCATCACAAGAAGATAATGTTAGACTAATTGGGAAGAATCAGCAGAGTTCTGTGTGGAAATGTTATTTGCAGAACATCCCATTCATTGAAGTAGGACACTCTAAAAAGACTTCACAAAACTATTGAAGGGCACGGGACTGATGAAAACTTAGATATTTTTCACACTGAATAGCAGCATAAATTCAACTGATTAAGTAAGTGATACTTGCTTGACTAAGGGTTATCAGTTTTTATAGTCAGAAAAGAATTTTCCTGAATAATCAACTGAATAAAAATGATGATGATTTATTTCTGATTATTTTCTTTTCTGGAGGTTCAATTTCTAATCCCTTCCCCTCTATTCAGAGCTGTGTGACTTTAAGTAAGTCATTTCATCTATTTAAGCATCAGTTTCCTTATCTGTAAAATGAAGGGTTAGAATAGATGACCTCTAAGGTCTCTTCCAGTTCTAATATTCTATGTTCTTAGATTCATTCCAATTGAACTCAAATAACATGGAAGATTATTTCTCCCCTCTCCATCCAAAGTCATGTTATAATCTGGATGCACCAAAGCAGTGAAAACACTTAGATGAGGGTTTTTTTTTTTACCATGGGTGTGTGTGTGTGTGTGTGTGTGTGTGTGTGTGTGTGTGTGCGCGTGTGTGTGTGTGTGTGTGAATATGAGAGAGAGAGAGAGAGAGAGAGAGAGAGAGAGAGAGAGAGAGAGAGAGATGAGAGATGGGTGATGGGCCTCTCTGAATCCTTCTCAAAATGTTTTTAATCATTGAAAGAAATGCTAAATTTCCATTAGTTGTTAATGAAAATAAAGACACAAGTGTCTTCCCATCCAATTTTATGGACTCTCTGAAAGTTAACCATAAACCTCCTGGGGGCCCATGGACCCCCAAGCAGTCCTTACTTAGATGATTACTGGAAACTAAGAAACTTGGAAAATTACTGCTTACATTTTGTTTATTCCCAAGAAGGAAATTTCTTAACAAGAAATGGGGTGACATTGTTCATGATAGTGATAATATTAACAGTAACAACAAAATCCTATATGGAGAATGATGTGAACTGCCTCTAACCTCCTTCCAGAATGAGATAAAAACCAGCAATCAAAGATGCTTAGAATCTCTGCACTATTTGGCCATCACCTTCATGAGGGGCCCAGGTGTTCTGACCTCAGACATGATTTGTGAATTTTGAAATAATTTTTGCATAGATTTCATAGCAAACACATATTGAGATGTGTTTCATTTACCTTTTTAGACTAACTACTAGGGTGAAAGCTACCAATCAAATCATCTATGTAGTACAAATAAACATGGATTTTGTTTGCTGCAGGATGTGAAAGATAGAAACACACTGCTCCAGGAGGTTGTAAAGTACAGTTTAAATGAGTCTAGAATCTGCCTAATATGCTCTGTATCATGAGGAGCCATTTAAAACAAGATGTAGGATCAGTATTAAAAGCATGGCTTTGTTGAAATTCTGATCAAAGGAAATAGGCTGTCCCTTCCTCTGGAAAGTTTTAAGAATAGGATAGATATCTATTTGAGAACCAGCCTTGAGGGAATGATGCAGATTAATTCCTTTTGATGGTGTGCATGCCCTCCAAGGATGTTTCTGTACTCCAATGCTTGACTGATAATTCTAGGACTTTTTTGATTCTCTCTCTTAGTTGAATCAGTTATAAAATTATCAATTACTTTAAGCCTAAAATCCACAAATTAAATGCAAATAGTCATGAAAAATGTAATGGACAAGAGTGACTGAGGCTCATGTTATTTTAGTTAATAACTCACTCTAAAATTCTATCTTATGTTATGCTTTTTTTTCTCTTTCAACTAATACCATGTCTATAGTAGGAAAATCAAAGAAAGAATTTGAAATAAGGTTATGGACTCATTTACCTTGTTGACATCCATGCGCAACTTCTCATTGTTGGCATTGGCAGCTTTTTCAGCTGCTTTCTTTTGACGCTGGGGTCCCCTACCAAAGAAGATGTAGTTGACCAGTGCATACTCCAGCAGTGCCATGAAGACAAACACAAAACACCCCATAAGATACATGTCAATGGCTTTCACATAAGGAATTTTGGGGAGAGTTTCTCGAAGATGAGTATTGATGGTTGTCATTGTGAGTACAGTGGTGATTCCTGAAAGAACAAGAACGTTCCATTAAATATGCTAATTTGAAGCCCTTATTATTCTTTCCAGAATGTCAGATCCTTGAGGACAGGGACTGTATATGATTCTTCTTTGCCTCCCCTATGACATAGCTCTGGACACAGAAAGGGCATTTAAGTATCAGTTGAACTGAATCATCATATTTGGAAACACTTTATCAAGAAACATGCTAATACATTAATGGTTTCTCCATCTTCATGTCTGTCTCTGATAATCACACCAAGAATATTCTGTTTGTAAGCCGGATTACCCTCAAGGACGTTTAAAAGTATTATTTCCTTTTTCTTTTATCTCAGGAGCTCTCTCTATAGTAAATGACGCTTTTTGAGGAGCACAGTGGAACATTCCTACACTACCTTTTCCTTTACAGTTAAGTTCTTATCTGATATCATTTTACTTTCAGTAAAATGGCAATTATTTTATGTGATCTTGATATTATTACAGCTAAGATAAATTTGCTACTACCAAAATTCCCAGGAAACATAATTCATTTCTATTTCTTTCCTCTTTTCTTCCCTCCCTCTAATGTAATAACTTGAACTTTCTTTAGACTAGGATAAGCTATGACAACTTTGCTTTAATACTATGCCTATTTTTTGTCTCCTGTCATCCAAACTCCAAAAAATAGTATAGAGACTTAGAATTTGATTTTTTGGCACCTTGGGAGTTATTAAATATGCACTATTATATCTCTAAGTTTCTCACCCATAAAATAGGTTGACTTGAAATCAATAACTTGAATTCTGATATATGTTGAACAGGTACCATGGAATAATCACATGACAGTGTTACATGAAGTATACTTCAATAAAAACATCAAAATGATTGGACTAATTTCATTACCAACAACCGTATGCTTAACTAATTCTGAAATGAAAAAGTCTTAATTTGTGCTTAATTGATTTAATGCTGAATCAGACTGCCCAAGGCCTAACAGCCAAATCTTCTTAGCATGTCCTGATCTGGCCTCGTCTCGCATCGTAAGTTCAAGGCAAAGCAAATTCACCAAGCTACATGAAAATGGCCTACCTAAAGCTACTCGTGCTGCTGAAGCATCATAGTTAATCCAGAAGGAAACCCATGAGAGAATTGTAATCAGAATGGAGGGCATGTAGGTCTGCAAGATGAAGTATCCGATGTTTCTCTTAAGCTTGAAGCTGAGGGACAGCCTGGGGTAAGAGCCTGAAAGAGAAGGTTTAGGAATCATGACTACCATCTGATATCTTTGAAGTGCCTGCTATCATTAAAATATAACTATCTGATTGCACATTTCTTCTCCATACATAGTTATAAACCAACTTATTGTTCTTGGGCAAGAAATGCTCCTTCTGTGAAGAGGGGATCTGAGTTTAAAAATTTTGATGAAGAAAAAGTGTTTTAGGCATAGTGAGGGATAGCTAGGTTTGACTTCTGACTCCTCACTTGAGGAGTCTGACCTTGGGGATGTAACAGCTAACATTTATTTAGTACTTACTGTTTGCTAAGTACTGTGCCAAACACAGTAAAATTATTATGCCATTTGATAATCACAACAATCCTGGGAGGTAGATGCTATTATCATCTCCATTTTACAGAGAAAGAAACTGAGGCAAATAGATTGAATGACTTGCCCAGGGTCACAAAGGTACTAAATGTCAGAGGCTAGATTTGAACTCTGGTCTTCCTAACTTCAGGTTCTGTGATCTATCTGCAATACCACCTATCTGCAGTTACTCAATCTCTATGAACCTCAGTTTACTTAGCCAAAAAATAATCATAATAATTATACCTGTTTCCTAAGGATGTTGGGAGGTAAACTGTCTTTAATACCTTTCAATCAGAATTTGTTCCCAGCACTCTTTGGAAACAGCATTCTCCAAAGTCAGTAATGACCTAAGTCCAAAGGAACTTAATTTTTTGTTGTTCTTGCCTTCTGAAGCCCTTGACTTCCCCTTCACCCTAGACAATCCCATTCCCTCAGTTTTCCTGAAAATGAGCTGTTTTTTTTTTCAATTCTTCTCTGATTATTCTTTTTTTTTACTCCTTTGCTAGGTCCTCTTCCCACTCTGACAACTTGAACGTGCAGTCATTGACAAGAGCCACTCCTAAAGCTTCAGAAGCCTGGGGGGAGTGGAGATCTATTTCCTTCATTCCTTTCTTCAATCTGGCTGCCATTTTGATTTTGTTCACCAATATCATGCTGTAGTTTCAAGTAACTTGCTGGTCAAAACAGAGTTGGAACATCATCAGAAGGAGAAAATAAAAGGCAGCTAACATAGGATTAACTGCTTATAGAAGACCTCATTTCCATTAGACTTCCTTGGATTAGGATCAGGCCCATAAAGATGTTCCTCTCCACTGGTTATATATTCTCATGTAGGTACATGCTTCACACATATTATCTCATTTGATCTTCACAACAACCCTTTGAGGTGGAAGCTATTCTTATCACACACACCCTGATTAAACCAAACCAAACCAAACCCTACCATATTGGTCTTTTTACCAGCTGGCCTTTCTTGCTTTGATCTATTATGTGACATGGTAGACTTATCCTTAATAGATTTTAACAGTTACCACCAACTCAACATATCAAAAAATTATCACCAAGTATAGGGATGATCTAAATCAGCATTTGAATCACTTAACCTCCAATGCTTCAAATAGTTCTACAGCACCTCTCCCAAAGTAGAATCTAATCCCTATACTCAAAGCAGTGGTAGGTCAAGATATTGAGGTTGAGGTTCTGCTTCTCCCACCTCCACTCCACCACCAACCTTGTCCCAGGAGACCCTCCTGATTTTACTTTTGACAGTTTTATTACTCTCTATTTGTTCTAGTTGACTGAAAGAAGAGATCAAACTCAAAATAATGTGGAGCTTTTGTAAAATAATTCATCATAGAAGGGACTGTAATTTTAGTTTTAAATTATTTTGAAGGATTTCTTGTTATCAGTAGAGTTCATTCATCTTATACCCTTTCTCCTCTGATACCACCAGAGAGTTATATCTAGCCACCCCCTCTCAACCCTTGAGAAAGATATCTGTTTCCCTTTTCCCTCTTCCCTAGTACCAACCTGTGGAGAAAACAACCTTCTTGGTAATCAGTTTGTAATCCACAATAGAGAACTGTGGCAATTCTATCTTTGTCACTCCTGTTACTGCATTATCATCTCCACGCCAGTAAAATTCAATGTCATCAGTCGTATAGCCATCTGTTAAAAGAAAATAAGAAATATATTCTTAGTACATAATGTACTTCACTGAAACCTCAAGATAAGAGGGGAAAAATCCAGTTAAGCTGCTAGGATTGGATATGTGCAGCCATATTCCTTCTCAGTACAAATAATAAAATCTGGGGCCCTTTCACCATGGGGGTATTGTAACATCTGGCCATCAGCTTTCGTGTGCCTACAGAAGCGTTTTTCAGTCCCAATTTTTGAAATTTGAAAACAAAACACAGCTGGCTTTGTTTCAGTTTGAAGAATAAATGTTTATGTGACAGCACTTCTAGGAGGTGTCCCATAATCAAAGGAAAGGTAAAAATACCTTTTGTTTGGCTGTCTTTCTTATTTCTTCTGTTTGTTTGGTCCAGGGAATTTTCAGTGAGGAACTCTCCACGTTAGCAGTGGTCTCAAACTTAGAACCTTAGAACAAAGGTTCTTCCCCCGAGGTACATGATTTTCAAAAAACTGATCATCTTCTTTCAATAGATTTGATTTGTTTTGTGAGCCTGGGAATTTTATTTTATGCATTGAAAAACATTATCCTGAGAAGAGTTTCATAGGCTTTATTACTTGAGAGGTTAAATGGAATACTTGAGAGGTAGAAAGTTGTAGTTGAGATCTGGTAGCAAAGTAAGTCCTTTCACATCCACTGTCTCACTGCACACTTATAACAACTCTGTAAAGTAGGGAGGATAGACATTGTTCTTCTGCAGATGAAAACAAGACACAGAGAATCCTAAGGAACTTGTTTAGTGTCATTCAGTTGGTATCTGCTAGGAATAGAATCCAGGATTTCTAACTACTGACTTGATGTTCTATCTAGGGAGATAGAATGATGCTATGGAAAGAAGGTTAGATTTGAAGTCTGAAGACACTAGGTTCAAACCCTAGCGCTTCCATTTAGTACCTTATCACCCTGAACAAGTTTCTCTCTCTCTTTCTGTCTCTGTCTCTGGGCCTCAGATTTGTTCATGTATACAATAATGGGATTGGAGCAGGTGACATTGAATGTTCCATCTCTAAACCACCAATCCTGAGAGCTTTATTGCCTCCCAAGTGAGTATCCCACTTCCAAAAAGGATGGCAATCGTCCTGAGATCCGAGGAACCTGACATGATAAATAGCTCACCTTTATGGTTGACAAAGTGCTTTCCTCCATAATACCTCAATTAAAACTCTATTTTAATAGGTCATTGTGACACAATTCTGGGCCTTCAAAGATCATGGCAGTGGTGTACAAGCTCTGGTGGATGTTACCAATGAGAAGGGCTTTGTGTCTGTCACCTAAGAACTAGCATAGTTCTAAGCACAGGGGGAGTGGGAAGCATTTTTAAATGTGCCTACTATGAGTCAGGCAGTATGCTGAATGCTTCACACATATTATCTCATTTGATCTTCACAACAACCCTTTGAAGTGGAAGCTATTCTTATCCTAACTTGACAGTTGAGGAAATCAAGGAAGACAGAAGTTATGTTATTTGCCCAGGGTGACAGAGCTACTAAATTTCTGAGGCCAAATTTGAATTTTGGTCTTCTTAATGCCAGGCAGCAAGGTGGCACAGTGGATGGAGTGCTGGGTCTGGTAGACTCCCCTTCTTGAGTTCAAATCTGATCCTAGACACATACTAGCTGTATGACCCAGGGCAAATCATTTAACTATGTTTGCTTCAGTTTCTTTATCTGTAAAATGAGCTGGAGAAGGAAATGACAAGTCATTCCAGTATCTCTGCCCATAAAACCCCAAATAGGGTCACAAAGAGTTGGAAATAACTGAAAAAATGACTCAACCACAACAACTTACTGATTCCAGGTCCAATGGTCTATGAACTGTGATGATTAGTTGCCTTAGCTAAGTACTACAAGGCTTAGTGTTACAATATTGGTCACAAAGGTCATTTATTTATTTGTCCATTCACTCATTTGTTTGTTTTGGTCATGGCAACTCACAAAATGTGAAAATATTGTTCAGAGATCTTTCAAATTATTAAAACCCCCACAATAACAAAGGTAGATTGGTAGTATAAGTATTATTATCCTTAATTCACAGATAAAGAAACTGAGGCTTAAAAAGTTGAAGAAGCTTGCCTAAGTTCACTTAGCTTACAAGTGGCAGAGACAAGATACAATAAATACCATGTCCTCTGAGTACAAATCTATTGCTTATTCCACTATATAATACTACTTTCATTAAATGTAAATATATCACTTTTGAGGTAATAAGCCAAAGACATTCAGATATAGTAGTTCCAAATAAGATTTCATCAACCGTGTTTTAAAATGTTTCAAATATTGGTGGTAAACATATATGAAATTATGATTTTATTGTTACTTCTGTCTAATTTTAAATTTCTCCCCAAAAGTCAGAATATAACTTGGGTTCTACATTTTTTATTAGTCTAAAAACAAAATCCATTCACTAAAATGGGAAGATTTAGAGAATATAAAACAAAGGAAACTTTTAAAAAAAGATAATGTAATAGGACCAATGATTTCCTAAAAAACTTCCTCCCCCCAGGCAACCTGATTGGCCATAGTTTCCCTGATTTGGCTTTTTAATCTGCATGCATTAAAGGTCCCAGCCTTGAGTAGGTGGTGTATCTCAGGCTTGCTGTGTCCCTGAGACCATGAAAATCACCATATCCTTATGACTGACTGACTGACAAGACATGTTTCAATGGAAACAGACTGGGGTGGGGGTTGGGGTAAAGGATGAGAGATGAGAGCAGCTGCATCCAAAGAAACTGTCATAGCTTCCTTGTTGTATATCATTGCTTTATAAGAGCAAATAAGCCTCCTCATTTGTTAATTGTTCAGTGACTTCTCCTAACATCGAACTTGAATAGGGAACAGGATTTAGAGCCATGCACACACAGACGACGACACAAAAATCCCAATGATACCCTTGGTGAAAGTACGCATCAATCAACAATCTAGAGATCTGGAAAGGTTCGTGAACATGAAAAACCAGAAGAACCAATATCAATGGCAGCTAAAGAGATGTGGCAATATATTGACATAAAGAGCTTGAGAAATTATGGTATTTACAAATGACATATATGCATATAAACATGTATATATGTGCATACATAAATGTGTATCTGTATGCTTATATGCACACCAAAAACACATATGCTTACAATAAATGCATACATACAAATATGCATACACATATGTGTACATATGTATTGTTAATATATTTTTTCTTTATAGGAAGATCTTTCCCATCCATTAATAGGCCCATGTGAGCAGATTGAGTCACACAGAAACCTGAGTCACATGAGTCTGTGGTGGGAGGAGCTTGCCAAACGGGTGGAGCAGGAATGGATAGAGCAGAGCTGAAAGGAAGCGAGACAGAATAGTTAGAGCTGAGGGAAAGAGAAGAAACAGGAAACAAGCTGTGTGTTCATTTGTGGGAAGATCCTAATGGGGAAAGGCTTGGGGATGGCGGTGCTGCCTGCATTGTTATGGTCTATAGATTTCTTTGCTGCTATGATGATGGATTTGGATTCCTGGTGCTGGGATTCAACGGTCATGTGTGTGAATAAATGTTTTGGGTCTGTCTTCCATGTGGAGAGTCTGTTACATTTTGTGATTCAGAATTACACTGGCATACTGATAGCCACTGTAGACACTATGAATATCATGTTGGTGCTACAATATATAAACATATACAATACACAATATGTTAATATATGTATGTGCATATATTCACACATACATGCATATATACATATATGTACATATAGATAATTACAGAATCATAAGATCTCAGCACTGGAATGGACCTTAGAGATCATGTAGTCAAGTACCTAGTTCTACCGAGGAAGAAAATGAGGTTCAATTTGTTTCAGGTTTATAATAAGACTGTGGCAGAACTGGAATGAGGACTATACTGGGCTACTTATTTCTGAGGTGTTACATATTGATGATGAATATCTGAATACAAAATGAAACCAATTTCCTAATTAAAGAATAAAAATGTTTGTAAAAGTATCCAAATATTTTAAATCATGCAGAGAAAACGTGTATTTTATGTTAATTTTTAAATTTTATACAGCTATCCAGTGTCATGAAAGCACAACTTTCATATTAAACACTGAAAATAAATTCCTAGAAAAGTAATATAAAGTTATTTCAGTGTATATTTATATTTGTTATTGATAAAAATTTTGGACAGTGATGAAATTTTAAATTCAGGGATTTGTAGACCCATTCTGTCTCTTTTAAAAAAAACAACTATGTGTGTTTCTTTCATAATACATATATATCAATTCTAAGGTAACTTTGAAATGAAAGTAAAAGAGTTCTACAAAGTAACTGGAAACTGAAGATAAAACACTTGAACATTATTCTGATGTCAAGGATAACGGAAGTCTTACGGGCAATGACCAACACTTCACGACTACTACTCATTCAATAGTCTTCTTTCTCCATCTTCAATTCATATTGGATCATCCAACTGTGGAATGTTGTACAATGTAGAAAAACACCTGCTCCATCATCAATTCCAGAAGATGAGAGCTCAGCAATTCATAAGGGCACAAGGGAGGTCAAGTTCAGAAGGCTATTTGACAGAGAAAATTAGTTTAACTCATATAACTCCATATTGCTTTTCTCCTACAAATCTGTTCTGCAGCACCTATGAGTTTAACATCCTCTAAATGTGAATGATGCTTTTAAAATTCTAAGGGAGGTGCCCTGGTTTTCAGTAGGATAGTAGATGAGCTTTAATAATAATGGTAAAAGTGAACAGTAATGTGATTTCTTAAAAAGGTTTGTTGGTGAGGACATACTGAATTTCCTCATTAACCTACTGCAATTTAAATACATCTCATATTTTATTCATGGGGTTCAAATACTGAGTCATTACATAGTTTTGAGTAATTTTATGTTATTACTGTTAGAAACTTCCCCCACATATTGAAGTGTTTGGCATAAAGAAGAAAACTCCAATTGGAATATATATTTAATTAGTTACAGGAATGTTTCAAAGAAGCTCCTACAAGTTTTTGATCAGTAAAGATAAAAATGGAAATGTACAAGCACATGAACTATACAAGAAATTTAAGTTATACATTTCTTCCCTTAAACATTTGTATAAAAACCTATTATTTGAATAGGGGAAGAAATGTCGTTTTGCTGAGGAATATAATTGGAAATGTTCAGTTGATTGCAATATTTTCTTTTTATGTAACCAAAGCATTTTTTTAAAAGGTACTTTTTACTGTGCTGTCTATAGGCATGTCTATGCAAAATTTATGGTTCAGAAAATTCTTCAGCCTTTTACATAGGGTTTAATACTGAAAAACAAATCAATCTGCATCAAAGTGTCAAGCAAATAGGAGGGAGGAGGAATACAGCACTGGTACGGACATTGTTTCATTCAAGATTCTTGTGAATTTACAGTGGAAGACTAAAGCCAGTTAGAATCAATCCCAATGGCTATAATCAGCTATGTCTTAGCCAATGGAACATACAGGTTTTCATCAGGAAGTCGATGTTCAAAAAGCCCTTGCTCTACAGATGCCTTTAAAGATTCAAGAAAACCCAGATATGGTAAGAGTTGCCTACTATCTTCTTCAGCTTAGCAAATGTCTGTTTGTTAAGTATATAATAATTCCCATTTTTCACATGTTAAATAATATCAATAAGATGTGTCAGCAAGCACCCTAGTGAGTGAAATGAATGAAAGTATTCTCATAAAATGGGAACAACAGTCACCAAACTCAAGCTAGGCTCTAACCCCTATTAGGCCCGAGTTTTGTTTTCTTGTAAATCACCTGATTTAGGGGAAATCAGTTGGTATACCCCCCTCCCCTTCTCCTTCTATACCCCTCTTTTAACCACTTCCCTTTGCTACATTAGGAAAATGGCTGAAATATGTGTTTGTATTGGGTGTTTAGAATGTGAGGCCATGCATCCCTCCAATGGAGTGAAGGCCAAGGTACTGGGGAGGGATTTTGTAGGGTTTTTTAGAACACTGGGGGCTTTCCTAGAATTGTTTGCATGAGAATATATAACTCTCTGCTTGCTCTCTGCACAGTGCCTCCCTATACCAGCTTGTGCTGGGGTAGGCGATGCCCAACTCTGATGAGATTTGCTTTATGGAATAAAGAGCTTCTGTTTTCACCTTGAAAAACCTCTGGTTTTATTTGGGTAGGGGTCTTGCATCCCACACACTGGCATACCCAGGATGGCTGCTAGAACAGGTTCTTTGATCTGCTTTTCTAAAGGAAAGCAACTCAAAAGGAGTTAACAGTCTTACTTTAATCATATATATGTACATATATACACACATACATTTATGTATTCATTTATTTATTCATTCATTCATTTGTTCATTTGTTTATTTATCTAATTATTTATTTATTTATACGCACACATATGCCATTCATTTAGTTCAGGGGAAAAAGTCAGCACCCTGAACTTCGGAAAATACAAACAGAAATTACAAGCAGACAAAAAAAATGGCCAAAGAAAATAACAGAATTCAACACACCAGGAGACAGGATTTCTAGCTATCTGACCATTACATACATACAGTGTTATTTACCAGAGAGAAAAGCACCAACATCTGGATTTTCAAAGCTGGGGAGCTCAACGGCTACCCAGAGTCTCATCTGACCAAATCACATAGCTCTTCCCATAAGTGGGCCCCAAAGCAAAATCTCACCTCAGGAATATAGCCTTCTCCAGGGTCAGAAAACATCACAACTTGCGTGACCCACTGCCTAATTACAAAGCAGCAAAATGCACGGGTGTTCCTGAAAAACAAGCCTCCCCTATAGGCAAGCTTCTCTTGTTGGGCTCCAAGTGAGGTCCATTAGGGGCAGGGAAGATCTTCAAATTCCCTTACCTTTACAGAAAGGTTATCTGGACTACTAAAAATCCTGCATTCAAAAGATATTAGATGAATGGGAATAGCATTAACAATGTAGTAGTGACATGTATTTTGTTGCTCAATTATGCTACTTCAGAAAACCAGTAATTTTTACCTATTCTTTCCTGTGCCACCTAGTCCAAACCTCTCATATGTTGCTTCTGTCTGAATAAAACTGTTTTCTTGAAAGCTTTTGGGAGTGAAAGCATATGTAATAAGTACATAAAGATGAACGTATAATATAAAACAAAAACCAACACTGAGATGAGGAGATTTGGAATGTGTCACAAAATCATAGAATTTTTAGTTGGATGAGACCTCAGTGGCTAAGTCCAACCTATACCTGAAAGAAAAATATACTACAAGACAATCAACATATTTGATTATCCAACTTCAGCTTGAAGACCTCCAAAGAGGTGGAACCCAACTCCTCTTGAGGCAGCCCATTCTTCTTCTGGATAGGTCTCATTGCTAGTAATTCTGCCCCACTCCTGACCTCCATCTCTCCCCCCATCAAGCCTTAATTTATGCTAGGTAATTGCTGTGACATCTCAATTATTTCCTATTGTTCATTCTAATGGTGTAGATGGATTATTAGGCAACAATACTTTGTTGACATGTATTCATTTTTGGACCTCAGTGGCTCCATATAATCAGTCTAAGTAGAATTAGGCTTGATTAATTAGAAGCATAATGCAGCAGCACCTGTTTTTAAAGATTTTTTTCCATTTCAGAAGTAATGTATTTTAAAATGCACTTAAAGGTGGATGCTATAAGATAAGAATAAACTTCATAGTAGTTAATATATCAGTTATTATGTCTTAAAGTGGAGCAACATAGCCCTAAGAAGTTGGTACAATCATCATTATTATTTCTACTTTACAAGTGAAGAAACTGAGACTAAGAGATTAAGTGTCTTTCTTACGACTTTCTTATGGTCATCATTATTATGATAGAAATAGGTAGAATACAAAGGTTGAATACAAAGCCAAGTCTCTCCTGAATCCAAGTCCAGCAATATTTCCTCTCTGTCATATGGCACTTTAAGGAACTGTTGACATAGTATTATGTGGTTGCCTGGGGCTCCTGTTGCATGTTCTGCTACCTTATCTTATATTTCTAAAGCTCAGTCAAGGTAAACCATGAGATGTTGAGAGCTAGATCAATTATGTGAGTGATATAAAGGAAAGAAACCCTTGGCAACGATAAGGAGAAAAATATAGGTTTGAGAAAGTTAATTTAATGGATTGTCAACACAGAGTATATAAAACTGACTCTCTAACTTCACTCATGTGATATAAGTGGGTCATCTGCCTAGATAAACGGATTTGATATCTAATAATAATAAGTTGGATTTACATGGCATCTACTATGTGCCAGGTACTGTGATAATCACTTTATTATTATTATATCATTAGATCCTCATTCTAACCTTGGGAGGTAGATGCTATTATGATCCCCATTATATAGATGAAAAAATGAGGTTAAATAACTTGGCCAAATTTGTAAGTGTGAGGCTGAATTTGAACTCAGGTCATCCTGATTCTAAGCCCCCTCGAGCCAAATAAGTATTTCAGTTTAACTTTTAAAATTGCTTCAATACACAAAATCATAGAGTTCACTGAGGGTCAAATAATGATATCTCTCCTCTTTTTTTTGCAACATTTAAAAGAAGTTAATGACCCAATTCCAATTTCATTATTTTATAGTTAGGGAAACAGGCTCAAAAAGAGGAAATGACTTGTGTGAAGTCAACCATCCTGTTAGTGGCAGATTTGGAACGGGACTCGAAATCTTTCAATTTCTTATCCTACATTCTTTTTTTTTTTAATTATTGAAATGTTTGTTTTCACATCACCTACATTTCCCAACGTATCCCTCCCTCACTTCCTATACAGAGAGCTATATTTGTAAAAAAGGACAATCAAGAAAAAAACAAGTTTAACAAATCTAATTAATATGTGAAAGAAATCTAAAATAGGATGTGTTTCACACTCATTCTCCCACCTCTGTAAAAAAGTCAGGGGAAATACTTTTTTCATATCTCTTTTATGGGGCCAAGCTTTGTGGTTATAATTTCACGGTATTCAATTTCAATTGTTTTATTGTAGTTATTGTATATATTGTTTTCCTGATTCTGTTTCCTTTGCATCAGTTCATAAGTCTCCTCATGTTTCTCTGTATTCATAATTTCTTACAGTATAGTAATATTACATTATATTCGTGAACTGCAATTTGTTGAACCATTTTCTAATCTATGGGCATCTCCTTTATTTCTGTCTTGTTTTTTGCTACTGCAAAATAGAAATATTCTTGTTATATACAGGAATTTTATTTTTGTTTTTGATACTGCTTAGGGTCTACGTACAACAGTGGAATCTTGGGATCAAAGGCTCTAGACATTGTACTATTCTTTGCATAATTCCAAATGTTTTCCAGAATGGTAGGATTAACTCATAGATCTACCAATAAGGTACTAGTGTTTCTATAATCCTTCCAACATTGATTTTCTCATCTTTTATCATCATTGCCAATTTGCTGTGTGAAATTAACTCTCTAAATTGTTTTGACTTGCCTTTCTATCAGTATTAGTGATATGGAACATCCATTCATCTTCTCTATTCTTCCAATCTGCTTCAACCAACAGTTAAGGACGTACCTACCATGGGCAAAACACTGTTTTGTTGGGGATGTAAGACTAGAGAGGATCTAGACCTTGCTCTAAAGGAGAGTACAGGAAAGAGAAAGGCAAGGATACAAATATTTATGATATGGGGAAAAGTATTGTAGTACAAAGAAGTTAGGGAATACTTTTGTAAGTAGTTCATTCTCTTCAGATACTCTTCAGAGAATTCCATAGAGGGAGCTTTTATTTTCGCCATTTGGAGAGCACAGAAAGAAGGCTTTGTTTAATGTTACTTTCAGCTCTTCAGATTGTTTGAGGTTACTAACCTCTAACTCCTCCAACAACTTCACTTTGGTTTGACAGGTGCTGAGCAAGTGCTATTTGTTATTCTAGTTGGGGGCAGTGAGGGGATAATACTTACTTAATTCAGAAACAGGGCAGGCTGAATAAACTTATGGGAGCTACCAAACTCTCAAACAGGAGAGGGAGTAAATGTTGGTCATTAACTATTGCTGGTAGTGTTGGAAGGGGGGAAAGTCAGAAAGAGAGCTGGTAATTAGCATTCAAAAAAATTGTCCTGTGTGTTATCTTTAGTGCTTTTGATGGGGGCCCCTGACTTAAAGTATACCATTAATTTAAAGGTGAAAAAAAAACTGTTAGGAAGTTAGAGACCTCCTTGGAATGACTATTCAAGAACTAATTGATCTTGGGAATTAATTATAAACAAGAGAGCATTCTCCTGATGAGAGGCTCCTGTTAATATACTTAAGAGGTAGATAATAATTGTAATTCAAATGAAATGATCCACAGCAAGAAACTGATAAAGTCTCCTGAGAGAGTTCTCAACTTGGTTTGGGCATCCCTTGAGGACCCTTTTATTAGGTCTTCTTTTGGAGGGCCTGAGATCAGTTGAGGATATATTTGAATTTATAGCAATTGCTTTCAAGAGGACTTTCAAGGACAACCTTTGCCACCTTATTCCGTAACTCGATGGTTTAAAAGAGCCAGGATTGAATGGACTATGGGGTTTCCTGAACGCTGTCCCACTTTTCCATTATATATAAGAGTAAAAAACAAAATACCTTGTTATTTTGAATTGGGCCTAGGTAAATATCTAGAATCTATTTTCTTGAAAAATAGTTGAATTGTTATAAAAAAGCTAATGCTACATTTAAAATCCTGACCAATGCTTATGCAAATCTGCCCTTTCTTAAACTAATCACTACATTCTTGGCTTTGGGTGATTCTTTAAGGCTCCCTTTTCATCTGGAATGTATTTCATTTATGTCTAAAACTTCACTGAAAACAGAATAATTACACAGAAAACACTATTTTAAAAATGCACATTTTAAATAGAACCCTCCACTCCCCCCCTCCCCCAAGCTGGGTAAATTGAATGCTGAAAGCTGGATCAGGGAGTTGTTACTTTCATTCAGGGTGAGAATAGAATATTAACACAATGATGGGAAGGTGGTAAGAGGCAAAAGAAGCCATTGAATGAACCACTTTCCTGCTAATATGGCCCAATTAGACCTATTCATTTGGCTTAGCTGTGAAGAGGGCATTGTTGTCTCATTATTAAGGCCAACCAGGCAAACCAGCAAGGGTTAAACCACATTCCAAAAACTAATAGTAGAACTTCTTTTTTGTAGTACCAAAGGAATGGAAACAAAGTAGATATCCACATATTTGAGAATGATCAAACACATTTTGGTACATTAAAGTAATGGGATATTACTGGAAAGGTTAATGTGAACTCATAAAGAGTAAACTAAACAGGATCAGGAAAACAATAAAAAATTAATTACTACAATAATGTAATAAGGAAAGAAAAGTATGTAAACTATGAATAAGTTATCTAATCATCATCAATGTGGTATCAATAAGGAAAAAAGATCCAGAATTGGGCAAACAATTCACACTTTATCAGGGACACATCCTCAGTGCCAGAACAAAGGGTCACGAGCATCCAAGGTAATGTCTTTTTAAGAAGGCAGAAAGTATAAATAAGTAAGGTTTTGTAAGGTTATTAATATTACCACCTTGTAACCATCATTGTACCATCACTGTCAGAACAAAGATTGAATCAAGGGAGAATAGGGAACTCTTACACCTCCTATGGGGAGACATAATCAATGCCAGAACAAAGGGTCAGGGCAGTGCTTTGGCAAATCCATTTCTTCAGTTTCTTTCCATCTCTATTTTCCTGTGTGACTCCTGATGAATGTCTAACAAAGGAGAGCTTTGCTATTCTCCACACTCACCCCAGGGAAGAACTCACATGGAGAAGTGGGATGAGGGAGTGACTAATAGCGCTGGGTTGTTATAATCTTTCAAGCTTGTTGCTTTTCAGAAAAAGTTTCATCCAGATTTAGCCGAGTTTAAGTATCTCTGCCACTTACCTCTCACCTAGCTGAAAAAAAAGAGAAAACTTTTCTTCTGTGGCTTCAGCATTCCTTTTCTCAGTTAATCCCCAAGGAACTATAAATAATACTACATCCCTCTCAGAGACACTGCAGAATTTGCAATTGCTCCACAGGCAAGAACACCCATTATCATCAATAAATGTCTGCAAAAGTAATGTGCATTGAATGCAGATCTATTGGGCATCCAGAAAGAAAGAGAATTGCAACATTTTGAGTGTGTGTACTTATTCACACGCACAAAATGTTTATAAGAAGCAAGAAGAATTATATATCACTGACAAGAAAATATGACAAGATAATATGAGAGATATATTAATCAATAAGAAGTTATGAAATATTGTTAAGCACCATTAGGAACAGAAAAACCAAGACATCGTCCTTGTTTTCAAGAGCTTCATTAGGTGAGAAAAGAATAAAACTTGGATAACAACTAGAGACCAACAAAAGGGTATATAGTTGAACACCTAAATATAGGTCTGACCATGTTATCACCATCACCTTACCCAGTAAACTGCAGGTGGTTCCTTGTTATCCCTAGGATCAACTATAAGCTTCTCCCCCAGCCCCATTATCTGCTTTCTCTCCTCCCTCCACAATTTAAAGCTCTCCTAAATAGGAACTCTTTGTATCTTTCTAGTTCAATTCATGAAAAATTTATTAAGCACTATCTGCATATGAGGGCTATGCTGGGTGCTGTGTATAAAAAAAAATAAGAATCAATAAGCTCTTAACATCAAAGAAGAATAATTATCTTAAATTTTTAAATGAAAAAAGAAAGGAAAGGAAAAGAAAGTATAGTATATGTATTTCTTCTAGTAGGAAGACCGCAAAGAAATGTGAGAAAACTTGAATGATGGGTTTATACTTATGGATGCTCAGAGGATCTGCTGATATATGAACCATTATTGATACAAATGATAGGAATAGATGTACAGATAAAACAAAATAACAAATAATGATACAATGACTTTTTTCAACAAATTACTCATTTTTTCCCAATAAATTTGATGTTTTAATTGTAATTAACATAGGAAGATATTTAAGTTAATTTTTCATTCCATGAAGAATTGATATTGGGGAATCATTATATCCCAATCTAAAATTTAAATCAGATATGGATTATAAAAATCAGTTAATTCAAAGATCGGCTACAAAAAGTTGATTATGTGTTTAATATTTTCTTGATCTGAGCCACATGGCTATAGTCCTAAGCATATTTCCTCTAAAAGCTGCCACCTTTCAAATTTGAGACAAATGATGGATGATAGATAGAAGTCTCCTTTCTTGATTCTCATGCAGGGAACATTCTTCTAGCTGATGAACTTTTCTTTTGTTACTTTTAACATGGTCTTTTCACTACATAAGACATACTCATTTGTCTATCCAACGGTTTTCTCCTGCCTTTAAATCTAAAAGGTGATAAATTCTACATAAACAAAGAAAAATAAAGATATGTGATGGGGGAAGGAGGACAGCAAATTGAGAGAAGTTCCTTTTTCACATGAATTTGCACTAGAACTTCTCTTCATAGAAGTTTCAAATTCCCTTGTGAATATGCACTCATCTCATCTAGTCTCAGCAATCTTTCCAATTGTGGGCCACAAGGTCAATGAAGAGTAATGAAGTAAATAAAGCAGCTTGGATGAAGGTGACAACTGAGGGAAAAGAATACAAATATTGGCCATTTAACTCAATAAGTTTCAGGATCTTTGACATCAGCCAATAGATTCTGCCCTGTCACTTTACATTTTCTGAAAATTGATTTTCTCATGAGATTATTGATATAAAACATGATTAAAAAATAGCCCAGGTAGAAGCAACAACGTTCCATAGCTCCCACATGGCCACCTCAAATATCCATAAAATGTGACTATAAACAAATTTTAGGGCTCCAAAACTCACAAAAATACAGAAAAATACGTCTCCAGCTCAGCAGGAAGGGCTCATCACAGCATGCTGAGAGCTGAAACCAGCCCCGCCTGAAACAGTGGCTTGGCCCCGGCAAGGATGAGCTGCAGCTGGAGCCTTAAGGAGAGTGAATCAGTGGCAGCTGTTGCATTTTCCAGAATTACCAAGCTATAAGAAACAAGGACAAAGTGAAAGGTCAGTGGAACTCAGATAAATTTTGGGGAGAAAAGCAGTCCAGCCAAACTGCCTCCAGGGCAAGGAAGTAGCAGAAGAGGTGGCCCTACAGCCACTTCCATGTAGCTGCTTCAGAGCTCCCAGCCTACAGACTGTAGGGGGCCAAGAGATTGTTCAGAGGCTAAGTGCTCTTGTGTTGAGTGGCCTGGATCTGGATCGTGGTCTTGGGTGGTAGTCCTGGAGTGTGTTTTCAGTGAGCCAGAGCTGGTGAGGGCTGCAAAAAAATGGCGGCCTCCCAACAGGTCTGGCAGCTATGAAAACCCCAGTAATTTGGGACAGAGCTTTCCTCTCTGGAAGCAGAGTTCCACAGAGCTAAAAAAAATCAAGTAATTGACTGGCAACATGAGCAGGCAAAAGAAGCAAAGTAGGAACAGCAAATGAATTTTAGATTCCTTCTTTGGGGACAAAAAGGATCAAAGCATGGAATGGGAGGAAGACAACAGTCACAACATCCACACCAAAAGCTTCCAAGAAACATGAAGACTGCCTACAAGTCATAGAGCAGCTTAAGAAGGATTTTGAAAATCAAATAAGAGAAGTAGAGGAAAAATTGGGAAGAGAAATGAGAATGATGCAAGAAAATCGTGAAAAGAGAGTCAACAACCTGACTGAAGAAAATAACACCTTAAAAAATAGATTAACTCAAATGGCAAAAGAGGCCCAAAAAGCCAATGAGGAGAAGAATGCCTTAAAAAGTCAAATTTGCCAGATGGAAAAAGAATCTCAAAAACTTTCTGAAGAGAATAATTCTTTCAGACTTAGAGTGGAGCAAATGGAAGCAAATGACTTTATGAGAAATCAAGATATCATTAAACAGATCTAAATGAATGAAAAATAGAAGGCAATGAGAAGTATCTCCTTGAAAAAAACCACTGACTGGGGCAAATAGATCCAGGAGAGACAATTTAAAAATTATTGAACTGCCTGAAAGCTATGATCAAAAAAAGAACTTAGAAAGCATCCTTCAAGAAATTCTCAAGGAAAATTGGCCTGATATTTTAGAACCAGAGGGCAAAACAGAACTTGAAAGAATTCAGCAATCACCTCTTGAAAAAGATTCCAAAAAGAAAACTCCTAGGAATGATATAGCCAGGTTCTGGAGGCTCCAGATCAAGGAGAAAATATTACAAGCTGCCAAGAAGAAATAATTTGAAGACTCAGGATAACCCAGGATCTAGAAGCTTCTACATTAAGGGATGGAAGGGCCTGGAATGTGATATTCCAGAGATGAAGGGAGCTAGGATTAAAACCAAGAATCACCTACCCAGCAAAATTGAGTATAATGTTCCAGGGGAAAATATGGTCATTCAGTGAGGTGGAAGACTTTCAAACATTCTTGCTGAAAAAACCAGAACTGAAAAGAAAATTTGACACTCAAACACAAGAAGCATGAGAAGGTGAACATGGAAAAGAGATCATAAGGAACTTACCAAAGTTGAACTATTTATATGCCAACATGGAAAA
>CM053581.1:301568485-301622072 GCA_028627135.1 Pseudochirops cupreus | reverse complement strand
CTCCTGTGTGCTCCGTTCTCCCTGCCCCGACCTGATTAGGCACTTCTCTGGGCTGGGAATCTGTCACTCTCTGTCTCCCAATGGGTTCTGTCACTCTTAAATCCGCTCAAATTTACTTTTGAGTTCCCAAGGACGAAATTCTTGGGGAGCTTGGAGAAGTCACTGCTTACTCTCCGCCATCTTAGCTCCGCCCCCCCTGATTTCTTTAATACCATTACATTTTACCATGCCTTACAGAGATGTTTTGTAAAAGGGTATTTTGAAAATAAAAACCCTGGACCTGAACCAAAGAAAACCACTTCAGTAAGCTGAAAGAGGTTGCGAAATCTAATAGGTCTTTCTTAAACTGTATATCCCCAGCATCAACCCCACCACTCCCTGTTATACTCTTGCTTGTGTATGAGCAGACTGATTGAGCAAAAGATTACTTGTAACTGTGATAGATGATGACACACAGATCTCCAAGTTTTCCTCTGAATTAAATTCATTCATTTCTGAAGGTTTGACTAGATGAATATACTAAACCTAGTGTGAAAACTACAGGTAGGGGCTTTGTCAGGCTGTGACATTTTCACTAAATTCGTGTTGCAGCTTCTCTGTACTTGCTTCTTAAAAGGGACAAAAATGCAGGCAAGAGATGAAAGTGTGTAAAGAAACTCCCATTTCCTTTCTGCACATTTAACTTTAGTTTTAGTTCCAAAAATTATCTCTAGTGATGAATTATTCAGGGCGAATGGTGCTAGGAATCTCACAAATGTATACCAACATTGCAACTCCAAATGTGAACTCTTTGCCTAATGACCAAAAAAAAGACTTCTGTTGGAAAAAAAAAAACAACACAGGAATGTTGATATTCTCACAATATAATTCTAAGACAAAGTTGCACATAAATGGACAGCTAGCTAACAAATTCTCTTTGCTAAGTCAAAAAAAAAATGGACTGATTCACTTTCATCATGTGCCCCAAAGTAACAAGAAACATGATTTCACAGGACACATGATCAGCTTGTGTTTCAGTATTTATAATAAACGTTAAGTCAAAAGACCAATGTGAAGATAACTGTAGCTTAAGCATCAACATTTATTGTAAAGGATGAAAAGTAAAAGAAATCACAGGAAGAATTTGTTGATTCTTCAAAGAAAATCAAAATATACTTTGATCCCTAGTGGCTTTTATGCAAAGTCGGACATAGAGGAGCATGGCAAAAGCACACTGGAAAATATGGCTCAGTTTTGAGAAGAGAAAGATAACATAGGCTTATAAATTATACACTGGCCTCCCACCTGTGTATCATGAATATGTTCTTCCTAAAGTGGACCAAAAGGCACTGAACATGGAATAAACCAAATATCATCCCCCAAAATGAAATAGACTATAGCTCAATGGACAGAAAAACTATACGTTATTGACTTGGAAGTTATATTAGAATCAGTTTTAAATCAGAGGTTAAAACCAACACCAAATTGAAAGAAAGGATAAAGACAAAAACCTCAATAAGACCATCTTTTTTTTTTCTTTTAAAAAAAATGTCTTTAGTTCTTTCAGGCTCATATCCAATCACATTTTATTTTGAAACTTTGATTACCAATATTTTAAAGTCATTGTCTAATTTTGAATTTGTGTCTCGAGCTTCTCTGTTATCATTGTTAAGTTTTTACAGTCAGTTTTTGTTGTTGCTGTTTGCTCATTTTCCTAGCCTTGACTTTTAACTTTTTCTTAATGAGTTGGGATCTTCTCATCTCTGCACTCTGAGTTTTTGTCTTTGATTAGCTTCTGCTGCTTTTACACCTCAGTGGGGGCCTGCAAGGTTTTGGTGCTTTCAAGTTGGTGTGATCTGAAAAGAGATCTTGCCACTGCCCTCCTATTCTGTGCTGTGGTCCTTACATGAAAAAAGCACCTGCTTCCTTGTGATTGTGACCAGTCCTCTACATCCTAGAACTGTGACTTGGAATTAATAGGCAACAGAGGTACCAAATGGCACCTGATCTTGCTCTCAGTTCTAGAATGGGATCCCCTGGGATCTCTTTCTGACCAGGTGTTCTATTCCCTTACCATCCTGGGAGCTATGTTGCTCCTGCTATTACCATCCCAAAGACAGTGCTGTTTTGACCCAAATGTTCTCAGCCAGCTCCCAAAAGAATAAACATTTGTAAACTACTTTCAAATTTTTGGTCTGTATTGACTGAAGAAATGTCTACATTGATGAGACTGGACAACCACTCAAAGGAAGGGGAGAGATCTGTATATCTTCTTTGCTAGAATCTTTAAGGTAGGCAGTGTAAGTATTATGATCTTCCTTTCAAAGATGAGGAAACAGAAACTTTTAGAGGTGACGTGACTTACCCATGTCTATGTAATGGTCAGTTATCTGGGACACAATTTACACCTACATTTCCTGACTTAGCATTCTAACTGATGGAATGATTATGGGAATAGAACCATTTTGAGTCGCATCTTCTTGAGTTACATTTTTTGGAGTATCATTCTTTACCATCTTTGAAAATGCACATGGAGAGAATCAAAGCCATTTCCCTAATTGACAAATAGTGAAAAGATACGAATATGAAGTTTTAGAGCAAAAAATCCAAGCTATCAATAGCTATATGAAAAAAATGTTCTGAATAATTAAGAATTAGAAAAATAAATAATTAAAACCATGAGATATTCCTTCAAATCATCAAATTGGAAAACTTGATCGAAAAGGAAAATGATAAATGCAGGAGGGGTTGTGGGAAAACAGATACAATAGTGTACTGTTGCTGGAGTGGTGAAGTGATCTAGTCATTCTGGAAAGAAATGGGACTATTCTCAAAGTTATTAAACTGTGCATACCCATTGGCCCAGTGATACTACTCCAAGCTCTGTCACCAAAGCAAATGAAAGAATGAGGAAAAGAAACCATATATACAAAAAAGAGAAGATCTTTTTGTGGTGACCAAAATTGGAAACTGAGGGAGTGCCCATCAGTTGGGGAATGGCAACAATGGGGAATGGGGAACAAGATATGGCAGATGAATGTAACAGAATACTATTGTGTAATGGAATACTATTATGAAATAATGCATGGGATGGGATGGCTTCAGAAAAACCTGGAAAGACTTCCAAGTAGTGATACAAAGTGAAGTGAGGTGAACAATTTATACAAGATTAATAATACTGTAAAGACAAACAACTTTGAAAGATTTAAGAAGTTTGATAAAAAACAAGAGCCAAAAATCCCAGAAGACTCATAATGAAACATGCTACTCAGAGTGCAGAATTATATATACATATATATGTATATTTATGTATATGTGTATATAATATGCATACATACATATGTGTACACATACACACATATGACCTGGCTAATATGGAAATTAATTTTCCTTGTCCATACATCTTTTGTTAAGAATTTTGTTTTGCCTGCTTTCTAAATGAAGGGAGAAGATGGGCTTGAGAGGGAAAGAATTTGGAACTGAAAATTAAATTGAATTAAAATGAATAAATGAAACTGTACAATAAAAGTAAAAAAGGCACATGGAAAGCTATTGTGTGTTTTACAGAATGTTACAATGTGACAAAAATCAATAGGAGTCAAACATATATTAAAAATATAGTGTGTACTCAATTTTATTACCAGGAAATTGTCAGTCAAATCTTGCTATCTTCCATATAACTTTTGAAAAAATAGTTGGTTTTTATGGAAAATTGGTAATGTTTTTCCTGAGTAAAACTTCTAGATTCTAGCCTGCAGTCACATAATCTTTCCCAGTTTCACATCACTGCACATAAGTTGCCTTGTTCATTCCAAAGTCAGTCTTCTATGCATGGGTAAGTTTTACCTCTCAAAGAATCCTGAATTAAATTTGTGGGCTCATTGCAAACAAATCCCCTCTTAAATTCATGACCTAATTCACAAATAACCTTTAACTTCCAAAACATTCAAGAACCAAGTGCAGAGAAAAGAAAAGGGGGGGAGGGAAGGTGGGATAATATAAAAGTGGCATATTCTATGAAGACTTAAGTTCTATTTGAAAAAGTAGAGTCAATAAATGTTATAGTGTAATAAGAAAAGCTCTAATAGCTAATATCTATATAACAATTCCTTCTCCGTACATCCTAGAATTCTCAAATATACAACAAGTTTTGCTCATTGGCATATCTGTTTTTGTTTTAATCATTTTACAGACAAGGAAACAAGGTCACACATTGTAACTTGTCCATGGTTATATAAATATCAAGTAGCCACAGCCAGTCTTCTTTCCACTATACACATTGACTTTCTATGATAGTAAAATAAATGCCAAGTTATTGGGCTCATATAGGGCTGAGTGGGAAAGAGGGAGAAATAGATGTACCCCAGATGCTGCAAGAAGATGGAGTTGGGGCTGTAGCTGCCTGAAAATCTAAATATTCATTTAGGAGCAGTAGAGCGCAGGCTTCCATGCCTTGTTCTCAATTATAAACTTTCTTTCTCTTTTAAGTTTTTCCTAACCCTGCACCTTATTTCTTACGTTTATATAACACAGATAATAACGCCATGCAGCTCACAAAGCTGGTTGCAAGGATCAGATGACATAATGAAAGTAAATATTTTGAAAATCTTTAAATGCTATATAAATGATAGCCATTAAAAATAACAATAAATAAATAAAAGATTATCGATTGAATGTTGTGACTGGGAGAAAAAATAAAAGATCATACAGCTAATTGAAAACAGTGTATAAAAACTGACTACTCAGGTTAGCCTTCTACCTTATTGAGACAATGAACAGCTCAAGAACTTCTAGTTTGCCAAATTCATTAATATCCTTCAAATTCCTTTCTAGCTCTATTTGACTATTTGCCCAGCTAATTTCAAATACTAGTTATGCTACATTGGGCAAGTCACAACCTTTCTAGGTTTGTTTTCTTATTGGTAAATTGAGAGGGTTAGACTAATTGAATGGCATAATTGACTTGGTACTGCATTTGGACTCGGGACAGACTTGCCTTCTCATACTGCCTCAAATTCTTGCTAGCTTCATGATCCCAGGTAAATGAATTTACCTCTCTGTGTCTCAGTCTCCTCATTTGTAAAATATGGAGATTAAACACAATGGACTTTGAGGTCCCTTCCAGCTCTAAATCTATGATTCTATTGCTAGATTACCTAGTCATTTCTAGCTTTAAGCTAATGCTGCCCTCAAAACTCCTTTGATCCCTAAAGTCAAGAATATCCAGGGAATCGAGAAAAAACAAAAGTGAAAGAAGTTGGCCTAGAAGTACCAGATTGCAAACTATACATAGTGGCAATCACCAAAACAATTTGGTACTGGATAAGCAATACAACGGCTAATAATGGAAAACGTTAGGTACACAATCAACAGAAGTAAGCGACCACAATAACCTAGTTTGACACAGGGATTCGAGTAATTGTAACAAGAACCCACAATTTGACAAAAGCCAATGGGAAAACAGGAAAGCAATCTTGCAGAAATTAGGCATAGCTGGACAACTCATACTGTATACTAAAATAAGGTCAAAATAAATACATGATATCATAAAGGGTGATATCATAAGTGAATTAGCAAAGCGTGGGGAAAAAAAATGCCTGTCAGATCTATGGATAAGGGAAGAATTTATGACCAAAAAAAAGACAGAGAGGATCATGGGAGGCAAAATGGCTAATTTTGGTTACATTAAATTAAAAGGGTTTTGAAGAGACAAAACCAATGTATCCAAAATTAGAAGGAAAACAGGCAACTGGAAAAAAATACAGCAAGTTTCTCTGATTAAGGTTTCATTTCTCAAATATCTATAGGTAATGAAGCCAAATTTCTAAAAAACATAAATGCTGTCCCCTTATTGAGAAAAAAAAAGGTCAAAGGATATAAACAAGCGGTTTTCAGAAGAAGACATCAAAGCTATCAATAGTCATAGGAAAAAATGATCTAAATCATTAATAATCAGAGAAATGAAAATTAAAAACAACTCTGAGGCACCATCCCACACCCATCAGATTGGCTAATATGACAGAAAAGGAAAATGACTAATGCTGGAAGGGATGTGAAAAATAGATACATTAATGCACTATTTGTGAAGCTGTGAACTGGTCCAACCATTCTGGAGAACAATTGAGAACTATGCCCAAAAGGCTAGAAAACTATTCATACCTTTTGAATCAGCAATACTGCTACTAGATCTATATCCCAAAGAGATCACAGAAAAAAAGGAATAGGACCTATATGTACAAAAATATTTATAGAATTATTTTTGTGGTGGGTGAAGAATTAGAAATTGAGGAGATGCCCATCAATTGGAGAATGCCTGAACAAGTTGTGGTATATGATTGTGACGGAATACTACTGTGCTGTAAGAAGTGATAAAAAATAAAGTTAATGTATTTTTTGCATGTCTTCATATGTAAAATGGGTATTTTATTTTATTTTTTTAATCTCTTGCATTCTCAATGGGTGGGGAAGGGAATGGAGGAAGGTAGAAAATTTAAAGCTGAAAATAAAAATAAAACAAATTTAAATAATTAAAAGACTCCTTTGTCATTTTTATTTCATTGACTACAACAATACCTCATCCAATGTTTCCTTTTTCTACTCTTTTCTACTGGTCAGTTTTGTGGTAAAAAATCAAAATGCCATCAGGTCTGGACCATCCTACTGACATGCCCCTCAAACAGATTCACTACAGAGAAATTTGGAAAAATAAAGAGATTTTTACAAATAATCTTTTTCTCTTCTCCTCTTCTCCATTTTCATCACCTCCCTTGCCCTCCCCTCTCGTTTTCTTCTTCTCTTCTCCCCTCCCTTCCTGCCCCTTTCTTCTTCTTTCTTTTTTTTTGTTAATAAGAATGATTTGCCACAGAGAATTTGAAAAAGTTCCCAGCTTCATTTGTATGGCTGTATGCTGATTAGTACTTCCTGATCCAGTCAACAGAATGGATTTCCTGCAGGGAAACTGGCAGCTCTTGCTGAGAGACCCCAGAATTGTTCTCAATTAAGTAGATATTAAGAATCACTGTTATTTCTAAAAGTAACGTTTAAAATGTAATTTCTATTTTTATATTATACTAAAAATGTATTGAAGCATATACATGCACTATGAATGTCTCTCTCCTACATATGGGTACGAATAAGATTTGCCCTTTAAATTGCAGGTGATGAAATATTTGTTCCTATTTATCTTAACAAAAACCTACCAGACGTCAAATTTGAACTGTTAAAAAAAAGGGAAAAATGCCAGACTTTGCATATGAGAAAAATTACAATATTTGATAAAGTGACTCGTTCCAACACAATGCCGTTAGAAATCAACAAACTGTAATAATCTCTGGGAGGAAATGTTCACCCCCGGGAATAGATTTGAAAAGGAAAGAAGAGGAATTTTGTTATTTGTCTGCCAAGTAACATAAAAATTGAGCTGATTTTTATAATTTAGCACGCTTTAGCACAATATTCTTGAAACAAGTCAGCATGCATTTATTAAGAATTTATTAATAATTATTATTACACAATGGACCACACACCGTGCAAAGCACTAGCGATATAATGAAGGTTAAAAACAAAAAATCCTCTGATTTCTAGGAGCCTACGATACATCTCAGGTGTATTAGTCTTTTTCTTATTTGTTTTGTCTCAGATTTAAATAGTAATTTGTGAGATTGGGATTATTTCATGCTTAGACCGTTTCTCCAAACGGTCTTTTCTGATTTAATACCTGGTAATTAATGAAGCTATTTCTCTTTCCAAGATAAGTGATGACAATGACCTCTGCTTAGGATACTATAACCAGTTGCCCACTGAACTTAAGCCTATGTACAAAACTGTAAGAATATTCAAATGAATGAGTGAGTGAGATGGACCTGAAAGATTAAAGCCCCTTGAGGGCAGGGATTATTTCATTTTTGCCTTTGTATCCACACTGATTAGCACAGAACTTTTCACATTTTAGTGTTTAATGAATGTCTGTTATATGAACTGAGTCAGGAGGTTTTTGGAGGGGTGGTAAAAAATCCATATACCAATTGTTAACAAAGAAACCTGAGAGAATCATCTAAGTGGTAACTGGCAAATAATTGGATATATGTTCAATTGCTCATCAGAGAAAATTGTTGATTAAATTTAGCAGAGGAGGAAAATCAGATCATATACTGGGTATTAACAAAATCCCTAAATTACTGATCACACAGTATACTTGGAATAGAATCTCTTTCAAATTTATGTCTTAGAATAATAAGATTTAAAGCTGGAATGGATTCAAAGATGATCTAGTCCAGGGATGGGGAATCTGAGGCCTCAAGGCCACATGTGGCCCTCTAGGTCCTCAAGTGGGGCCTTTGACTAAATCGAAATTTAACAGAAAAAATCTCCTTAATAAAAACATTTATTCTGTAAAACTGGACTCTGTCAAAAAATTGTACTCAAGGACCCAGAAGGCCATATGTGGCCTTGAGTTTGCAGGTTCCTTATACCCATTCTACTCCAATCCCTTTATTTTACAAGTGAGAAGACTGAGGGTGTCCCTCTAGTCTAGATATTAAGGTTCTTTCTAACGTTAACATTTTATGACTCTGCTTAGGTTTTTAGAACTGGTTAAGATAAACTTTTTATTGCAGTTATAAACAGATAATTTTTTTTTAAAAAGCCTGTCCAAAACAGTGTTATTAAATTCCAGAAAGAGTGGATATGATCCTAGTTCCTTAGTCATTAAGATACGGCTACCTGATTTATGAGAATAAGCAAGTAGTTATTATGATGATTCTTGATGATTAAGTTGATTGGGAAATCCTCTTTTGTGAGTAACAAAGCAGATCATGGCACTTGGAAACTCATCTCAGCACTTCTAGGAGGTTTCCTAGACTGAAAAAGACTACCTTTCTACCTTGTTTTCACATGAACAAAATCTGATTGAAATGATGGTTCAATCCAAAATTAACATCCATTTTCCCTTTTCATGTTTCAGCATTTTTCCTTTGCCCCTGTGTTCTCTTTTCCCATTGGTGAGTACCTCTGGGACCTCCATTTGGAAGAAGGTTCCAAGTCTTCCACTTTTCATAGTCTATACTTTGCCACCATGTTCTACCTTGGGTACAATCCCTCCTCTCCATCCTCTTCACCTTTCTTTTGAGTGCTGTCTTCACTCATTAGAATGTAAGCTTCTTGATGGCAAGTACTGTCTTTCTTTTTGCTCATGTTTGCATTCCCAGTACTTTTAGCATGGTGCCTGGCACACAGTTCTTAACAAATGTTTGTTCACTTGCTTATTGACTTTGATCTCCATGTCCTCCTCTTTGCTTCTCCTCCTCATCTTTTTCCTCCTCTTCCTCCTTTACAGTAGGTTCATTCATTTTGAGAACCCCTAAAAGAGGTCACTTATAGAACTTAGCAACAACAGCAGTATAAGCAACAACATCAACAACAAAATACCCTCTTTATCCTTCCCCATCAAACCTCTGGGGACATATGGAAACAAAACATTTTCATTCCATAACCTGAGGTGGGATTTTTATTGCTAGTGGTATAAAGATATGATTTCCCTGGTTTTGGGCCTATAGCACCCATCACTTTCACACTCACTCACTAACCTGAATCCCATAAAATTTTCTCTTCCAACATGCCAGACTTCAAGAAAACATTAAAATCATGCTTAAAAGGAAGGCAGAGTCAGTATAGCCAATATCAGCCACAGTTCAATGGCTTTAAGTGCCTTTTAATGGTCTCTTATGGACTGGAAAAATGTTCTTGGACTGACTTGCTATGAAATGATTTAAGCCAGAAATATACTAATTGCTTAATAACAACTAAGACCATAATCAGATAAGACAGCTGAACCACATCATCATGGTTGGTTTCCAGAGACAAGTTTATTACTAAATGTTATATTGAACAACCTGTATCCCATGTATGTATGTGAAAGGAATTTTCACTTCAAATAGTGTGCCAAATCTTATGCCAAATAAGTTGCTTATAAAAACATGTGTTAAATTATTAGATGAATGGTTTAAGTTCTATTTGGCCTGATACCCAATACAGTTTAACTCAATGGATTATGTCAGGAGACCCAATATCTGTCTCCAGTTTTGTCACTAGCTAGTAGCATGACCTGGGTAAATCATTCACCTCTCTGGGAATTGTTATCCACGTCAGAGAATAAAGAGGATGAACCAGATGCTCTTGCCTAGCAATAATATTTTATGGTTCATGACATCTAAAATATGCCCCTGAGCCGGTAGCACATGCTAATTTTAATTTTTATAGCACTCAATAGGATAACTTTCAATGCCATAAGGTGTTAATCTGTGTATGTTTCCTTATAACTCCACTCCTCTTCATGAGATGGAAGACCCTCAAGCTACAATCTCCCCTTTCTGTCAATATCACTTTTAATAAATTTTTGTGAATAGGGCCTTTACACCTGAGGGATGGCAAATCCTTGCATGCTCAGCAAAAGGTTAGACTTATTTATGGAAGGAGACATCACTGGGGAGGTCTGGAAGCAGCAAATCTTTCAAACTGGTGTGGTTTTTAAGAAGGCAGAATCCAGGAACTCAAAACATAACTCATTTGCTTGGCATGGAATGTTTTCTCATACCTGGAGTCTCACAAATATGTCAATATGCAAATGTGTAACATAAAGGTTCCCTCAGGGTAGTCTAATGGGACACACACACACACACACACACACACACACACACACAAATTTGTAATCATTTAAAAGACCTAAGTAGCAATCATTTATCATATACAAAAGGGAAATCAGACATAAAAAAACCAAAGCTTGACCTCCCTGGATTGGGTGCTGCTGACAGGAGCTCTCATTTCAAAGAGATAACATTATCCAGGAGAAACAATCTCACATAACCAGCCCAAATCATGAAAAAAAGTGCAATAGTGCCAACACCAAAGTTAAAACCATTCTCTTTCAGTCACATACTCATAAATACTCACAGACACATAGTCACATATGAATATTTTCTTAGAGAAAATATTTACCTCCCATTACTATGGTGTAATTAAAAGATATCAGGGTTAGGAAACTGAAAATCTGGGTTCAAGACTAGATTTCTTGATGGCAGTAATTGTTTCCTCGTTGACTCTGTGCCCTCAGTGTCTAGCACAGTGTCCTGCACGTGGTATGTGTTAACAAATGATTATCAGACTGTATTAATTTGAAAGCCCTGGCTCCATCACAACCTAGCCATTGGGATCACTTCTCAGAGCCTTAGTTTTCTCAAATGTAAAAAAAAGTGAGAAATACTTACATTACCTACCTCAAAGAGTTACAATGCATAAGTAGTATTTTGAAAATTCAGCAAATTTCAGAATTTAGAAGCTAGAAGGGTACTCTAGTCATGTAACAGTAACATGGAAGGAGTCTCCACCTTTCAAGTGGGGTTGGGTAAAATTATAAAATGTGATATAATGAGAGTAATTATTATCTCAATTGAATTTTTTTCCTTCAAAAGCTCATGTTTTAATCTACTTTTCTACTAGGCAACTGAAATATAGAGTATCCGACTGGGTTAATGAATTTTTGACAAGATTCAATAGACTTCAGTAAGTAAAAATTAGTCCCTAGGATAGAAAGATAAGGAAAAAATGTTTTAAAACTGAGAGTAGTTTAGAACCTGAATAATCAGATCCATTTGAGGAATTTCTTAGTGAGGAAGGGAACAGGAAGCTTTAAGTCTCAAGTCTTTTTTATGTAAGGAAGAAATCTGGGTTACTGGATTTTAATGGCCAATAAGAATAACTTCAAGAAGATGAGTGACTATAAATGAATATGTAATGTAAAATCTGCTCTAAAAAGTAATCTAGGCAGCACTAATAATGTTAACCCATATTGGTGGCTGTAATACCTAAAATACTTATGAAAACCAATTTAAACTGCTATAAATCTTACTTCTAACAAATAACCATAAGATTTAGAGTTGAAAAAAAATATCTGATTCACTCCCTTTAACTTTATGAGTATTGAAACTGAGGCCTAATCACTGATCCAGGGTCATTCAGGTAATAAGAACTAACAGAAACACTTAGATCTTATGCCATCCCGAGCAATAGTTTAATTTATTCCAATAAAAACAAACTCTATTACTTTGGGCCTAATACAATTTGAACCTTCTATTTTCTCTCAATGGGTACATCAGTTAGGTTCTTGCCCAGTTTTACTTGACTTCAATTCCTTTAGCTCTTTGGAGACAAATGACATAGATGGGAAAACTAGTAAGTACATTTTGAAAAGTCTTAACTCATTTGGATATTGCTTCTTTCTAAGTAGGAGTTCATTCTCCCTTAAATTACTGACTGAATCATTCATTTTTAAAGGAACAGTGCCTAATCATGCACCCTATAGTGACAAAACTCTGGAGCTTCCTCTCAAGGGGAGGGATATTACTACCTCCATTACAAAAAAACTGGGGAAACCTTAAACACGATTAGAAAATGGTGCCCAATACCATTTTATATGACACCAAGGCTTTTTTTCACTACACATTGATTTGAAACTGTTATTAGTACTTTATAGCTAAGCAATCAGTGCATTTTTATAAATTTTTAGAATATTAAACAGTTATGAGGTGGATACTATTGTGCTATAAGAAATGATGAGCAGATTGATTTTAGAAAAACATAGAGACTTGCATGAAATAATGAAGAGTGAAATAAATAGAACAAAGAACATTGCATACAATAGCAGCAATATTGTTGGAAGAATAACAGTGAATGACTAAACTATTCTAGGTATTATAAATATCCAAATGAAGTACATAGGACCTATGAAGGAAGATGCTATCTCCCCCCAGAGAAGTGATAAATAGAAGGATACATAGTATGGTTATAAATTCATATATGTATATGTATATATATATATGTATATATGTATGTACACACGTATATCTTTGTCAAATGGCAATTTTCTCTAGTACATTTGGGGAGAGAGGAAAGGAGACAGTTCAAAACTTAAAATGTAACCCCCCAAAATAAATTAAACAATCTCCAGCTATGATAAAACTTTGATGCTTATTGACTGTGTGACTTTGGGTAAGTCATTTTACCTTCCTAGGTCTCAGTTACTTTGTTTGTAAAATGAGGAATTGGACTAGATATCTTTTGAGGTCCCATCTAGCTCTCTATAATATTCATAATTAATAATATTCAGACATGTTTGTCTCAACAACTGATGTGGACTAGATTGATAGACATGGCTTTCTCTTGACTAAATAGTCACACACTCATTACAAACTGACTTGTTAAATGACATGTTGATGAATGTAGATGCATATTACCTTTCTCTGGAAAGAACTTAGTAGTGGCTTTGGAAGCTAGTAGAAAGGCATGTGATGATGAAGGACAACTAATTTTACTTGACTACAGGTAGTGGACTTTCAGTTCTGTCTTCTGGAGTTGTTCCTCTTTTCCCTTCTGTTAGCAGAGGACAACAGCAATTCTTTTTCATCCTCTGGGTCCCTTCTCTTCCAGGCATCCTTGAAGGACCTTGTTCTCTATCCTGGCTTTGTTGTATGCTGGAATTGGTCCAAGAAGAATCATCCTAGCTCTGTCACTCATTTCTTTTTCTTTACCTTTCCTTCTGCTTAGAGTTGAGAAATTGATTCATATCTCACGCCCCCGTTGGGCAAAGGAGAGATGATCTAGTACTGTCTTCTTCCAGGAATAATTGTATGCCTTATATTTTTAGGATTAATGTTAAGATTTCATTTTTCATTATATATCAAGTCTTTTTAAACACATTTGCATATTTGTTGCTGAGTTAATAATTCCCCTGAGAGTCCATGGTGTCTTGATTGCTGCTGATTTAGGAATCCCTTTATAGTTCATGCACTGGTTATTCCCATCAAATACTTCTATTTCTAGCATAGAATTATGTCTTTATTTTGTAGAATTTAGCTTTTTAGATTTTCTTTGACTAATGTCAATAAGACCCCAAGTCTACTAGTTTCCAGAAGATTTGGTGAGCAAGTTAGCCTAGATAAGAATGAAGAGGGAATTAAGAAGTATCTGTAACCAGTTCTGCCTCTCACCTCTTTCTAGCAGTTTTGATAACCCTTGGAAAAGTCATTTCTTTCTGATCCTCAATTTTTCTCATCTGTGAAATAGGAATAATAACACATATTAATAGCTCACTGAATTCAGTAACTGGTGACATAATATAGTTAACAAACTTGGTAAATATACCAAAAAATGTAGTTTATCATTATTAAAGGGTCAATGTATTAATCAACATAGACAAAATAACTAGCCCTATAGGCTAAATTGCCAGCAAGAGAATAATTTCCTTAAATTTTCTCTATCCTATAACTGTAATTATCACAGCTTGTCTTCATGTTAGTCATTAGACTCCAAAATAATCTTTTAATTTTTCTGGCAAAATGTTACCTGGGGAGAGATACAGCATAAAGTATGGGCACCAAGAGATTTCATTTAGAGGACTATGGAAAGAATGCTTTTAGCCAGAAATAAGATAGAAATTTTTTTATGTCTTATAAGAAATTTTCTGGATCTGTCTCCTTGGGAAACATGTTCTTTTTAAATTAAAGAAGCAATTCTTCATGTCCTGCCAAAGGAAACAAAATAAAGAAGAATTGTGAAATAATAATACACACCCAAAGTTGGTGTCTAATAAATGTTTGCTGAATTGACTTGAAATTTACTGCACAAATATCACCTTTCTAGTCACTGGTAGCAAGTCTTCAGTTCTGACAAGTGATTTCTTAGGTTGAACTTAGGTTGATCAGTATTTCAAAAAGAATTATCACTAAATTAAACAAGGATTTAAGGAAATTCAAAGCTAATAGATGAAGAATGGGTTATTAAGGGAAGCTGGGATATGTGGCTGATATCCTATGGGGCCTGTTCTTTGGTAACTATAATGATTATATGTTTCTTAATCTAACTCTGGGTGTCATAATGTTCCTAATAAAGTAGACTGGGAATATGAACTTGCGGTCTAATATAATTTCTACACTAATTTTACATCCATCCAAATGGAAATGATTCATGACTCTAGCACTGAGTGTAAACTTCTGGAGAACAGATGCCTTGTCTACTGCCCGCCTTTTAATCCCCTATAATGACAATAACTGTGACTATTACCAGTTAAGCTTTATTAATCTTTACAATGAGTTTAGACAGGGCTTGGTCTTCAAACAAAAATCCTTTGAGGGAAGAGAAGAAATACTTTAAGTCTTGAGCATTCATTTGCATCTCAAAGAGAAATAGTTTATCTAATATGCTTTTGAAATTAGATTTAGATAGAGGAGGAAGAAGAGGATGCAGGGAGAGCATGATAACCTGAAAAGGTATATGCCATGTATGGATGGAGGGAAGGGATGATGAAAGGAAGAAAAGAAGAGAACAGAAAAGGCACAAAAAGTGTCCATTTTTTGTTAGACCTCTCCTGGTTCCCCTAGTTGCTAGGGCATTCACTTTCAAGATCACATTGTATCTGATTATAGATATACGTTATATTCCCCATTAGACGCAAGTTTCTCGAGTTCAGAGACTGCTTTGCTTTTATTTTTGTGTGCTGAGAGCTTAACAGAGTGACTAGCATATAAAGGAGTCTTAAAAAAATGCTCATTGCCTGATTAATCCCATTCAAAACTTTTCATAATTTTCCAGTAGATTGGCTTTAGTGTCACCCTAAATTCCTAGTTTACTACCAAAATGGATATAGAGAACTTGGACAACAGAGGGAAAAGTTGTGCCAATATTATAATATTATACAGTAGAATATTCCATAAATTTCTGTTTTAGGTTTTCAGGAATCCAGTTTTAATTATTACTTTTTAAAATTAATGATGTTAAGCCCCAACCCCTAGTCCCATCCCAGCCTTGATTCTCTCTCTCCCTTCCTGTAAATCAACCTATATTGAAGAAAACTTATCCTGGTATTCATTCAACAGTGATAGCTACTTACTTGAAGAGCCAAGAACTTTCTGATGAAGTGACTGGCAGGAGAAGTTGGTTTCATGTATAATTCTTTAGCCATAAACCTAAGTTCCTCTCTATTAAACTCAATGTGTTTCTGTTGAAAGCAATCTGATTTTTTTGAAGTCAAAGGGGAAGAAGATTTTGGAAGGGGCACTGAGTCAAACTTTGTGGAATGAGGAAAACCGTGGATACCTGAATACTACAGATATGGACACTCCTCCAGAATAAGGAAACATGTAGATCCAAAGATATAAAGCTTCTTGATATTTGGGATAATGTGGCAAAAGATAATAGTGAGCAACAATTTACAATTGAAATAGAAATGGTCTTTCTGGCATGGACAGAGGACAATAGAGAGCCATAAAAATATCAGATATGCTGAAATAAGCAGAGCTCATTGATCATTCCATCTGTGTTACTTTAATGTCAAAGAGCAAGAGAGCATTACTAAATAGCTCTGCCTAAATTGAGAATCCTTTGGAGGAATTCAATTCACTCCAAGCTTATGCTTTTCTTTTTTAGTATTTTCTTTGAGAACCCTACATATTTGCTGTTCTTAGTGCTAGAAGAAAGCTAAAGACATTACAAGGCCCAGTCTCCCTTCATGCTTAATTTGCATTTTATAGATGAGATTATTGAGGTTGAGAGGTCAATTGATTTTTTTTTAAGATTATCTAACTGAGATTATGGATATATATATATATATACATATATATATGTACACACACACACACACACACACACACACACACACTAGTTATTCTGTCTTTCTTGGGAAGGGCACTTTCAACTTCACCATATTGTTGTTCTGATTAAACTCATCAAGTATTTATTCAACATTTATTTACTTGGGAGGGATTTATTTCCTTTGTGGCTTGGATTAGATTGAGCCATTGAGGCTCCTTCAGCTTTTCAAATTCTATGATTTTTGATGGCTAATATAGTGCAAGGTGCTATCAGTATAGAAAAAACGTAAGCCACAGATTAATGTTTTTTAGTAGCTTAAAATCTTATTAGGGAGATGACATGATTTTTTTCCACCCATTTTGCCTTCTGATAACATTTGACTGTAGTAAATTATTGCTTTGAAGAATGGTAGTACCATTGATCCAGAGCTAGAAGGGATCTTAGATGCCTTCTAGTCCAACTCCTTCAATGTATAGATGAAGAAACTGAGGCCTAAGAAGGTTAAATGATTAAACCACAAGGTCACACATGCAGAAAGCATGAAATGAAGAGCAGGACATCTTAAATCTCCAAAGTCTTGATCTTTCCATTACACCATGGGGGTAAAGATAGTTTGCCCATTTACTAGTTGGAAATGAGAGCAGCTGTGAATGAAGATCAGTGAGAAAACAACTCGAGAATTCCATGGAAAAGGTCTTAGCAATGTGCTCCCTAAGGGATCTAGAATCAAGTAGAGGTTTACTTTATTACTATTCTATTCTTTGATCCATTTAGACAAGGTCCTGTCTAAATTAAAGAATTCTGAAGCTATTATATATCAATGGGCTCCAGTATGTGGAAACCTGGTACATGAATAAGCTTAATTGAAAAATATTTCTCAATTTATTTTAACTAAAGATAATTTAGTAAGGAGAAACAAAGTAAAACTAGATGAACTCACATCAAGCCTACAGAAATACTCTTTTCAGCACTCCCTATCAAACCTCAGAATCTGAGTTTTGGCCATGTATGGTCCACATGTGAGTACTGTTTATGGCAGAAACCAAAGAGTAAGATGAAAGAACAGAAAATCTCGCCACTTCTCACCAGTCCTTAAACATGTATTTGTATTGGTCCTGTACAGTCAGGAGAGAGAAGAATTCAGTGAAAGACAAATATAATTTCTGGTGTTTAGTTCTAGACATATCATTACTGACCTTTAAGCTTGAAAAGATCATCTCCCCAAAGCAAAAAATAAAATGGGAGGGTCATTTCCCGTGGTTCCCTTTTAACTGTACCTGCAGAATTTGTTCAGCCATCTCCTTTTGGTTGAAAATGGCAATTCCTGGAACCCCAAATGAATGTATATAAATGAATGTCAATGTGTAGTCTTGATTTATACAAGATTCACTAGCAGCCTTTTCTTTGTTGTTTTGGTCTCATACCACCTAAGCATTATGAATTGTTAACACATTCATTCTAGTAATTTTCTCTGTTTGCTCATGCAACACAATGGACACCTGCAATAATTATTGTAGCAGTATTTTTTTTTTAATGTGGTCCATTCACTTGGAAGGACTTGGATGGGACTACAATGTTACAGCGGCTCTCCATGACTCTAGTTCTCCTCCAGGTGAATTAACACATTAAAAGATGACAAGAACAAAGTTTTTAGTTGCTGAGAAATAAACACAACCTTTGAATAATGAGGAACATATTAATACTTTAAATTTGTACATTTTTATGTTTGTGAAGCATTTTCATATCAATTATGTCATAGGGTACTCATACAGTAATAATTCTGTGGGGCAGACCACTTATTACCATCATAGCCATTTAAAAAATGAGAAATTGAGATTTATAAGGGTCTAATGACCTCACAGGATCATAGATTTAGAGTCAGAAGAGACATAAGAAATCAAGTAGTCCAGTTTTCTCATCATATAGATTAGAAAAAGGACCAGCAAAGTGAAGAAACAAGGCCACAGTAACATTGGTAAAACGTCCTTTAACTTCATATCTAGTATTCCCTCCACTATGCCAGATCAATTCTCTCCACAATGCCATTAAGTGGTGGAAGTTTCATAAGAACAAAGGTTTGGTGCTTCTGGTATAAGAGTGGGAAGCTAAGACAATACTTTCTTTCTTTTTTTTCACATGTATCATGATTGCAATGCCCTGGCCTTCTCTGAGCTTCTTCATTGATGTCACAATACCTGCTTAATCAACATATTCTCTCAGTCCCTTCCAAGTGATGATCAGCTTAGATTTTCACAGAGCCAGCCAGAGAAAGAGTGAAGCAATCTGCAGGTAATTCTTAACTGAGAGGTCTTACAGGTCTCTTTATGCATTTATCAAAGTTTTGCTGCCTGGAGTCTGTTTCCTTCAGTTTTTTTTTTTCTGAGTCCCAAATTAACAGCTGGGCTTCACATTTCCCTCTGTTCCAGCTGTAAATATTTGCTTACGTGCATCCCAAACTATACACACTCTGAATATGGTGAAATTTGAAACAGCTACCTATCAATCACTCTCAGAATCTTTGCACAGCCTTACTTATCCCCATAAACACTTTACAGAAATAGTCCATGGTTTTATCACTTAGGAAATTATTTCTGCAGTTTAAATATATGCACTAACAGAGAAACACAGAATTTCAGAGTTGGAAGGGATCTCTGAAGCAATTTAGCTTAATACATTGTTGAAGAAAATATATTCTATAAGAAACCTAATAGTCATCTAGCATTTGCTTGGCTAGCTCCCCAAATTGTCCATTCCATTTCTGGATAACTGTAATTGTTAGAAAGCTTTCTCTTATATCAAGCTAGAATTTGTCTTAGCAACTCCTACTTGTTCCTAATTCCAGCCCATTGGTCAAAGTTTAGCTGATTCATGAAGTGTATATTATTGGCATTTCTAATGAAAACACTTCAAGGTTTGTGTATTTCCAAGCTAAAAAAAAAAGTTGATATCTAATTGTTTTCATCTTTCACCTGTAGCTTCTTGTCTAGCTAGTCTGGTGACATATTTCCAATATAAAGTTATATGTCTTCATTTCTCTCTAGACTGCAGCCATAACTAATCTTAATAGGACTTTCTCTACCTGCCACAGAAACCTCTTTACCCTGGAAGCTCACTCTACCCGTGGACTACTTCCCACATTGGAAATATGTTCTGCCTGAGCAACCTCCTCTTTGGATTGGCTGGTTCTTCAAAGAATATCTTTTTTTAAGAAGGAGGCCCATGCTCTCTAAAGCTGTAGCCCTGATTCTACAATGGACTTTCTCAACAATGCCCCTGTGCTTGGTATCATCATTTCTCCCTAACATCCTGTTTTTCAGTATTCTTTTATGTGTTGTCTTCCACCACTAAGATGTAAGCTCCATGAGGTCAGGGATTATTTTTTCTTGGCTTATTTTTTATATTTCTAGACATAGCTCAGTGCCTGACACATAATAAGTGCTTCATAAATACCTGTTGTCTTGCCTTATTGGCTTTTGGGTGAACTTAGTTCTGCAATTGTGCCTTCAAGGCACACTTGAATTATGAGACATTCATTTTAAATCCCTATAGGGATGGGACAAGCTATTACCTTTGATTTCACTGGTGTAGGGAAGGAACTCCTACAGCAGAGTAGGGCAGCCAGATGGCTGATAGAGTGCTGGGCCTAGAGTCAGGATGACCTGAGTTCAAATTTGGCCCCAGACACTATCTGTATGAGCCTGGGCAAGTCACTGAACACCGTTTACTTCAGTTTCTTTATCTGTTATATGAGTTGGAGAAGGAAATGCAAAACCACTCCAATATCTTTGTCAAAAAACCCAAATGGGATAACTAAGAATTTGAAAGTATTCAACATCAACAACAAAAAAAGGGTGTTCTGAGTGAAGAACTTCCTACGCCAGAGGTGGAGAACTTGTGGCCTCGAGGCCACATGTGGCCCTCTACGTCCTCAAATGTGGCCCTTTGACTACCTTTTCCACAATTTAAAGGTTTAGAAAACTGCCTAAGGCCACTAACAGGTTTAGTGATTTGTCCAGGTTCACCTAGTCAATTCGTGTCAAAAGTAGGACTAGAACCCAGGTCTTCTTGCCAACGCATTTCACATTATACACTTGTATATGTATGTATGTGTATATAGAATGTGTGCATATGTATATATAGTATATATACGTGTATATATATATGTGTGTGTGTGTGGATATGTAGATATACATATATACTTGTGTGTGTTAAATGATGTAACTTCAAAAAGTTTTCAGGTACTCTGTACAGCAGCACAGTTAGTGGAACAATCAATGGATTAGGAACCAAGAAACTGGGGCTCCAGTTTCATTTCTGTTACTATCCTGTTCTGTGATGTCAGGTAAGTAACAATCTCCCTAAACCTAAGTTTCCTTCTCTGCACCCTGGGGATTACATCTTCCCTATACCTTATAGCATCGTTGTTAGGATCAAGTGTCTTTTGTTTTTAGTATAAAAAGAAAGCATCATGCAAATCACCCAATTCACACTAGATTTCCAATTTCCTGCTTTTCTGGTCTGAGAGTAGCAGCTCATCTTGTTGAGTTTGAAAGTGAAAGGTGGATTTGTAGGGAGTCCTCCACCTGTGCTTTCAAGAGAGATTTGACACCTGCTGTTCTTTCACTACTTATTCCTTAAGATCACCTGCCTTAAAGTGCTGCCTCACCTCAGTTCTTCATGAATAAATTATTCCTCTGAAATTGGCCTTTACAGCTAGTTTAGGGCTATACCCTCACTATAATTGTTGATTCTATGCAGTGTATTCACAAATCATCTTAGAACACAGAAACGTGCTTTAATTCTCACCTGTGATTTACCAAGATGAATTTACTCTGCATAATTTAGGGTTGTAACCCCTTATTTATGTAAGCTACAGATCTCTTTGACAAAATTTAAAATGTTTACATGAACTCCCTCTATCCCCCCATGAAACCCTGAAACACAGTAGGCAAATTTTTATTGTGATTTAATGCCATAAAAACAGTTTAAATAATTTTTCATTATTATGTCATTAGCCTCACAGTAGAAAAAGTCAAAAAATCAAAATATGAATCTGGATGAAAAGACTTTAATTATATTATAGCATTACTAGAATTTGCCAGCTAAACTCTAAGTAAAACTAGGACTTGTGATAAATAGGACTTAATCTCTTCCCATAGTACACATTGCTGAATTTTGAGTCCTATCAGTTAATTTAAAGACCTCAATTTGCCATCTTGTCCATGACGACAAAATCTTGAATTTTGAGGCATGCATGTAATATACACCTAATGTTGGTAACCCATTTGACATAAAATGACTACAATCAGAGATAAGAATAGTACATAGAATGCATGCTTCATGGAAACAGAATTTACACATGCTAACTGGATGCTTGACTAGTATAAAGACCCTGTACAAAGCAAATCAATATCTGTCCTCAGTGCTGATAATAACCTTACACACTGTATTGTGTTCCATGCTGGAACTGACTGCCAGCTGAGAGCAACTGATCTGGACTTTATCAACTCCCAGTCAGCCACTGATCCTCAGGAAAAAAATCAGGTATCTCTAGATTTAACACTTAACCCTGTGAACTCTAGGCTCAAACACATATACTTCCAAATGACCCGCACATTTTTTAAAAAGTGTTTAATGTGTTAAATGAATCAATAGATATGACTATAATAGCAAGTTTAGTTACTATCTTCAGTGTTCAATGTTAAATTGTGATAAAAATTACTTGGATAGAACAAAATTATCTGTATGTAAGAACTGTTTTGGTAAAACCTAGAGGCACATTTAAGCCTTCTACGACAGCCCCAATAACAATTTCAACTATAAGCAATAAAATACTGATTCACAAAAGCTAAGTACATAGTACGCCTATTAAAAAGTCATTTTTGTATGGCAAGGCTGCCACTTAGACACCACAGATACCTGAAATGAGAAAAAATAGAAGATATAAGAAGAGAAATTCAACACATTTGAACCAGACTGCTCAAACTGAAAAGGGAGGAATGGATAGAAAATGAGTTTTCTAAAGTAGAAAGAATGACTAGTTGATCTTACGGCGCATTATGTAGCTATTTCAGCCATACTGACAAACTAAATCTTTCAAGAAAATCTCTTTCCCCTTGTTTGACAGAGAAGTTTCCATAGGCTGTCATTGTTTTTCAGGGCTTTGTGAATATCTGGATGCTGATTTCTAATTTCAGATAACTTAGCTAGTCAGAACCCATCAGACAATAGTCAAATTTATCAATCATCATATGCTTACCGAGGCAAGACAAGGTAAGATGTATTTTTGTCATTCTTCTGCACTAAGGTATCTAAAATATAGTGTGAACACAGTCTTGGAAATAGCAAAAATTACAAGATATTGAGGATACTTTTCTCCTAAATCATAACCCGGATCATGAATACACAGGCCCGGACTGTTGATAATAAAGCTTCTCTAAGTCTTGAGACAATTTTGGTCAATGTGGTTGCTGACCTTGGACCATTTGTTTTCTAACGTCCATAAGAAATAGCATTTGAGTTAGCGTGGAACTCATGCTCAATATCTATCTCTCTAAAACTATGCTGTGAGGTACACAAAGTTGTTGTGGACAATACAGCAAATATATGCTTTCCCCATGGTGCCAGCTCTCGAATAACATTTCGGGAAGTTTCAGTAAAAAAGATTTTAAAAAACAACATTCATCAAAGTAGACAATACAAAAATCCATTGTAACATTGTTACCATGTGAAAAACAATTATTTAAAAGCATTAATTTTCAAATTTGTTTAGTTATAGAGTATCCACATTTATCAAAGTGATAGGTATAATTTGCTAGCGACACTTACTTTTATTATAAAACTGTATTTTTGCCATAAATAGTTTCTGAGACAAACACAAAGCATAGTATATTAATTTTAAATTGAGGAGATTGATTACATGGCAGAACATTACCTATGATATTATTTAATTCTTCTGACATAAACCATCCACTAGAAAAGCAAGGAAGCAGTATTTTAATTAGCAGTGTGAGAATCCATGAAAATAGAATACTATATAACATAAGCCTCTGTGAAACCTTAAAAAAATGTTAAATGCATCTACAATTCCCATATGTTGAATGCTTCCTTTATTCCTTGTATCAGTCAAAATACCTTTACCTTGCCTGATTTGAGTGCAAACCAAAGTAAAACCTTTTAAAATATCCAAATTATATAACGCACACTACAGAAATATTTTCCAGTGTGGCTAGAAGTGAATAGAAATGGAATCAGGAAGCTTTATTTGCATAAAACAAGTTTCCCCACTCCTATCCCTCTTTATACTCATTGAATGTTTTATTAGAGGTGATATTTCTTCTAACAATACTAACATCAACTTCCCTCTCCACATGTCTTAGGAGATAATCCTCAAAAGCTTCTGTTGTTGAAAAAAAAAAAGGTAAGTATGTATGTACATATATGCATGTATGTATATACAAACACACCTATATGCATGTACCCATATATGTATGTGCGTATATACATATGTGTGTGCATGTGTGTATAATTACCTGATGTTAAATACTTTAGTGATGATTCTCTTCATACTTCATCTCAAACTGGAAGAAATTCTGAGATCATTTAGTGTAATCTCTTAATTTTTTGTAGATGAGGAAACACAAGCTCACTATCATAAAATACCAAAACTGTAAGATTCTTATAATTCATCTAGTCTAAATTTTTCATTTCACAAGAGAAGGAATTCTAGTCTCTTGACTAAAATCACACTAAGTATGATCTGATAAAGGTATTTACATCTGTGTTTTTACAGTTGTACATTTAAGATTTTCCTTAAACTTTTGGAAAGGCAAATACCTAACACTATATTTTAACATCCAGAGGGTCCGTTTTTAGATGTATGAATTTTTCATTATTTTTTCTTTGATGGTTCACAATGGCAAAAGCTTTTGCTGAGTGGCCTGCTAAAAATATATTCACCCAAAACTCCTACTTCTTTTGACTCATGCTGACAGGATGGAAAAACTGAACTGTTACTAATTACTAATATAACCTATGTGTTAGAAATTTAAGCATGTTTTTGCTTTCAATGCTTGTAATTTAGTTTGAAGGAATTTATTCTCCAATGAACTCTTATGAAATGCATTAAACATGCATTATGAAAATTTCATGAACAACATATTACCTCTGATGAGCAATTATCACTATATATAAAATTATTATATCTGACTTGGGTAACAAAGAGTGAAAGGTTTTGAACCAATATTGGTTGAGAGAAAAAATACTGATAAAATCATGGAAATATTACAGGAATATTTTGAAATATTACACTAAGATGTACATTAAAGAAACTAGTATTTATCATCTAGATATTCCTTGGGGTGTAGATTGAATGTGCACATACTGGAAAATCTTTGAAGAGTAAGATTAAAACAGTTTCCTCTCTTAAATGCTAATTCCATATGCTTACTTTGCATAGGATATATAACATTACATATTAATTTGAAGTGATACTTATAAAATAGTAGGAAATCACAAAGCAATAAAAGCTTCAGTCATTGTATTGAACTGAATTTTTGGTACTTCCATCTTTGAAAAGCTAGCATAGTTATTCAGTCAGAGAAAAGAGTTGCCAAAGAGTTTTGGTATAAAAAATAAAGACTGTAGACAATTCTGTTCTCTAAGGTAGCTAGGTGGTGCAGTGGATAAAGTTCTGGGTTTTAGGGTCAGAAAGGTCTGAGTTGAAATTTGACCTCAGACATTTACTAGTTTTTGACTCTGGGCAAGTCAGAACCTCTGTCAGCCTCGATTTCCTCAACTGTAAACTGTAGTTAATAATAGAACTTACTTTAGACAGTTGCTGTGAGGAGTAAATGAGATCCTTAAGTGAGATAATATTTATAAAACACTTAGCACTTAGCATAGTGCCTGGCACATAGCAATTTCTTAAAAAAATTATTTCTCCCTCCCTCCCTTCCTTTTTTCCTTCCTTCCTTTCTTCCCTTCATCCCTTCTTCCCTCCCTCCCTCCCAACTTCGCTTCCTCCTTTCCTTCTTTCCTTTTCCTTCCTTCATTCTTTCCTTCCTTCCTTTCTTCCTTCTTTCCTTCCTTCCTTCCTTCCTTCCTTCCTTCCTTCCTTCCTTCCTTCCTTCCTTCCTCCCCTTTTTCCTCCAAGGCATGGCACAATTAAAGACAGAGGTGTCAAACACCCAACCTGTTGGCCCATATAGCACACAATACTCCTAAATTCTGTGGGAACCAGATTAAAGTGAAATAGGGAAATACTTAACAAAATAAATAAAAATACAATAAAACATAGATAATAATTATATTTTATAGCTAAATCAATATGCAGCAGCAGGGATCCTTATGTATTTATTAGAGGCATCATTTCTATTTGAGTTTGACATCACTGATTAAAGACATTCAAAGAATATCTACACAAGATTTATATGCATTTGTTTATCTCTTGGCTAAGGGAACCAGAAAAAGGCATGACAGATGAAGTAGACCAGGACACTGAAGAGTTTGAACACTTTGTATTATAAGGAACCTCAAGATATATGATCTAAAGAGAATAAAACTTACAGAGAAGGAATATGGTTTCTATCTTCATGTACTTGAAAGGGGCATCCCAGAAGAAGTAGTATACTTGTGTTGAATAGATCCAAAGAGCAGATATATATATATATATATATATATATATATGGATGGTGTCCAAGGGAGTAACCACTGCATTACCAAATTAAGCTCTATAGAAAATTGGGCTTCAGTACACTATACTCAAAGTACAGTCATTCAAGTCCCATAGTACAGGCCAACACAATTTTACGTCAATATGAGTCTCATATCTCCTGTGGCAATTAAAGGTATACTGGTGTCAAGGAAATAAAAACAAAATCATGAATTTATGTTTAGACATGGGACTCTCCAAAGGCAATTTCTAAATTTAGATTTAGATGATTTACATATATGCCTATGGTAATGTTCACTACAAAAACAGGGATGGCGGGGATTAGGGGGGTTTGAGGGAAAAGTCTTTCATTAATTTCCCAAAACAAAGGATGAATTACTTTTGGTTCTCTTATTATATACCATCCCAATGGAGACATTTCTTCTTTTTCTGTGTGTAAAAAGGACAATACAAAAAAAGTAATAAAATTTGTATTAATACAGTTAACTTCAAGAATGAATAGTAATCCTAGAAAGCTGACTTGGGGCACAACTGCGTACTTAGTAGTAACCAAAGAGTTTTCTGTCAGAATTCATGCAGTTTTCACTAATAACTACAAGGAGTTTTGTAAAACAAGGACATCAGATAATATGACTCTTAAGATTCTTTTTAGTTTTTAAAGTCTATAATAATCATAGCTCTCACCCTAAAAGGTCCCTAGGTCTGACAAAGCAGGGCATGAGTTCTGCCAACACTTCAGCTGCTTCTGACATTTCTCCTATGTTGTATGCACCAGAGGAAAGCTAATTTAAAAAAATCATTAAATATTTCCCAATTACATGTAAATTTTTAAATTAATTTTTAAAAAATTTCAGCTCCAAATTTTTCTACCTCACCAACCCCTTGAGAAGGCAAGTAATGATATCAATTATGCAAGTGAAGTCATGCAAAACATATTTCCATGTTGCAAAAGAAAACATATATACAAAACCAAGAAAAATAAAGAAAGTAAAAAAAAGTATTCTTCAATCTGCATTCAGAGTTTGTCAATGTTCTCTGGAGGTAGATAGCATTTTTCATGGGTCCCTTGGAATTATTCGATCATTGTTTTCATCAGAGCAGTTAAGTCATTCACAGTTGATCATCCTGACAATACTACTGTTACTGTATGCAATGTTTTCCTGGTTCTGCTCCCTTCACTTTTCATCAGTTAATATAAGTCTCATTAAGTTTTTTCTGAAACCACCCTGCTTGTCATTTCTTATAAAATAGCAGTATTCCATTATCATATACCATAACTTAGTCAGCCATTTCCCAACTGAAGTGCATCCCCTCAGTTCACAATTCTTTGCCTCCACAAAAAGATCTGCTAAAACTACTTTATACACACATGCACACACATATATATGCTTTTTACACATATATATATATTTTTATACATATCTTTCCTTCTTTTCCTTCCTTCCTACCTTCCTCCTCCCTTCTTCCCTTCTTTCTATCTCTCTCCCTTTCTCTCCCCCTTTTTCTTCCTTCCTTCCTTCCTTCCTTTCCTCTTTTTGATACAGACCTAGAAGTGGCATTGCTGGGTCAAAGGTTATGCATGGTTTTATAGTCCTTTAGGCATAGTTCCAAATTGTTCTCCAAAATGATCAGACTAGTTCACAACTCCACCAACAGCATATTATTGTCCCAATTTTTCACATGACCTTTAGAATTTGTCATATTCCTTTTCTGCGGTATTAGCTAACCTGATATATGTGAGGTGGTAGTTCAGATTTGTTTTAATTTTAATTTCTCTAATTAGTAGTGACTTAGAATATTTTCATGTGACTATTATTGTTTTGATTTCTTCTTCTGAAAACTGCCAGACAGGCTATATAAAATTATATATACATATACACACGCACACAGAAATACACATACATATAAACATATATAAATAAGTGGCTAAATGCTTAAAGACAGACTTTAAGGCATGGAAGACATGATATATATTGGTCAGAATGTCAGGACTATCACTAGATGTCCTATTAATTTTTTTTTTGCTTTTTTGTTGGGGGGGGTGAGGTAGGGCAATTGGGGTTAAGTGACTTGCCCAAGGTCACACAGCTAGTTTGTGTGTGTGTGTGTGTGTGTGTGTGTGTGTGTGTGTGTGTGTTTGTGTGTTAAGTGTCTGAGACCTCCTGACTCCAGGGCTGGTGCTCTATACACTGCACCACCCAGCTGCCCCCTGTCCTATTCATTTTAAGAAGTTCCATTCACATGCCAAATCCATTTCTCCCTCCCACTACTGTTTTTTTTTTCTTTTTAGCTTGGAAAGGCAACAAAGGTTATTAAAAGTAGTGCAGACCAAAAGCCTCTCTGAAAGCTATCAATGAATTTGTATTATGGTTTGGGCATTTTGCTTCTAGTCATTCCTTTTTCAAAGGTGAATTTTTAGCAGCCTCTTTTTGGAGGCAGTGCAGTATAGTGGAAAGAACCCTAGTTCTGGAATCAAAGAAACTGGATTCAAATTCCACTTCTTAAGCTTACTATTCATGTGACTTTAGGCAAGTTACTTAATCTCTAGTGGTCTCAATTTCCTCATTTCTAAAATGTCGTTGGAATAGATTACCATTGGTTGGTGTACCTCGCAGCTCTAGATCTAAGATATTGACTGTAGAGGAAGGAGAAATAACATGTGGACTCAGTGAAGAGACTAACCAATAATAACATGGTTTTCAATAAAAAACAATAATTCTTGAAGTATAATACAACATCAGATCTGGACTATCATGTCTCAGAGATTAGAAGGGAAGTGGCAGATGCAGGAAGGTGTGGCAAAAAGAAGCATCTTGTCTTTAATCTTCTAAGAAATGAAAGAAGAAAGATTTCTGTCTCCAGAAATGACTCAGATACTGAGTCAGACACTGGTTACATTTTCAGATACTTTCTCAGAAACTCCTTTTATTCAGTAGACTCTCAAAAGTACCAATTCCTTCACCAATTTTGCTGTATCTGCCAGGAAGCTGGACACTCAATTAATGCCACAGCGAATTCAATTCAATTCCCTTCATATGTAGTGTCCAAGGTCTCCTATTGCATCTAGGGCAATCTCCAGTCGTCCTGATCCATATCTTTTACCACTGAACCCAGATGGTTTGGGAGGAGACAGTGAGGCTGGTGACTTTGCACAGCCCTCCTTCACTTAAATTCACAAGTCATGGCATCATCTTCCTGATGTCATGGTCCTCTTTGAGAATGAAGGACAAGCAATAGCCTATGAGTAGTAGTAACTGTCCCACTGGGGATCCAACAGGTCAGTTCCAGTTGGGTAACACAGCTCCTTTCCTCTCTCCCTCCCTCCTTCCCTCCTTCCTTCCTTCCTTCTTTCCTTCCTTCCTTCTTTCCTTCTTTTCTCCCTTCCTTTCTTTATTTCCTACTTCTCTCCCTCTCTCCTTTCCTTCTGTTCACATAGGGTATCATACCCTCACCTGCATCTGCCCAAAGGAATAAAAAAATTTTTATTACTGAAAACTCACAAGTTATCTTGGGGTTTACAAGTGAAATTTCTTTTTTAAGGACCATGCCTTAAACCTAACTCACTCTAGCTCTCATTGATTGGTCAATAGTAGGTCCCAGTCCAAGATTCTTTAGGTGATGGGTTGGGCCTTAATGGCTCTTAGTGAGTACAAATAGCAATTGTTTCTGTTTTGGACAGAAACCCTAAGGCTCTTCCTCTCCCAGACTGATTTCTTTTTTTGGACTAGGTAAAAGAGACCATTCTTTGTTTCATTTTCAACCTAGCCTTAATCATGGAATGAGTGTTGCCTCAGTCAAACTGAGACCTGGGAAAGACCTTAACTTAAAAATACCAAAGTCTTCCACTATATCTGGGGCCATCTCCAGACATCCTGACCAATATCTTGCCACTAGACCCAGATGGCCTGGGGAGGAGAGAATGAGCCTGGTGACTGCATAGCCCTCCCTCACTTAAATCCAATTCACTTGCAAGTAGTCATGGTATCACCTTCCTGATGTACTGGTCCTCAGAAAATGAAGGACAAGCAACAAGGTGCTGACCACTGACCCAGGGCCCTTGATGGTTTTGTAGCAATTGAATCAATTTAATTTGGAAATAACTAAAATATTCTAATAATTTCAGGGCCAGGTATTTCCTAGAAGGGGAGATAGTCAGAAGACTTTGGGGCCTCAGAAATAGAACATTCTCCTTTCCTACTCTGAAAGTCTTCTATAATTTTATTTGTACTCTGTCCCTGAGATCCCAGAGAGTGGGTTAAAAATATGGCAATGGAGAACATCCATTGTCTGTGTCACCTGCCATTATGCATGATTTGATTATTTAAAAAAACGCCTCATTTCTGAATTCTACTTGATCACAATTACCTGCAGAAAAAAAATACCAATCTCTCAAATCCATCCAACATTCTTCCAACTTGAAAGAAGAATTCCTCCCCTCACCAAGGAAATTTCTGCCAATGGTATTTTTGTGTACAATAAACTTAGAGTTAGAGGGACACACACACACACACACACACACATATGTGTGTGCGTGTGTGTGTGCATATGCATAACCAAATAGCACACTAAGAAGTTGGGAAGGAATTTACTAGAATCAGAGAAAAAGAAGTATTAGCCAGTTCTTTTCACACATGTAAACTGCAGGACTGTCATGTTGCCATCTCCCAAATTGGATATTTCTTATGCACTTACAAATCAAAAGGGGTACAATATAGCCCAAAGCAATTTAATCCTCAATATATTTCCTCCATTACCCACCAATGGTTTGCATTAAATTTCATTAGGTTTGAATTCAAGTAGTCCATGATACCAGAGGTTTAGGTACAAACAAAATATATTGGAATGTATAACCTTGATAAATATTGCCCAAAAGAAATGAAAATGCATACTCAAGATCAATTGCTACCATTTTCTGGTGGACCCAAAGGCTGGTTTTATTTTAGTAAGAAATAAAGTAGGTCCTTAGTTTCCTATTTGCATAAAAAGACTTTGGGGGAAAAAAGTTTGACAAAGAAGCGTTTTAAAACATCACTTGATATCTTACTGCAGTTTTCACAATAAGTAAAGCCAAAATGCCAGACAGCATTGACCTTATAGGAAAAGTATCTGCCAGTGTGATGTCTGGGAAATTATATTTTTCCCTATCCCCAGACATCCCTCACTAATTCCAGAAATCTCACCATTACTGTCTCGAGACATGCTTCTGATAAAAGCTTCAGCCTTCCCCTAGTACTCTTAGAATCCAAATACACCTAAGGGATGAATCATGTCTTAAAAGTCCCAACACTTCACTACAAAGTAATTTAACATATTGAGCTTGGAATCATAGAAAGTATATAGAGAGTTGGGAGGTCTGGCTATGTTTGACTTCGTTAATTATTTACTGTGTGATTTTGGCTCAGTCACATTTCCCATCTGGTTTTCTTTTGCTTCTTCTGGAAGATCTCAGGATCAAAAGCTTAAAACTGGAAGGAATCTCAGAGATAGCAAACTTTTCACATTTTTACAGATGGGGAAACTGAGGGCCAGGGTGGTTAAACGTCTTGTCCAAAGTCACAAAGGTAATAAATGCCAGAGGTGGGATTTGAACTGTGGTTTGGATGACTCAGCTAGTTGGCACCATAGTGCACAGAGTGCCGTGCCTAGAGTCAGGATGACTCCTCTTGCTGAGTTCAAATCTCAGACACTTAGTAGCTTTGTGACCCTGGACAAGTACCTTGTTTGCCTAATTTCTTTATCTGTAAAATGAATTGGAAAAGCAAATGGCAAATTATTCCAGTATCTTTTCTAAGAAAACCACAGATGGGGTTATGAAGAGACGAACAATACTGAAAACTAACTGAAGAATAATAACTCCTGATTCTAGAGCTAGTGGATGGAGTGATTGCTAATATGCCTTCATATCTTAACACTCTATATACAAGGCCTTTCAGATAAGGTTTCTCCTAGTAGACAGTAGGTTCTTTGACAGCATATTTCTTTTATTGTCTTTGTATCATGAGGGCCTGGCTTGAAATAAGTGTTTAATGAATGTTTATGGAATGAAATGGAATGGAATGGAAAACTTCAAGGATCAGAATGAATACTGAAACTCAGGAAAGAGAGAAGAAGGATTCCAGAAGTCAAATTTTATAAACTTGATAATTCTTCTTAGACCTGACCCTGGTTCAAGAATGAAATTTCCCAGGTGAGAATGATATCTACATTTTATGCGATGATTAGAGTTGGGAAAGCCTACTGAAATGAAAACATCTTTGGGTAGCAGTGGAAATGTTTGAGGTGTGTGTGTGTGTGTGTGTGTGTGTGTGTGTGTGTGTGTGTGTGTGTGTGTGTGTGTGTAGATGTAACTCAGGATAGAAGAGAGAATCTGCGTCTTGGTTGACTGGACAATAAACATCCAAAAACAAACAACAGCAGACTTCTAGAAATGCTTCAGGGATCATTTATAGGTATATTTATGCCTTTGGTTCACAGTGTGCATATCAGATTTCTCAAAGTGCTCTCTAAACTTCAGTTAAAATGCTAAGAGAGCCACAAATGTAGCATTTTTACTTAATTAGGATCAAGTATAAAATGAAGCCTAGCCAAAGAGAGACTTTTTTTTTTCTAGGATGGAAGAGATGTTGGCACCATTCCTCAGCATAACGGCATGCTAAGTAAACACTTTTAAAAATATATGACAGATAAGTTATAAACACATATTGTTTTGAGACAACCTGAAACAGCGTTTCATATATATAGTGGGGAATTGCAGGGTGGGAGCAAAATCAGCATTAGGAAATGAAACTGAAATTTACAGGAAAAATCTTTTCACCTACTGTGGGTAGAAAGAAGCAATGTACTGATCATGTACAGATCTATAAATATATATGCATTGCTTCTTTCTACCTGCGTTAGGTGAAAAAAATATATATATATAATATATACGCATATTTGTATATGTATCTGTGTCATCTTTCTATCTATCTATCTATCTATCTATCTATCTATCTATATCTGACAGAGTCATTGATTGCCCTGAAGGAGAGTCACTTAATGTCTTAAGAACATGCTCTGCTTTCACAAATACATAACATAATTCACTTCCTTTAGTCTGAAACTGTTTCTTGAGAAAATCTCTAATTTGTTACAGTCCCTGCCCGGTTCTCATAGTTATATTTAATCAGAGAAAGCTGAGTTACTTATGGAATCTCAGGGTGAGAATATACCACAAATGGCCTTCTAGGTCTTGGATGTAGCCTTTTGACTGAGCCCAAGTTTTACAGAATAAACCCTTTTATTAGGGGATTTGTTCTGTGAAGTTTAGATTCAGTCAAAAGGCCACGCTTGATGACCTAGATGGTCACATGTGGGCTTGAGGCCACAGGTTCCCCACCCCTGACTCTAATCCATTACCTATCTAAAGCTTCAATCCTTTTCACAATGTCTGCAATGAGTGGATGCCCCACTTATTCTTGAAGGTCTTTAGGAAGGAGGGGGTTCATGACTTCCCAAAACAGCTTGTTTCATTTTGGGATAATCATTTAATTTGTTGGAATTGAGCTTATACACTGAACTGAAATACACTTCCATATAAATTCGAAAGTTTAAGGATCCTAATTCACCCTCTGATAACAAACTGCACAAAAGTAATTCCTGTCTCATATGACAACCCTTCAAATACCTGAAGAGATCTCTAACTTCCTCTCTCATTGTTCTCTTAACTCATCATCTTTTGATATAAGTACATAGATCTAGAACTAGAAGATACCCCAGAGACATCTAGTTCAATTCTCTTACACAAAAGAGGAAAGTATAACCCAGGGAGACTAAGTATCCAAGGTTACATAACTAATAAGACACTGGATTTGAAGGGAAGTCCTCTTGTACTCAATCCTCTGATTCTAAAGATTGGGTTCTTTCTGCTGTACTGTGCTACATGTTTTCAAAGTGTCATGCAAGGAAACTAGGGCCCAGTGACTTCTAAGTGTTTTACCCAATGAGTCACAAAAAATAATGCAGGATTTGAAACCAAGTTCCTTGATATCTGACACCTGTGTGTGTGTGTGTGTGTGTGTGTGTGTGTGTGTGTGTGTGTGTGCACCATACTGAATATCAATATCACTTTAAAATGGCATAAAAATAAATGGAAACCTAGCAAGTGCTGAGATATTTCAAAGGAGGATGGTACTAGAAAATGCAATTGCATGCAGTGTTGAAATGGTGAAGTGTCTCTAGCAAGTTTGTGCTCTGGGTGTGGTCTGACCAGTGCAGTGCACAATTGCAGTTTCACCTTCCTTATTTTCAATGCTGTACTTCTATGAATTCAGCAGAAGATTATATTTGTCATCTTTGGACATTCACATCCTATGTCTTTTTCTTAGGAAGAATTTTAAAAGTCCATTATTTTAAACAAGATGCAACATCTCATGTGCAGATACTATAGATTCTTCCACTCTGCTTATGGTAAAATCAGATGAAAAACCTCACGATGTTGAAATGTGCTAACTTACACTTTGATCTTCAGATAATTTCTTTTGGAATGAAATCATTTAGTGAAGCTAAGAGATCTGTTATAGATAAACAACTAAACAACAAGTTGTTGTTTTTCTTAAAAAATTTTTTTATCTAGGTTGAATTTTTGTAGCACTGGTCACATTTGTATTCTATGCTTTCTCAGATCATAACAAATGTTTCTGGGAAATGTGGAAGCACTCGCTCACAACAAAATATACTCTTACACACTTCTTCTGAGCTTTTGTCACATCATTTAGAGAGCTTTCAGATTAATTGCAGATGACAACTGAATTCTTTGGCCAGCTTATATGTTATATCAAACTATGAATGAATTCTTTTTATAAATGCATTGCTGTTATTACCAAACAATACTCGCATCATAAAAGTGGATTTATAAATAAAGAACTTTCTGTTTAAATCTGAATTCTGCTGCTTTTTTTTTTTACAGATGAGGAAACTAAGGAATGTTATGTGGCTTACTCATGTCACACAGGAAGTAACAGAGCTGAGATTGGAACTCAGATTCTCTGAGTCCAAATCTATTATGATCTTTGCATTATATCATATAGGCTAAGCTCTCATTTTCATAGAAGAGCAAAATGATATCCAGAGAAGCAAAGGAACTTGCCTACTGTAATGAGTTTGTTGAACTAAATGGCACTGTTAGATAAATGTTTGTACATAGAAATAGGTAGGAATGGAAGAATCCCATTTCTGACTAGGAATCAACCATTTTACAAAAGACAGAAAAAAGTAATAGATTCCCTGTAACTGCTACTACAGAGTTTGTCCTCGTGTTTCCTGCTGATAAAAATCCATTGTGGATCTTTAAGACCAACAACAGAGAGCTATCTCTGAGCTAGACTAAGAACGATGTTAATACTTCCTAGGGAAAATAGTTTATATATAAGCCCTAACATTTCCCCCCATGGTGATGCTCATTCTGTCCCCCATGCTCCTGCAATGCTTGCCTTAATTAGAATGTTTTTGAGTGTAAGAAAGAAAAAAAAACCCTTAATTTGGAAGCTGTTTTAACTTTCTTGATTTTTTCCCAGATTAAAACCTTTCTTGAAGGTAGGCTGAATGTCTTAATTATCTTTGTAGCTCCCACAATATCTTTCACAATAAATTTTCATTAAATGAATTATATTTTTAGATATATTCTTCAGCATATGTATTGTCTTTTGTTCAAACAGTCAAGTCAGCAATCTCTAAATTGGCTCATAGCTATTCTGGAGAATTTTAAATGTACAACCACATTAAAACCCAACTGAGCAGTTGGGACCTAAAGGCAAATGGGTTACGCTGCTTGGCTTTAAGTCAAATGATTTTAAATACTCTGGAAATTTATTTTCCTCTGCATTTTGTCAATTAAACTCCTGATTAAACTCAACTCTGAATTGAAGAACATGGTAATTTTCCAGACTTGGACCAATATAAGCCTTTTAATTCCCCATCTAACTCTGGTTAATTTTTCTGCTCCTCTAAAACTTCTTGGAATCCATCCTCCTTCCCTGGTGCTATTGTGTGTATCTGATAAACTCATATCCCTTTTTCTCTGCAAAACTCCAATCTTTTCAGTTCTTTCCTTTGTGTAGATAGGTTTCTAGACTTGGAATTAAAAAGACCTGCCTTCAAATCTTACCTCAGTATCTCAAACACCTTCAAATACCTACTTCTAGTGTCTCAGTTTCCTCATCTCTAAAATATGATGGGGGTGGTGGTGGTTGACATAATGTCCTTTAAGGTCCCTGGCAATTCCATCTGTAATATTAAGATGCTATCGTATCTGTAATACTGAGATGACATTCAGGTTAAGGAGCTCTTCGTAAACTATTTCACTTTAAGGCCCCTCCTAGAAGTATTGCAATATAATAAGAGAAGTACCTAAGTGAGAATAACTGAAATTAAACTAATAATCATTAATGTCTGAATTTCTGGCATTAATAAATGGAGAAGTTTTATTTCTGTATCTATTCATCCATCTATCCATATATTTCTTTATCTATTTATTTTCTTATGACTGGGAAATTCTTGGGGTTCCTTAAATTACATATTTATGTTGATAACATAAAGTCTGAAACTAATTTTTTTGGGGGAAATGAGTCTGTATGTGTATGTGAGTGTGTGTGTGTGTGTGTGTGTGTGTGTGTGTGTGTGTGTAGGGTTTTAAAAAAACAAATTGTGATTTCATTGGCACTAAGCACCCGCTCTATGTCCAGGCACTGTGCTAAACACTGAAAATACACACACAAAAACAAAGTCAATCCTTGCTCTTAAGGATCTCACAATCTTATGGAGGAGACACTATGTAAACCATTATATACAAACCTGATATGGACAGGAATCACAAAATGAAGGCACTTCCCTTTTGCAGCAATTCTCAACCTGTGGGTCGCAACCCCTTTGGGGGTCGAACGACCCTTTCACAGGAGTCACAGGGGTCACCTAAGACCATCGGAAAACACAAATTTCCAGTGGTCTTCGGAACTGAGACACCGCTCCTCTACCTGTCTCCAGGCAGGTCCGCCCATATGCAGATGCACCCACATACCAGTATTAAAGGGTCACAGCATTAGGAAGGCTGAGAACCACTGCTTTAGCTGGTGGGTGTGGGTGGGAAAAAGCTTTTTGAAGAAAAGTAGAATTTTAGTTGAGACTTAAAAGGAGTTATCCAGATCACTAGGATGGTACCTGACCTGCAACTTATATTCTTAAAGAACTATCTGGAGTTGGGGCAGCTAGGTGACACGGTGAATAGAACACCCGCCCTAAAGTCAGGAAGATTTGAGTTCAAATCTGACATCAGACACTTGACACTTAACTAGCTGTGTGACATTGGGCAAGTCACTTAACTCCAATTGCCTTGCCCTCTCCCCCTCCCCCAAAAAAGAACTGTCTGGAGTACTGAAAGGGTAAATGACTTCTCAGGGTAATAGCCAATAAGGGTCATAGGTAGGGCTTGAACTCAGATCATCCTTCTCCTGGGGCCAGATTTGCATCTATAATGCCAGGATGCCTGATGATGTTTTATTCTTAGAAGTAAAGATAATGCTTATTATGAGGTCCATAGAGAAATGTGAGACAGAGTAAAGTAGTGGAAAAAGCACTAGACTTAGAGTCAACAGTCCTGAGCTTGAGTCCTTGTCCTCTAGCTCCTTATTGGCCATTCAGTCAACTCTCAAGGGCTCAGCTTCTTCATGTATAAAATCTGGATGGTATCCATACCAACTACATCATAGGGCTATTGTGAGAGGAACTTATAATCTTCAAAGTGATATATAAATGAGAGCTACTATAATTATTTCTATTACCTATTTACCTCTTAATCTCCAAATAAAGTTACCATAGGAAAGATCATTTGAGCTGCCCTGTTTCCTTCTCAAGTAAAAATAGTTTTTATAAGTACAATAAAAATTTTAATATTAGGTTAAATATGAGTGAACATAAATTACATCATACATCGAGAAAAAGAGAGAATTGCATTTGACACTCTCCATCATTATGATGTATTATGTTGTCTGTTCAACCAAAGAGAACAGAGGGGGAAAATAACAATAAAATATTTTATAGTTGAAGTGAGAAATACAAAAATGCTTCAGAGAACATTATTTTGCATGCCAGAGTCACTTAGTATCCAGTGATTTTACAGGGCAACGAGATTTTTGCAAAGTATGTCTTTATTTTTGGATACTGAATTTTCTAACTGAACCAAAACAATGGCAATGAACATTCTTAAGAAATTCAATTTGGCACGATTATGACTGAATTACTATTAAGGTAATACTTTCTTCTAAGTGCTGTGGAAAAATGAGTGTATGTGTGTATGTGCATATGTGTGTGTACATGTATGTGTGTAAATCCACTGGATATTTTTTGTAGATAGATAATCTATATATATCACAGACTATCAAAAACATCCATAACCACACACACATGTGTGCGTCTCTGTGTGTATCTACGTACACATAGATATATCACATATCATACATAGATACACACACACACACACACAAAATCCAGTGGATGCTTTTAATGGTCCATGTCATATATATTATCTAAAAATCTGTTCAAGGCTAAGTTAGCCCTTGAATTCACTACTTTAGTTAAGTTAAACCTTTCATAACATCTTGGTCTTGAAGTTAGTGGTATAAAAGGGATTCACAGAGCTACCAATGGGCAGAGGTTCCATTCTGCATTGTATTACTTATCACTTAGGCTAACTGCTTGAAGATACACCTGTTTTCTAGGTCAGGATTCTCCACTATGGGGAACCATGTTTTATCTTCTCCCTTCTTACCTTCACAACAGTTGGTAATTTTATGGCGCTAGACATGGCTTTCTGTGTCACCTCCACCAGGGACTCCTGAGAGACTATCCTCTCACTTCTTGGAAGAGAGATTCTTTTATTTACCTAGTACCTCTCTCTAGCAAATCACAGGTTTTAGAGTGTGAAGGGGCTAGCCCTAACCTGCTAAATTTAGAGATGAGAAAACTAAAAACAAGAAGGGTAAAGTTTACTTGCCCAAGGTCACATAGGCAGTCACATTTGTTCATTTTTTTTATTCTACCATAGCAAAACACAGGCTTTTAGAATTAAATATATATTGATATATCTGTATTTCTAATAATAATGAGAGTTGGCATTCACACAGTGCTTTAAGGTTGACAAAGTAATTTGGTTTTATTTTCATTTGGCAATTTATTTTTATCTCTTCTTAATTGCTGACACCATAGCTAGAGATAAATAACTACACTAGCCACAGGTTTTGCCAGAAAAAAAATATAAATTTGCAAAGGAAAAGGACTCACCTATTGAAAAAAAGAATATTCACTCATGTTTCTGAGTTTTATAAGAACTACACAACCATACCACTTAGTGAAGCGTGGAATTAAACAAATGGCAGTGGACGGGTTTGTCTATCTTAGGTTCCATACAAGGGAGTTTAGCTACTGAATGGAGTTCAGTATAAGATGCCTCTACCTTAAGATGGGATAATGACATGAACCCTTAAAAGAGTATTGTTTCATTCATTCACCCTCTCAACAAGCATTTATGTAGTTATAGAAAACAACTGTTACAACAAAATACGGGATACTGGGGGGAGGGAATCCATTCAAAGAAATGCAACAGGGCAGCTTAATGGAACAGTGGATAGGACACTAGGACTGTAATCAAGAAGACTCCTCTTCCTTAGTTCAAATTTGGCCTCAGACATTTACTTGCTCTATGACGCTTGGCAAGTCACTTTGCTCCCTTTGCTTCAGTTTCCTCATTGGTAAAAGGAGCTGGAGAAGGAAATGGCAAACCATGATGGTATCTTTGCCAGGAAAATTCCAAAGCAGGGTCACAAAGAGTCAGACACAACTGAAACAACTGAACAACAACAAAATATAACAAAACAATGCTTTCATAAAAATATTCTGACTTTTAAAATTATATTTCAGCACATAGAGGTGTTCTGAGAGTGAGCAGTGGAGTGTAATGTTCTGCTCAGAACAACATTTTACACTCAATCACTCAACGAATATCTGTTAAATGTCTGCTATGTGCCAGGCACTGCACAATGTGCTGGGAACATAAAGCCAAAGAATGAAAAAAAATAATAGCTTCAAGGAACTCCAGCAAAGGATAAAACAAATGCACACACATATATATGTATGTACGTATATATGCATGTACCTATCTATCTGTCTATCTATTCATCTGTCTGTCCATCCATCCATCTCTCTGTCTATCTATCTATCTATCCATCCATCCATCCATCCCTCTCTCTATCCATCTATCTGTCTATCTATCTATCTATCTATCTATCTATCTATCTATCTGTCTATCTATTCATCTGTCTGTCCTTCTATCTATCCATCTATCTATCTATGTGCATATATATGTGTGTACACACATATACATGTGTATATATGTCTATGTGTCTATCATTTATCTATCTCCATATATATATAAAATAGATATCACAGCACTTGGTACACAGTGGGCACTTAATCATTGTTCTGAGCAGGATGTTGGTGTTTTGGGCATTGGAGTATTCTTATGGAGTTTTTTTTTTTTAAAGCACAAAATATGTCCAGGTTTTTGAGGATTTTGATTTCTAATGGTGTGTTCAAATCAACATCCTCATGCTGTATCTCTTCCTAACAGAACAATTTAATGAAAATATTCTTACACTTTTACTGCTTTTTAAGAAAACACAAATGCCTTCGCCATGCCTTGTGTCTAAAATGCCAATCTATCTAAATACAGAGGCACAGGTACACATACACATATGTACGTGATAAACTGTTTTTCATAATTTGGTAGTGCTCCTTATATAAGTTCTGACGGAATCCTGACTGTGTGATCTGATGGCTCATAATAGAGAGAGCATTTTATCCGGAGCTATCGCCTACCAATTGTTTGTTAAGAGGAGGCATTGTAATGCTTCAGGGAATTCACAATATAAAAAGACGTGAAAGGACATCTTGCCATACTTGATCTAACCACTTGAAAACCTGACTTTTGGTATGGATTTGAGTTGCTAAATTAGCATATAAAAATTAGCAAGTTGTACTTACTACATGAGTGATATATCTGTAACAAAACAAAATTTGTAACCTATGAACATAACTGACTGAAAACAAATCGCTGTAAGAGTAGGGTAGAGAACACAAAGACTCATCTTACACTTCAGGGAGATGTCATAAAAGACGTATAAGTGATATTTTAAACATCATAAATTGACCATCAAAATTCAAAATAAATTTTCCTAATTAATATTCTATAAATTACTAAGTCATTTGAAAAGCTATCTACCAAGACAGTTAGGGCAGAATTAGGTCACAATTGGCATTAGAACCTCATGCCATCCCTACCTCTCTACTGCAAACAAACTAGCTAAGTCCTTTCCATGGCAAGCACCTTTCATCACTACTCAACCTCACTCATAGCTCCAAATCTTGGCTTAGTGGCTGGGCAACATTGGGCCCTGAGTATTTTATAATTGTTGTTGTTGTTTGCTCTTCTTTTTCAAAGAGGACTAATGACATCATGGGGAGATGTCTTGACTTGTGCTTGAATTGGACTTGCATGAGGCAGAGTCACACAAAGTCATCAGTCTCACTCTCTCTTCTAGGGCCAGCAAAGTCCAGTAGCAATCCAAACATCAAGATGTCTGGAGATGGCTTGGGATGCAGTTGATCATCTTGGTGTCTTTGATGTCTGACCAAGCTAAAAGTACTCCATAGCACCTGCTTCAGATGTCCTTCATGGCCACTGGAACAAATTGTTGTCATCTTCCCATTCCACCACAGGACGTCTTCACATACTTGGGGTAGACATTACCCTGACTCTCTCATGCATTTGAAATCTGTTGATTACTGTCAACTTGTTTTAACCCATCTGTCAAGATGGTTTTACTGAGGTATGGCCACTGTACATGCTACCGCTTCTTAAAGCCACAGGTAAGAGTTAGGTGGCAGGTGGACACCAAAGGTGGATGAAAAACCCTAAAAAGGGCAAGCCCCCATACTAGAAGTGCTAATTCTCCCTGAACACTCCATACAAACCCATTCCCATTTTATAGTATGGGCAATGAGTACCTCTTTTCCCAATGCAATTGTTCACCCAAAACATCACTGTTGGTAAAACTTGGAGAACGTACAAAAAGGGTAGAAACGACAGTTAAGGAAAAGGCATTAATACGTATTTCACCAGATTTGGAATTAACACATATTCCACAGTGCACCAAAAACACAGTGACCTGGCAAGTGGCAGTTTTGACATGCCCTTGGAACTATACAGCAAATTAAAATCTTACAAAATAAAAATGAAAAAAATATTTCAGCCTCTACATAAAGCCAGATCAAAGCCAGATTGACTAGCTACTCAGTAGGATTCAGAGACATACTTACAGCTTTCAATCTCCAGTGTGCAGTTTTGTTCATCCAGAGGGTATCTGCGCAGATCCATCATGCAAGCAGCTGTGGTTGTAATTCTAAGGAGGCAATAGAAATGATGAACACCATTAGTATACCTCATTTCTAAATCAATGTGATTAATGAACTGGGGGGCAGGGGTAAGATCCTATGGGAATTGATCTGAACATCCAGGAACCTGGATTCTAGTACTGGATCTAACAATCTATGTGACTTGGAACACATCTTGTTTCCTTCTTTGGGCTTCTTTTTCTTCTTCTGCCAAAATGAGAAGTTTGGCCTTGATGATCCTTAAAGTTCCTGTCTGATAAAACAAACATTCTAGAATTCTTTGATCCCTCAAGTTTTCCCCATGTCCCATTTCATACTTGAGAATCTCCAGTGATAATCTTTTTTATATATTCTATGTATAATCTATATAGTCTTTATGATTTTTCTTCATCTCATTTATTTCTGTCCCAACTTCTTCCTCCAGCTGCAATATCCGAATTGCTCAAGCTTTCCTCTGGCCAATTATTAATATTTCTGCATGTAATTCTCATTAAACATATGCTTTAGTATAACTAATAATGAATTTCCATTCATACTCTCATTTGGTTTGAGTGGTTGACATTTTTCTGAGTTAATACTCTTCTTAAGAAAGAAAAGAAACTCAATTAAAAAATACTAGATGACTACAGAAGAACTAGAAGAACTTTTAATATGTTATTATGTTGAAATGAATATTTTACTTGAATTAAAATTTATTTTTCCCTCCATTTTTGCTGGCGGGTGGGAAAACTTCAAATATCTGGTGGTACACTGAGAAATGTGTCTGTCTCTCTATTTAAACCTCACAGTAGGTAATAGAAAGACATTCCTAAATATTTTTTCATAAAATGCTTTAAAATCATATGAGATAAATATATTTAGAGGCAAAAAAAAAGATATCTAAAATCCTTCCTAGTTTACCTAAGGCTGTCTACAGATAAATACCATAAATTCTTCCCAAGATCACTCTGGTCTTTAATGTCCTTTGCCTCTTCAAATGACTTTGTACTTACTTATCTGTGTACATTTTATATACCCTTAGTAAAAGTAAACTTCTTGAAGGCAGGGGCTATTTTCATCTTGGTGTCTCCAGAGCCTAGCACTGTCTCTTACATGAATCAGGAACTTAATATTTGTCTAATTCATTGATTGACTAATTGGGTGCTGAACCAGACTAATTACACTAAAACCAGAGTTAATATCAGGGTGGGCAACCTAAGACAAAAGTTTTGTTGTAGCTGGCGTGTATTTGATTGAATTTCATACCTTTCAATTTATCATTTTGATGGCATGAAAACCTTCTTGCTTAATCATTAAGTTCTGTACTAAGCAGAGCAAGAAGTTAAAAAAAATAGTACTTTATTAGTCTTCAGGTATCATCAGAAAAGTAAACAAATAGGAGCGTTGGGAGTAGATCAGTCAAACACACAAAGAACTATAAACCCTTACACATTTAAAGGGAGCTATATATGGCAGGGCTGAAAGCATTGTGAAGCCTGAAACCACTTTGATAGAGCTTACTGAGAACAAACAACAAACAAACAGCCTTTATGCAGATAAATGGCTCCAAACTAACTTACTGGTGAGTGCTAGGAACGAATATGTTAATATTCTCTGGGAAATGTTTTCGATTTCAATTCCAATACAATGTAAAACAAGTATTGATGTTTTTCTCCAGTTAATATTGTTCTTACCACATCTCCCCCTGCCCCACACACTCACCTAGATTGACATGTTGCTTAAAATGCTACCTTACCACAAATAAGCAAACCAGTAATGGCCATAACCAGCTAAGAACACATTTAGTGTTTGGAAAGTTAGTATAGAAGCTAGGTGCCATTTAGTGCAGATAATAAATCCCATGAAGTGGTCACACTATTCAAATTCGCATCACATATTTTCATTTTTCTGGAATCAATTAACTATATTTTACATCATTATAACTTTAAATTGTGTGAATTTTGATAACATCAGCACTGCAGGGGATTAATTATTCACAGTAGTTGGGATCTAGTTGCACTTCATTTCTTCAGAAGTCATTTATCCATCAATCTAGATAATGACAACCTTTATAAAATCATAAAGTCCATGAGAGAAAAGTTTGTAATATTTACAATATGGTGCCTTGCGCACAGTACATATTTCGTAAGTTTTTGTCCAATTGGAGTGAAAAAAGCAAAAAAAGATGACTGAGTAGCCAAAGGATATGGAGTATGTTCTGACCGGGTTTGTGTTGTTCTTTGTCATTAACAAAACACTTTCCTCACAAAAACCTTGTAAAGTCCATAGTATTAATGGCATGAGCAGTCTTGTAGCAAAACACTGAATCTGGGACATGGAGACCTGAGTTTAAATCCTGCCTCTCTTACTAACTAACTATGTGAATTTGGGCAAATCATCCTTCCTCTATTTCCTAATCTATAAACTTAAAGAGGTAAGGAAAGGAGGAGGGTTGGATTGGATGACTTCTTCAGTCTTTTCCAGTTCCAAAATCCCACGATTCTATGATTCCAGTTTCATAGAGGAAAACATTGAAGTTCAGGCAACTCAGATATTATACTTAAGTTATATGGCTAGCAAATTACTGGTTGAGCTGGTACATATAGCAGGTCTTGTGACTCTCAGTCAAATAAATGTCTTTTAAACCAATGGTGTCAAACTCATATAGAAAGGAGAGGCTGCTAATTCATATTATAAGGATGCCTGAGGGCATACTGACTTAGTTTTGAAAAGTAACATAAACTATATTTTATTATATTTTTATTTATTTCATTAAATATTTCCCAATTTTAATTTGGTTTGGCCTGCACTCCACAGTGTTGCTGGTTCCATGCAGCCTGTGAGCTGCTTATCTGACAGTTCTGCTTTAGAATATAACACTTACTCTCCAAGTTCATAAATCAAAGCTTAAATGCTTACATTATAAGTGTCATTACTCAGAGACCATTTATTCTGATTTTAGATATACTTCTAACACCCTTAGCTAACTTGTTTTTTGGCTCACAAAGACTCATAAGTAACGAATTAGAAAGTTATTGTTGGAGGCATGTACAGGCAATGACAGCTGAAAGTGAATATAGAGATAGAAAAACATTTTTAAAAAAATTTAAATAAATTCAAAATTAAGAAACTAGGCTCAGTAATCAATAGGTAGTCCTTATCTTCTCCTAGTATCCACACAACATGAAGAGAATTAGATGATTCCCAGATGGCAGGTGGACTCCAAGTGGAGGATTTATAGAGGGACATGAGAAACGTCCCTCTATAGATGATGAGAAGGTATGGATGGGTTGAGAAGCTACCCATAAGGATTATATGACAGATCTATCAAGTATCCAAGTAACTACCATAAATACTTTGTGGTACTGAATTTCCTATGAATGCACAAAAATCTAACTTGTATGCTAATAAGTAAATTCTATTATATGAATTAAAGTCACATTTGTTTCAAGTGTACAAATCCAAAGTAACATATGTTGGGGCAGTTAGGTGATGCAGTGGATAGAGCACTGGTCCTGGAGTGAGGAAGATCTGAGTTCAAATCTGGCCTCATATCAGACTCTTGACACTACTTGTAGGATGCTGGGTAAGTTACTTAACCTCTATTGCCCCAAAAAACACACAACAAAATAAAATATGTAAGTTCTGATGACAAATGTTTCCAACCTTAAGATTATTCTTACACTGATTGTTTTCTTCATTATATTCCTAGTAACTCTGGGATCAATATTCATCATTAAGTTTAAATACACATATAAAAGCCAACCCATGATTACCAAGAAAGCTTTTTGTGAGTACAGTTTCTTCATTAGTTTTCAGAAAAGGTAAGACCCCCAAGCCTCTATTTCTTGTTTGTCTTTTGATTTAGAACACAGTAAGGTTTCTACAGGGAAAAATCAATAAAACAAATCACATTTAATGGACTTTTCATGAAAACGCCTACTCCTAGATCTTAAAAAGTTTAGTGTGGAGGAAAAAAAAACCCCACACCTTAATCTTTCTTAAATCACTATTTAATAGGTGTCCTAATTATCTCTTAGGGTCATTATAAAATATACTATCACTTACCTGACCCCTAACGAAACCCTCACTGATTCATGTGGAGGGAATCCTTTTGATGAAGAGGAGACAACAAATGGGGCTTAGGTTTGTGAGAAGCAGAGGACTGTGATCTCCGGAGTTCAGTTACACAATTTACTTCTGTAGAGCTTAACATTTTGCCTTTCTTGAATATATATTCATATATTCAGCCTCATGGTAGAATGGGGAACAATAACAAAGCTGGGTATGGCATCAGAGGGTTAGATACTACACCCAATTCAACCATTTACTACCTATGTGGCCCTAGGCAAGCAGTCAATCCATCAAGTAGCCTTTATTAAGCATTTATTATGTGGTGCCAAGTGCTAGAGATATGAGCTGGAAGGTGAAAACAATCCTTGTCACTTTATCTCTCTGGCTTCTGAGAGATTAAAGAAGACATTTGGACTAGATGATCTATGATATGTCTAGTTCTAAATCTATTAAATTAAAGTCTCAATTTGCTATTGTGTGTAGCCTTTTAAGTACGACTACCATCATAAAGCATAGACACTAACATTTTAACTCTGAGTAAATAAATTAGAAACATTGAATCTTTGAGAGTGACATAAATTTCTGTCTTCTATCAGTCAACAGTGTTTTCCCTTCTGATTAATTATAGAACTAGTTTCAAAATGCAAAAAGATGAATTATTTTGGGATTACATTCTAGGCTTTCTGGGCTATGGGCTTAATCAAAGGTCTTACATTCATATAGAATGGCATCTACTTCTTTTACCTCCTATGAATTTTGCCATGTGCCTCTTAAAGGGTGATGACTGGAAATGAAACGAGGGAAGGGACTTTATCTCCCTTGATTTAGACATGATATCAATTAAGGCTGCCAAAATAACAAATCATTGGCATTAAAGGAGTCCCTAAAATAAGTTCAATAGCTATATTTGTATTTCTCTCAAGAATTTTTACCCATACAATAACAGATACATTTTAGGACCATCACAGGAGTTAGATTTAACAATTACACTATCATTTCAAGTTTGGATGTGACCAATAACAATTACGGAGAAAAATATCCAGTTGCATTTACCCCTTGGCACAGCATAACTTGCAATCAAGAAAGTTTATGGGTCAGCCAACATGAATTGCCTGAAGATTTATAAGAATCAGGCTATTTATGAAAAAAAAAATATTCTCTGTACAAGATCTCAGTCACAGCCACTACATGATTAGATAGATGGTTCAAAGATATTTAGTTTTTAGTAAAGAAAACCTAAAATACAATCTTATTAAGTTTATTTAAGTCCAAATATATATCATAATCTGGACAAAGGGAACTCTTTATGTATTTCATTTTTTCCTGTTTGGATAGTTAAACCAAATTCTTTAGCATGATTTGGAATCTTATTTAGAATGCTCTGCAATGCTCCTGGGATGAGATGTAAATAGCATGGTATCAGTCACAAAAACAAGTATTTGGAGGACATTACCATCTATAGGGAATCCCTCTTCAACTTGGATTCTATGCTTGACCTCCTCTAAGGCAGAGATGACTATTTTTAGTGAATATAAATTTCCTAGTTATATTTTTTTCTGTTAATCATGATGGTTTGTCAAATAAGGTTAACTTTCATGTTTTATTTTCCAAGGATTATTATATAATTTTGACAGTGTATAGGAAACACCTCATTAGATGAAGGAGAAAATTTTTAGGTAGCACTTCCAATGAAGTCAAAAAATTTTTTTTAATTGGTCATCAAATTTGGGTCTCATATCCCTTTCATTTGTCTTATGGAATATTCCCTACAAAACCTCATTGTTTGCTCATAATAGTATCATAAAGCATGTTTATGAATGTGTTATTTTTTTATACATTGTATGCATGTGTATGTGTAAACATGAGAGTAATGCTTATTGATATTCTCTTGGTCACCTTTTAAAAGTAATAAATACTTCTCTTCTCACCATTGCTTGGAATTTTCCTTTTCATTAGATACTTTGAAAATCAGTCCCTCAATACCCTCAAAACTGTGTCACCTCCTGCATGGATTTTCACTGCATCTACTTGACCTAGTCCGGCCACTTTTCCCGCTATGGTATAGCTTTGAATCATGGAACATTATAGTCTCTGAAGAACTGCAATCAGGAATCAACCAAAAGAACCCATGGAGAGTTATATATAACTTACAAGCAATCACAAAGAATTGATACCAGGGATGCTATAATTTTTTAAATGAGCAAAAAACAAAAAAGAATGGTGGTTTGCAGGTTTTGTGACAAAAGTAAAGGATAGCCAGTATAATCAATAGACAGCCTACATTTTAAGGACGTACCATATTCCAGTGGTAGGGTGTCATCCAGAACACTGGATGAATTTTGGGAAGGATATAAATAAGAGTAATACAGGATGGATAGTAAGGAATGGTAAGGATCTGCATTGTTCAAGGGAAGACAGAAATAAGTAAATATACACGAACATACACACACACACATATCCTTGAGATCATAGATTCATTTGAATATTATTACTATTTACTGATAGAAAGAAAAACAAACTTTTCTCATAATGTCCTTGTATAAAAAGAGATTTTTTAAAAAATCATAATCATATTTTAAATTATATTCCATTCTAAGCCAGTCATTTTAATCTAAAATGCATTTTTAACTTTTTTTCTTTTTAGAATATATTTTAAGGAGATAGAGAACGTGACTGATTATTCAAATATACATATATAATATATATAAAATATAACATAAATCAAATCATATATAATAAATATGAATGTGAATATGAATATATATAAATAAAACATACCAGCATGCATATGGATGAAAAAGGATCATTAGTTCAATTTTTCTTTTTGATTTTTCTTTTTTACAGATGTTTAAACATTGTTAAGTTATAATTTTACTGTGCTAGTGACCACAAATTCCTTTCTTTCTGAGTAAGCGTTCCTAAATCTGCAAAATTAGCAATGATCTGCGGCTAACTATGCCATGAGCCATACTAGGAACTTGTGAAAATTAAGCAAGAAAACTAATTTTTAAAAAAAATCCCAATTTAAGGTTGTGGATAAAGTAAAATTAAAAAATAAAGTGACCCTATCCAGTCTTCTTAGTTTCCATATCATAGAACGGGAATTGTTCTATATCGGGACAGTACATAGAAATGCCCTAGATTGGCAGTTGTGATACCTGAGTTTTAACCTGAGATCTGGGAGCTTGGCTAAGTCACTTTCCTATCTTGGGCTTCTTTAGTCATAAATTCAGAGTATTTAACTAGAGGACTGCCAGTCTCTTCCAACTTTAACATTCTATCATTCTATTTCCTCTCCTTATAACAAATACAAAAACCACCCAAACAAACAACTCATGATATTCAGTAAGGGAGACAAACACTTTTGTGTGGAGCTGAGGTATAGGAACCTTGCAGCTTATTTTAGGCCAATGGAAAAAAAAATCAAATGGAATTCTTAAAATTACATAGCCAAAGAGGTTATTTCTTAATATTTCAGCTGGGGCATCCTAAGAAGATAGCTACTAAGTTGTTTTTCCTCCCCAAAGAATCACAAGAAAACAATTTAACACAAAAAGAATGCACTACAACCTTAATTGTTAATATTCAGCTTTGTTGTCAATCTTCACAGTGAAACCATATTTCTACTGAATGCCAGAAGTAGTGACTTTTCCACCTCTGTCTAAATACTCAAAAGTATTAGTTTCTCATGGCAACCTAACTAATTTCTCTTTGTTCTGTTTTCTTCTCACTGAGTGGAAAGAACACTGAACTTCAAGTCAGAAGACTTTGTTTTTGGTCTAATACTATAGGAATTTCAAAAATACAATGTACAACCCTCTTAATAGGAAAAGAGGAAGCTATAAATAACTGGAGACTCAGTGTCCATGGCCAGGGCATGTCAATATGATATAAATGACTGTATGACTGAAGTGAACATAGAGTTACTGGTATGGGTCAAATCACCAAGGTGTTACTTTCTATAACCAGATGAAATAATATATATTTGAACAAAGAAAATATCAAGGGAAAAATGAAAAAAAGATAGCAAAGAATAGTGCCTTTTAGGATTAACAGATCTCAAATTTGATTATAAAGAACTATTGATCAAAATTTTTTGGTGCTAGTTTACAAAATAAAGAAAAGGAAAGTAGATCAGTGGAAAGCAGAACCTAGAAGCAAGTAAACAGGGTATCTCAGATCACAGGGAAAACTACAACAGTTTTGTAGAAAATAGATTTGGACTAGCATCTTATATCATATATCACACAAAGTTCTAAATGGATGAATGATCCAATTACAAAGAGTAGCAAACATAATTAAAAAACAAACAAACACAACAGAGGATATTGCAAAGGAATTTATATTAATTTAAAATTATTATTTAAATTATAAGGAATAATTTATAACCAAAGGATAGAGATGCTTATAGAAGACAAAATATATGATTTTCATTATGTACTTAAAAACTTTTGCACAAAAGTAATTAGTGCAGAATAAGAGAAGCTTTTCATAAGGGTAAAAACTTTGCACCAAACATCTCTGACAGAAATCTCATATCTAAGATATATAGGAAACTGAAACAACTAGTTCTTTTAGATGAGATTAAAAGCCATTCTCTCGTAGATCTGTGATTAAAAAAATACAGTTTGCAAAATGAGAAATATAAACTACCAACAACATGAAATTATATAAATTATTAATAAGAATGATGCAAATAAAAACTGTTCAGAGGTTTCAACTCATAGCCATGAACTTGGCAATTATTAAAGACAGAGATAATTGATGTTAGACTGGTTTTGGGAAGACAGACATCTTAAAAACATTTTTGGCAAAGCTCTATTTTGAAAAACAATTTGAAATTGTATGATAAATGTGACTAAATTGTTCATACACTTTGACCTAGCATTTTCATTCCTGGGCAAACTGCCCGAGGTCAAAAACCGCAAAGATTCCACGTGTACCAAATTCTTAGTTGCAACTTTTTTTGTATTAGCAAAAATCTAGAAACCGTATAGTTTCCCTTTGACTTGGGAAGCAAATTTAATGTAATATTTTGGAACTTCAAGAAACAATAAATGTATCAAATTCATTAGAACCAGGAGAACAATATACACAATAAATAAAGTAGCATAAGGAAGACAATGCTAACAGATAGAAGTATACATGTCAAGTGCCATGATCCTTACTGTGTTCCAGGTGACATATACCTTCTTCATCTCTGTGGAAAGGTAGTACTACAACTATCAAATATTTCCACTTTTTTTGTTTTGTTTTGTGTTGTTTGTTCTTTGACATTGAATGAATCATGAACTATTGGCAGGAGGGCAGGGAGCTGATGGGAAATGAATATAGAGTAACAAATAAAATGAATCAGTAGACCATTAACATAAAAAAGAAATTTGAAATTAAAAAAAAGGGTATGAGCTAAGTTATTTTTAAGATCCTTTGCAACTTTGAAATATGGTGATTCCATGAAAATACATTACATAATCTATGGCTCTCTATATTTTTCATTTTTATACTATTCGCAGATTAAAATAGAGTTTTTCATTGCTGTATATTATGTTCAAGTCAATTGTAGAGAATAAATCAGTTCAAAACAAATCAATAAAAGCTTTTCTCCTAAAAATTATATGTAATCTTCTTCCTTTATTGAAAATCTTCTGTACAGTGTTCTGTTTTTGTTCCTATTCTTGCAACATATTGTTACAATAGAGTATAAGTTGTAAACACAATGGTGACAACTCATGTAGGTAGAGGGAATTTCCTCACCTGGAAGTTACTAATACCAATAAAACCACAGGCTTAGTTTACTATCACTTATTAAATACTGTCCTTGTGGCTAAATGAGAACTGAATATGTTATGAACTCAAAGAGAAATGAACCAGATGATGTTTGAAATCCCTTCTGGCTCTTTAAAACCTATACTTGTTAAAATCTTTTCTTATTTTTAAGGACCAATTAAGGTCCTAACTCTTTCCTGATGCCACGTATAAGAAATTATTTTTTTCCCCTTCCTTAAAACTGTCCTAGCACTTTTTATAGATCTCTTCTTTGTATTCAGCACCTAATATACCTTACAGCTGTTCCTATAGGCCAGTACTGTCAAGCTTAAATAGAAATGGAGCCCTGCAGGCCACATTTTGACTCAGAAGACCACAAATGAATATTATCTATACTGTATTATAGCTTTATTTATAAGAACAAACAAACATCTCCCAATTACATTCTAATGTGGTTGGAGGCCATACTCTGGACTGTGGACATTTGACACCTCTGCTCTACACCATAAACTCACTGGAAGTAGGGAATGTTAGTGTTTATTTCTCCCTGACACCGAGACCAGTTCCTTGTACATAGGACAAGCTCATAAATTCTCATAAAAATTGAAGAATTATAGCAACTTAAAATTGCATTGTTTTGTTGTACTTAGTCTTATATCATTTGAAAGAAGGAAATGGAATATGATCCCAACAATTAGACCTATGCCAGAGTGGATTGGACTGATACGGGAAACAATAACTATCCTGTCACCGAAGGTCTTCAGCTAAAAGTTGAGTGACTACTTGTTAAGTATCTTTTAGAAAAGGCACTTTTGGTTTAGGTACATGCAGAAGCTAAAATATTATTTTAAATTAACTTTTGTTTATTTTCAGTTTACATCATTAACTTCCACGAGATTTTATTTTCTCCCCATCTCTCCCCTACCCACCATCCCAACACAGCGATCCCACCATAAACCCCTTCCCCCAATATGTTCTCTCCTATGTCCTCCTCTATCACCC